>BLBF01000006.1:21595205-21615864 GCA_015471245.1 Laticauda colubrina
CTCACAGACGAACTCAATACAGAAGCCTGATGATGGCAGATGAGATTCTGCCAAAACGTTGCTACAACTTTAAAAGCACAACTACAATGATGTGGGATAATACCCGAAGGAAGCTGAACAGCATATATATATATATACATTCTTACACCAGATATATTTTTATTTATTTATTTACTTACTTGCATTCCACCTTTATTATTTTTACATACCTAATACTCCTTCCTCTTATTTTCCCCAGAACAACAACCTTGTGAGGTGAGAAGATAGCTGAGAGGGAGTGACTAGCTCAAGATCATCCAGCTAGTTTAAAATCATCTAGCTAGTTTCATGGCTAAGACAGGATTTGAACTCATAGTTTCCCAGTTTCTAGCCTGATATTTTAACCACTACCCCAAACTAGCTCTCACATATATATGGCATGTGTCTTTCCAAAGTTGGTTTGAGACTAAAATTTCTTTTTCTGCTGTTGCCAATCATACTAGCTGGTAACACAAATGCTTTAAATACAAAGACTTTTTTTTGTTCTTCCTCTTGGCATCTTCTAATAGGATTAAAAGCATTTCTCTTTTGAATCTCTACAGCAGCACTGAAATTAATTCAAACACTCAAAACTATTAGAAGGGCTAATGATTTGACTTGGTACATAACAGCTTTTATGAATTAATAACCTCACATGGAATAATAAAGAATGATGATGATGGTGCATCATGTTGCAAATTGTTGCTAATGTGCTGAATTTGTAATAATGCTCTGCTCAAGTCTTTTAATAGATTGCTGAATACTTTAGGATTCTTCCAAAGGTGCATCATTTAGAGTGCTGCATTAGAAGGGATAAAAGTAACCAATTATTCCATTTGATAACATTTTAAAAACAGAAATAATTCAAAGGAAAAAGACTAAACAGATAAAGCTGGCTTTAATAATATAATTGTGTCAACACAGGCCATTGAAATGCACTTCAAGGGTTGCACATACATTTTTTCCATTAGATTATTTCATTTCATCATGGTATTTTTCCACTGTTCCAAGTTTTTAGAGGTGAGGAATCAGCTTTACTGGGATCTATACAAAAATTAATATAAATACTTGTCTATACTAAAAATAGTAACAATAATCTTAAAAAGCAGAAGTCACACATACTACTTTATTTTCTAAAAACGTGCAGGTAGAACCATTGTCTCCATTTCCACCACATCAACAGATCCCAGAGAAATCAATCCCCAACAATTTATTGTCTTGATCCATAGATTGCACTAAGCATTTTTAAACTATGGTTTACTAATTCGGTCACAATGGGATGGATTCACATTACATCACAGTAAACTATCCATCATACTTTATAAACTGAACACACCGTGCTTAGTCCAACATACTAAGTTAAAACTAAAGAAATCGCTGTTTGGGATCCATCAACACAATAAATCTAACCACAAAAGTTTTTTAAAAGATACATAATAATCAGTGGTGGGATTCAAATTTTTTTACTTCTGGTTCTGTGGCCGTGACTTGGTAGGGTGGCAGGAAAGGATACTGTAAAATCTCCAGTCAGAGATGGTATTTGTCAGTTCTCCAAACCACTCAAAATTTCTGCTACTGGTTCTCCAGAACTGGTCAGAACCTGCTGAATACCACCTCTGATAATAATGTAAGAGAAGCCTTCCATCTAATTCAATGTTCTGTGTCTCACAATAGCTGAACAGATGCATTGAGGAAAATCATAAGAGAGGATGGAATAATTTCTTTTAATTATTCCTTAACAAATGATATATACAATATGCTGCCTAATATCTCTTTTTATGATACTACAACATACATCTGAGTGCTCTTCACTACTCATAGAACATTGACATATTACCTTTCAGTAATAATCACACTACTTCCTTTTTTTAAAAAAAGCTTTCAATATTTAAATATTACACTTCATAACATTAAAATTGATATAAAAAGATGCAAAAGGAGGAATCGTGCATTTATATTCTGATGCATCTTTCTTCATGATAGAACCAAAGGGTCAGACTGATATTTTATTTTTTACATTCAGAATATATTTTCCTACAAAAACTACTTTGCACTAATAATGTTCCTTCTCAATCTACCAGTTGATTATATATATATATGGATATAAGTGTGTTGTATGTTTTGATAATTAACGATAGGGAAAACAGCTACAATTTTGATAACTTGACAGATTATGAAAGACAAAAGAGTATATTTTTTTCTAAATAGCTGGAAAACTTCCAAATTTGGAGGATGTTGTTCATCAGCTAGTGTGGAAAAGAAAAATGGATTCATAAAAACAATGTAGTTGGAATAAACAAACCGGGTGCATCCTATGGGAAACTGCATATATTTGGTGATAAAAGGTTGCGTAACTACAATATATATATTTTTAAAAAGTTATGAAATAATCATCATTAACCAAGAAATTCCAACTAAATCTTGAATACAACCATAAGCTAATTGTTCATACTAGTCTTTTGTACTTTGTTAGACAGATTTTGAGAAAAAACATAGCCCAAAGAATTCAGGAAATAATACCTGTATTTTCCATTTGACCCAGACTGTAAACAATCATCTTTTATAACCACAATAAGGGTTTCCTTTCAATTCACCAGCATTTTCTCAAAGTTTCACCTGCAGGTACTCTCTGATCTCTCAGATTTAGGAATATTTATGACCTGCTTCATAAAAATAAACTTGAACAACTATGAAAAAGGTATACATCACATTCAGCATTGAGACCATTCTCAGTGTACGCTGCATACTGGCAGATTTTCAAATATCTGTCAAGTGGGACCAATTTCCATGGCGTAGTCAACATGGAGGTTGAATTACCATTTTTTAAACAAGTAAGCAAGACTATATTTCTGTTTCCTTATGTTTCACTCCGATGACTATTTTGTCATGAATGATTTTCTTATTGTAACTTAATCCCCATTTTAGAAAATGTTTTTTAATGTACTTTTCAAGTTAGCCAACAGGTATGTATGCGATTGCTATTAAAAATTGATATATGAGTTTATTCATATATCCTTCAGCTGAATAGCATTGCTACAAATTATGCCCAACAAATAGTGAACTGTTGTTTTTTTAATGATCCAGGCAGATGGCCTGAATAACTAATTTATTCTAGTTTGCATAAATTGCCCCCCACACACAACCCCCCCCCCGCAACTCTGTGAGGCTATTCTTTAAATGAGAAAAAAAGCACCACAGAGCCTTTTCTCTGTGAGAACAAAGGGCTCCCCGCGGACAGAGAAGGAAGTTACAAGGAGGAAAGCGAATAGATGTAGAGGCTCAGCTTGGGCAGCCTCCCCTTGGGGAAGAAGGTCTTCCACTTGAGGTAGAGGGGACCAAAATGGGTGACACCTTGCATCTTGAAGGGCTGCACATTGTTCTGGTAGCTGAGAGGGATGACGTGGTGGAAGGTGGGCTGTGGGGGCTGGAGCCTGGTGGAATGGACAATCATCTTGTAGAGGGTCCTCTGGCCCAGGTCGGCCTGCGCCCTCTTCAGCCTCCAGCAGCTGCTGATACATACTTGCGCTGGTGATGGACGCCCACCAGGAGCTGCTGGATCATGGCCTACACCAGCAGGTTGCTCACACTGAAGAGGTCAAGCAGCGTGGCCGCCTGCTCCTGCCACACAGCCGCTGCCACTCCCTCCTCCTTCATGGAGGCGATGGAGAGGTAGAGGCCCACGAAGGCCTCCCAGTCCACCCCCTTGGCCTCGTCCAGGTGGAAGATGTGCTGCTGGCCACTCCGCCTGGGCATCTTCCGATGGAGGCGCCTGGTAGGCTTGGTTGTCTTGTACAGAGAGTCTTTGGGCAGGTGGTACCCCCTTGGCTGGGGAGCGGCCAGGGCCAGGCTCAGCTCCACCCTCTGCAGGAAGGCATGCCAGGCCTTCTCCCACTGTTGGCCTATGGACGTCAGCTTCCCATGGTCCCTTGCTGCTGCCTCCTTTCTCTGGGAGGGCTTCCTGCTGCCCACCACCCTGGCTTCCTACAGGCCCTCTCCCTCCTCCCCCTCCCTCTGCCCCCACTCCTCTGCCTGGCCCTTCTTCTCCTCTGCTTCTTCCAGGAAGCCCAGCATGATGGGCCGTGATCTGAACTTGAGACACCTCTCCATTCCCTGCTGCTCCCGTCTTTCCTGCTGAGCCCTTTCCTGTTCAGCCCCCAAGGCCTGCCTGAGCTTCCTCTTCAGCCAGGCCTTCCGGCCCTCCTCCCGGCTCTCCTCCCAGCGCCCTTCCAGCTGAGAAATGTTAGGTAAAGAGGATTCCAAGTTGAGGTGGGAGAAAGCTGTGGTTTTTTTTAAAAAAAGATCAACATAATCACTGGAAAATAAATAATTCCATACTCAATTTGGAACAAACTGTAGTAAAAAAGATATTGCCTATGTTTGATGCCTTGTTCACGAAGAGTTCTCTGAATAACAAAGTTTCTTAAATGGAGCATGAATCATAAATGTCTTTCCATTGGGTGGGGCATGATCAAACAGAAATTTTAACAGAAATACAAGCTAAGGAAAAATAACTAATTCATTAGCTAATCCATTAAACTCATTATAGAAAAATGAAATTCTGGCTTTTATTTGAAATGAAGTAGGAGGGAACTGTAGGCAAACTGAGCTTAAACAATCAAAATAATCTTATTCAGTGCTGCACTCTGTCAGACAAAGTGGATGTTATGATTTTTTAAAAAAATCTTATATAGTCAACATCAAGGCAAGAGTTCCATGGGAGGAGTATATAAAAGAAGTCAAGATGCCAGTTGCAACCACACAAAGCGCCGACTCTCGGTGTATGTGTACTGTGCATGCGACAAATGAAAAAAGTGGCTTCAGTTCTGTGGTCATAGCCACCATCTTGACTTTACCTGACACCTCCCAGTCCCTGCCAAGAGTCAATGGGATGGTACAGCAGATGAACTGAGATGAGTCAACACGACAGAATAAAACCAGAATAGGTTTTATCATTTCATCTGACCAAAATCTCAATTGGAACAGTCGTTATACAGTTACTGTTTCATACCTTCATATGCACCCGTTGGAATCACAGTAGTAGCGAGACCACTATTGTGATATAAATTAAAAATAATAGAGAGAAAACCTTGTTCAGCACTGTCTCACTGGTAGATAGCCGTCTTCTAGCACCTCAAGCCTAAGATCTGAGGTGCAAGAATTAATCCAGGAATGCTCTGAGACTAAGTAGTGCCTGGAAAACATCTATTGTAGCTATTCTAACTTGCAATGTTTCAGGTTTGTAAGGATTATATTTCTGCTGGCTCACGTCATGACAAGTCACTGAGAGCTATGAGTATAAAATAAACAAGAAAGGAATAATGATGTGGGAAAAGTATATTGATGACATCTTCATAACGTCCTGCAAGTCATAACTTATGAAGGCAAACAAATGTTTGTTCATTTGGGAGAAGGGTGTTTGGAAAAAAAACCAGAGCAACTATTTTAATGCATCAGCATTGATGCTTCAGGAGCCACATAAAAGAAATAATGATAAACTTGCAATTATGGCAGAAACCTGTTTTTGCAAGCTTTTTACCAATTCTGCTAACAGAGAAATAATTCAATTTTGAGTTAATGATAAATCTATACATCTAAACATTCAGGTGTTAACATTTTGGGGCACGTTATGTGCAGTAGAGAAGTAGAGAAGCAGAACAAGGATGATCAGGGATCTGGTGAATAAAATGGTTGCGGAATTGGATATGTCTATTCTGGTGAAAAGGATTGGGGTGACAACATGATAGCCATATCCCAATATCTGAGGAGCTGCCACAGAGAAGATGAGGGCAACTTATTCTCCAAAACACCTGAAAGCAGGAGAAGAAGCAATGAATGGAAATTAATCAAGGAGAGAAGCAATCTAGAACTAAGGAGAAATTGCTTGACAGAACAATTAATTAGTGGAACAATTTGCCTCCAGAAATTGTGGTTGCTCCAACACTGGAGGTTTTTAAAGAGGTTGGACAACCATTTGTCTGAAATGGTATTGGGTTTCTTGCCTGGGCAGGGGTTAAGACTAAAAGACCTCCAAGATCCTTTCCAACTCTGTTATTCTGTTCTGAGCTTTCCTGGAAGTAACTATAGCACGATTGTCTCCATGTGATCAGGAGCTTCTGGCTTTATTTTTGTGGTTGGTTGAACTGAGTGTGTTACACCAGCCAATATGAATTTCAGGCTTATACCTTGCATGCCTTCAGCTTGAAGAATAAAGGACATTTTTCTTCTGTTTCGTATGCATCTGAATGTTTCATCTGAACTTGAACAATCTATTAGGCCAATCTCTAGTCAAATATATACTTGCTGCAATAGGTTTTTTTCTCATGAATTTTGTCATACCCTGACACTTCGCTACTTGTGTACTGATCGTAATACTGGGTTAATTAATAAATAAAATTGTGTTCAATATGATCTGTGTGGTGAAGCTTCCGCTTTCTCCCACCCAGTGTATTATGAACAAATATTCTAGTGTTGTTTTCCAAAGTCAGGGAAACACAACATTTGAAAGAGCCAATCTTAGATCGTTTTAAGGTTTCCTTCAAAGAGAAAACTTCACTGGCCCTGTGTTATAAGTCATTATCAACATCAAAAAAAAAATCCTTTAAATGTTTCAGTTTATTGTTCCTCTATTTTATCTGTTCCCTAGAGATGGGTTGTTCAAGAAATTATTTTAAAAACATGAAATAAATTGATTAAACTTAATAACACATAAAGGAATTAATTCACTAGTGACATTATTATATTAAGAGAAATTTTACAAATGGTTCATAGTATATTTCAAAATTTAAAATTATATTACTAAAATCTATCAGAAAAAAATCATTTTTTAATTGTAAAGATTAATTGTCAAAAATTAACTTTCAGTTCAAAACCTTAATATATTCGACAAAGGCTTTGTCTTAAGTCTATAGTGTCATAGTTTTAGGTTCTTGTCTATCTGAGCTTTTGAGAGGAATATCATTTGCCTTGTGAATGACGGTGGGTCTGAAAGACTTAGTCTGGGGAAGTACTGATTAAAATCACCGTGCATTACTAGCGTAAATATTGACAGAAACTATATATAAAGTATATCTATATATTTTGAGTAGTTTTAAAATGGAAATAGCAGAGGGAAATTTAAGCAGATAATGCAATATTCTTCAGTCAGGAAACAAAAGAACAAAGCAAAATTAATCCTAATCAGACTTAACACTACATCTTCAAACTTATGTTCATGGTGTGAATAATACAGACAATATTGCATTTCCTGTCTCTACCACCACCATAATTTAGTGTTGATAAAACAACTATAATAAAAGGAGAAAGTTGATCTTAATTTGAACTTAAGAACTAATTTTCTTAAAGAACTAATAGTTCTTAAGAACTATTAGTTCTTAAGAACTAATAACTAACATTAGAACTAATTTTCTAATGAACACAGCATCTCCTCCCAACATTATTTTGTCACTCACCAAAAACCCTAGTCAATGATTTGTAATTATAATATTTGATGCAGGAAACTATTAGTAAATATGATTAAAATATTTATCCTGCAAGCATGAAAAGATCAGTATGTTCCATTTACAACAAACTTCTAAATGCCAGGCAAGCATGAAGCAGAAATCAAATTATTCCTCATGGATTCAACTTCCTTCTTGAAATGTTTGCCTTATTGTATTCCTCGATACATACACAAATGCATATAAACCTGCTGCATTCCCTTGCATAAAACAAGACAGACCAATAGATTTTGAATTGCAACTGTTAAAATTTGAACCACATCATCACAATTCTATCCAATACATTAGTACCTTGGTTTATAACCTCTTGAAGAAAAGCTGTAGACACATATTCAATGGAACCCTACCTCATAGATGGTCTCCTTTCAGGTTTTCTAGCTTCAAGGATAGATTTCAGAAGATACAACTTTGTCTTCTCAAAAGAATGGCGTGGTGGTATTCATGCATCTCCTAAGACATTGTCTCATGCATAGGGGATGCAGTTATAATAATCCTCTAGGAATGTAGCACGAATCCACTATCTGTTGCTGCACCCAAAAGGGATTATGTAAAAATCCATCAGAAACTGCCTTGTTCTACTGGAAGAATGCAATGTCTTTTTTAATAGGTTTCAAGTTGATTTAGAGACATATGACATGAGCCTTTACAACTAACTCACTTGTACAGTGTTTGAAGGGAGGATTTAATGTCCCAATAATGAATGGATTGATCTTTAACTATTTTCTTACTTATTTGATCTAGTTCCCTGTGCCAATTAGTGAAATTACTTAATGTAAAAAGGTGTATCTGTTTATACAAATGTCTCACTTAAGTTTAGGATAGCATTCTTGATGAACCGAATAGGGAATAATTATTTGTATGATTTTTAAAAGCAAAATAAAACTGTTGCTCAGAATCCTTGCCAGGAAATTCTTTTAATAAATTGCATTTGTACTTCATGTTTTGTAAACTCAGTAGGTTGTACCACTGAGATTATGAATGTATACTAAACAAACAGGTAATTCTGCAAAAAAATATTGATAGGAAATGTTCATTTTATGTTCCACTTTCAGTGGTTTGAGGACTTTTGTTGTTATATAGATACGTTACATCAAATCTCTAAGCAGGTATTACATCTATTTCCAAATACAATACTATATTAATGTTTTGATGACTCAGAATGCTTTGATTGCTCAGAATCAACTGCCATAAATCCAATATGGAAATAATTGGCTCAGCACTCCATGCCCTGCCAATTTCATGGTTGAACTACCTACGGCAATGTGCTATTGGTACATATGGTGATGTTGGGCTGCCCTTGAAAAAAACTCTGAAAGTTCAGTTTCAAAAGAATTTGGCTAAAGTGTTAGAAAGATGAGACCAAATGCGATAATTCTGAAACAAATGTCATATTAACTTATTGGTTTCTAAAGTGCATTCAAATTAGGTTTGTATAACTACAGACCCAAATAGCTAAAGAAATCCTTTTCTTTATGATGCCCACTTGAAAGAAAGATGCTTCTCCAAATGATGTTCTAGCATTAAAACTCTTGATAGAAATGTTGCCAAATCTGATCTTGCACTCATTTTGACACCAAGTCAAGAGTCCCTTCTTGACTTAGGGAATTTCTGTTGATAAAGCCTGCCTGATCAATTTCATTTCCTTTTAATGCACTTAATGGTAATGTGTATTGCAGTTTAGCAATTCAAGTGGAAACATCCATTTAATGAACCCCTATTTCAGATTCAACAAATCTAATTTTGATTTAAATATTCCCACATGCCCAAACAATAGACAAGTCCATTATCCCCAAAGAAATCCAGGCGAGGCAGTTTAGTATGCATTAATTCTGTGTCATGGAAATTCATGTTACTTGTGTAATGATTCCGATGAACTGATCCTTGTCTATAAAAAGCTAAAATGAAAAATAATACAATAATTGCATATAAATATACTAGGCTGCTTTCAAAAAAGATATTTATTAGTAAGCAGATCACCTATGTACAGATATTTCATCACCTTTCAAAATAAAAAGGAACATAAAATTTAGAGTTTTTGAACTTTGCAATTTAACATCATGTAATGATTGCAGTCTTCAATGATACCTTTAAATATTTCTTCTAATTAAATATCTTGAGCTTGTCCTAATGTATTAATTTCTGGAGCTTGTACTGATGAAATCTACTATAATAGTTTATGAAACATATGCCTGGCAATAAAATACATTACATTTTATGGCAAGTTATTGATTTTGGAACAGAAGTCCTCCATGACAATATTAATAAAAATTCATAACACAATCATGCTCAGTTAAAAAAAGATAGACAGCCTCATCAGCCAAGTATGAAATTCTACATGATTATGATCATTAATTCACTGAAAGTCAATCTTGTAAGGACAAGCTATAAAATGTCACAAGAGACTAGGTTCATCTCCTAACTGCAGGAATTCCCAAAACTAAGCAGCTTCCTCAAGAAAGCCTTGTTAACATAATTATCACCCACACGTTACAAAGAAGACAAGGATATGCTTCCTCAGTTGAACAATCTCCAGTGTAGGTTAAGACATATAGAAAACCCCAAAGAATTCCCCATATTGCACACATGTGATGAAGACAGAGATGTACAGGTATTTCAGTTTATAGTCCATGGACTTGCCTTTAGTTCAGGGTTCTTGGAGTTTATTCTTCTAAGTGTAATTTTTAAAGAGCTCTCATTACCAGGCTTTCAGGAATATTGACCTTACAAAAAGGTAATTTGTTAGTCAGCAATGCTAAAACCCAAGTCACCTATTTCTCCACAACAATTGTTTCAATCAGATGTTGGGGCAATGATTAAATATTTTATTTATTTATTTATTTAGATTTGTCAATCGCTTACAAGATAATAGGTATAAGTATATACATAGTTATGAATACATGAAATGGGTACATATAAGAAAAATAAAAGAATCAATAGCACAGGGGCGGTAGGCATGTTGATGCGTTTATGCACGCCCCCTACAGACCTCTTAGGAAAGGGGTGAGGTCAAAAAGGGTGAGATCAAAACTTTTAGACAGTCTAAGGTTAAAGTTTTTGGTGTTTGGGGAAGAAACCACAGAGTCAGGAAACTGCAAGGAAATCTTGCTTTGAAATTATTGTGTCTATTTTTGCAGCCAATTGGTAATGTTGTATAATACTAAGAATTTTCTACATCTAATATAATACTTTAACAGTGAACTCTAATCTAGTGCATTTGCTACTTGGAAAAAAATCCTAAAGCACCCATGACATAAAACGAAGGAATTGTTAAGGACACAACTCCAGTCTTAGTAGCTAATGTCCCCTTGTAGCTGGAAGAATTGCCAGGGGAACAAATTATGGTCTACATTATCATATCTTCTAGTCCTTTGTTCCCATATTGATATTATTGCCAATCTGCGTAATATGTCAATACAGCACAAAGCCTATAATGTGAAACACAATAATCTGAATGTAAGACCCATCTCTATAAAACTAATTTTGGAAATCTATTTGGCTACAATCAGAATAAGTACAAACTTGGATATCATGGCTTATCCTGTCTATAAATATATGAACAGAAGAGAACATAGGCCAGAAAATAGCATTTTTTTCTCAGCCTCATTGCCAGAATAGTTATATCCATGCAAAAATGTAATTGATGCTTAGGTTAAATTGATCATAAGCAAGATTTTTAAAAGTTAGTTTAAAATAAATATTACCATTCTGTTACATTGTAGTTTAAGAGTAATATGAACCAAGAACTGATACAGATAGTTCTTGACTTATGACTGGTCACTTAGCAACTATTCATAGTTATGATGGAACACCACCATCACCACCCAAAAAAATTTCCAACTTGGATTTCAAGTTTTGATGGCCATTTCCTCCCACTGTGTTTTGGGCACTTAGTAACCAGGCCACATTTACAGCCATTTGCAGGATCCCAAGGTCATGTGACTGTGGTTTATGGGTTTTCTGGGGTCCAGAATTTACTTCCAATTTCTGGCAAAATGTGCTGTTTTAATAATGACAGCATTTAATGACTGCTACAAAAAAAGTCACAAAATCAGATAAACATTATTTATCACCTTAATTCTGGGCTAGTTATCACTCAATTGCAAATTAAAAAACTATCTCTGTATAAAAATATTTTTCATTATGGAGGCTCAAGAGCAATGCGGTTTTTGAAGTTCAGCATTTTGTTTAAAATTGATTTTGCTTTGCCTCCCATTTGTTTCAATTATGAAAATCAAAAGCTACTCTCAACAAATACATTTCTATGCAGCCCTCCCACAAAATGCAAGCACCTCAACCAAGGGTCTCAAAGGTACTTTTTTTTCCCCAAAAAAGGCAACTGGACTGGGGTTGGGTTTTTTTTCTTGAGAAAAAAAAAGCACCTTTGAGACAACTATGACATGGAGGACCGACAATCTCCCCAGATTCTCAACCAGGGGGTTTAAGATTGTAGCTTTAAAATATCATCTAGAAACGTTTTCAGATAAAAATATTCCAGCCTTAAATAATTGACTTAAGTGGTTCAACTGGCTTTTGCGTGTGTAATGTTTGGCCATGGAAGGGAGGTGTCCTCTTGAATGCCAACTTGATGATGCCCGTTTCTATGATTTAAAAGTGGCTCACGTCATTCAATTTAATATCCTTTTTCAGTTTGGCCAGGCGCACAAGGCATTCATCCCTCCACTCTCTCCTGGCATTTAGGTGCTCTGGATCACTTGGAGTTTTTTTAACCATGGCCTGAAACAAAGAAAAAATAAGCTACACATTAAGATAAAGGTTTGCTTTAGGACAGCTTGACATGGCACAACCTATGATCGTACCCATAGTTTTCTTTGCAATGGTGTGGAAATGAACTGCCACTGTCTTTTTTTTTTTTTTTTTTTAACTTTCCAGTTTAATCTGGATTTGGGGTGGTTTCCTGGGCAAGGATTGTCCCAAAATGTTTTTTTGAATTGGCAACTGGAATTTCTGATTTTTTCTTTGAAGACGTTTCACTTCTCATCAAAGAAACTTCTTCAGCTCTGACTGGATGGTGGAGAATGGAAGGAGTTATACTTACAGACAGGTGGTCATTTGCATTCTTTTAGAGACTTGTTGAGGCCACCTGGAGGTTTATCTGTGTCATCAGGGTCACCTGAGTTGTGCAAACTGGTGTGGAGCCCTCTTGGAATTGTTGAAAGGACTGTGTTGTAGATTGGAGATAGATGTCGTCGTATCTCTTCCCCTCTTTTGAGAAAGGACTGTTCAGTTTTGACATAGATGGCCTCTTTGACCCCTCTTTCAAACCAGTGGTCCTCTTTTTCCAAAACATGGACTTTGTTGTCTTCAAAAGAGTGGCCTGTGTCTTTTAAATGCAGATGGACTGTTGAATCTATAACACAGTCCTTTCAATAGTTCCAAGAAGGCTCTACACATATTTCCTCCACTCAGGTGACTCTGATGACACAGATAAACCTCCAGGTGACATTAATGACTGGCTAAAAGAATGCAAATGTCCAGCTGTCTGCAAGGAGTATAAATTCTTCCATTCCATAAATTCCACCATTCAGTCAAAGCTAAAGAAACTTCTTGGATGAGAAGTGAAACATCTTCAAAGAAAAACCAGAAAGTCCAGTTGCCTCTTTAAAAAAACACTTTTGGGACAACCATGAACTGGATGACTGAAAATCTCCACTGACACTAGGCAAGGGTTGTTCAACAATCCTTGCCTGCTTGGCTTTTAAACCAGTTAAGGTCAGTTAAGTGCTGCCATCTAGCTGAGACTATTTAAGTAGGAAACCAATCAGTCAACCCAACAGCATTCCCCTTGAACAGTGTTTCTACACCCTTGGCAAACTGAACATGTGTGGACTTCAACTCCCATAATCCCACAACTAGCTGGGAGAATTGGTTGGGGAATTCTGGGAGTTGATGTCCACGCATCTTCAAGTGGCCATAGCATGCTTTGCTCTTTTTACAAGGGAGGGATTATTTTGTCTTTTAGGACAGGGGACCCTAACTCTAAAACCCGGTACCAGATCATGGTCCCTTGGGAACTGGGTCGCACAAGCAACGGGCGAAGCACACAAAGCTACTTTCGTGCAAGTGGCAGGCATATGCGTGAAACCATCCCCTCACCCAGCACCACTGCCTATCTGTGGAGCTGGAAAGGTTGGGGACTGCTATTTTAGGACTTCTAAAGTGATGGTAGCTTTGTTCTTTTTGATATCATGGAGTAACTTGTTGATACGTCTTTCTTGATGCACAGTAGCTCCAACTTGGCTCTAATACAGAAGTTCAGCTCACAAATGAGTGCCTGCCCTAGGTGAAATTTTGACATGTTCCCCCCACCTCATAATTTCATTTATGAAAAGACAACACATCTCCCTCACACTGGAACAGCAACATTTTTAGTAGAAAAATGCCTTTCTTTTCCAATCTGTACAACTTGTTCTTATGTGCATGATTATACTGGTGCTAATGATGATAAAAGTGGCTCCTCTAATCCTTGCAGACTTCTAAAACATTTAAGATATCTTTTTCCAATGTTTTTACCTTATGTGCTACTGCAATGTTTGGCAAAACCTGCTATTGTCAAATATCTCTGGGAACATCACCCCCAAGGCCATTGGTTATAATGACTGACAGTTCCAAGAATTGTAATCTAACACATCAGGAGACCATCAGGCTGAGATGAAAACACTACTGCTTTTGAAAAGATCTTCTCATTCACCTTCTCATTTTTCCCTGCTCACCATGTCACCAAACTATGTCCTACATTGTGAGGTTGTTAACAATAACATGCCTGTCCCTTTCCATCAGAGCTACCCTATCTCTATTACATGGAAACCAGATATTTGAGTGTTGGCACTGGATGAAGGTTTGAGAGATTATCCAGAACAAAAGATTTACCATCTTTTTTGACAGTGAAATCCTAGATAAATAAATATGATGTGATCATGGCCTATTTAATAAAAACCTCAAGCCAAAGAAAGAGAACTCACTTTTTTGCTTTACTAAACCTCTGAAAAATAAAAGAAGATGATGGCCCAATTACAATTATCTTGCCCTGTTCTTAACTTGGGCCTGAATTACCTTGCCCCATTCCTAACTTGCCTTCTGAAGCTAAAAGAGTAAGGCCGACATACTGATTTTCAGATTATACTTTAATCATCTGACTCAGAGGAGCTTTTCAGTAGGTTCTGACCAGTTCTGGAGAACCAGTAGCAGAAATTTTGAGAAGTTTTGGGGACCGACAAATATCACCTCTGACTGGAAATTTTACAGTATCCTTTCCTCTGCTACACCCACCAAGCCATGCCCACAAAACCGGTACTAAAAAAAAATTGAATCCCACTGCTAATCTGACTACTTTTTCTCCTCATATATATTATAAAACACACTGGATTTGAAGATGTTTTTATACGTGTATCTTTAGGAAGCAAATGACATACAGATGAATAATTCCCTATTTTTACATAATTTTAAAAGGTACTACAGTCCTTAGAAACCAGATCTTAGAGGTTAAATAAGTACTGGGGATCCCAGCATAAAAATGATTGGGCAGGGAATTACTACATTAAGGGACAGAAAATTGTCTTCCAGTGGAAAGAATGAATGGCTTAAAAAAAGAACAGTGAATGAATTAATATTCATAACAGATAGTCCTTGACTTACAATCATTTATTGAACAACTATTCAAACTTATAGCGGCACTCAAAAAAGTAATTTACAACTGATCCTCACACGACTGTCGCAATATCCCCACAGCCATTTGGTCAAAATCAGTGTGTTTGGTAATTGGCATGTATTTACAATGATTGCAGTGTCCCTGGAATATGTGATTGTGTTTATGACATTCCAATTGCAAAGACAATGGGAGAAGGTAAATTTACTTAACAACCATGTGATTCACTTAATAGCTGCAGTTATTTGCGTAACACCCATGGCAATAAGTCATATAATTGGGTGAAACTCACTTAACAACCTTCTTTCTTAGCAACAAAAATTCTGTTCCAATTGCGGTTATAAGTCAAGGACTACCTGTATGTTTGCTAAATACAGAAGATAATTCATTTCATTTAATAACAGTCATGTTTGTTGAATAAATGGTGCAATCAAAACATACCAAACATGAGCATTTTATCCCACTTTGGACCATATACATAATCTCTATCTAAAACAAAATATCATATTTTGGGGACCTGCAGAGTAAAAGTTGGTTTTGTTTCTTAAAAATCACAGTCATATTTCCGTTTTGCTCTTAACCTCCATTTGACAATAGGAACAATGTAATGCATATAAAGAAGCACATTCGGCTGTAATGCATTCTATATGCTGAAGTTTATGTATGTCAACCACACAGCAAAGCAGAAGACTGCTAACAAATAACAAAATGATAAAAAAAATTAGTTAACCCAAATAAAAGGCACAGTGCCACAGTGGTGCAATAGTTAAGAATGCACAACTGCAGGCTACTTCTGCTGACTGCCAGCTGCCTGCAATTTGGCAGTTCAAATCTCACCAGACTAGCCTTCCTTCCTTCTGAGGTGGGTAAAATCAGGACATAGATTGTTGGGGGCAATATGCTGACTCTGTAAGCAACTTTAGAGAGGGCTGTAAAGCACTGTGAAGTGGTATATAAGTCTAAGTGCTATTGCTATTGCTAAGGTAACCCAAAATTGATAAATTCGTAGAACACCGAATATGCTAATGCAGCCGATACATTTTGGCAATTCAGTCTGTTATTCAGTTTGTATGCATACCTCATTGATTTTCTTTTCTGTTTCCCCAGCAAAATCTGGCACTGGTCCAAAGGTTTTTAACACATGGATAATACCTTTACGGTATCTTTCACAATAGTTCAGCATTCCTGAAAGAGAATTGGAAACTGTTTAATGTTTCCCAAACAAAGCAAGTCTACCACTGAATTTGAGAGGAATTATTGACTGGCTAGAATTATTATTTTTTCCTGTCTAGAGGTTCCAAACAGCTGTCTGCTAATTCTTTTCAAAGAATGAAACTCCAAGGAAAACAATTCCATACCATCCTTTGAGAACTTCTTTGTTTCCAAGTAGGATGTATTTTGCATTTAACAAAAATCTTCTTTCTTGAGATTGATCCCAGTGATTCAAAAGTTCAGACTGTTTAATAACACTCATAGTTTCAGCCAGCATTATTTTGGAGGGAAGAGAAGCAGCTGGGAGCTTATGACCAGAACAAGCAAACACAACTGTCAATAAGGGAGCTTTGTTTTTGAGGGTTGTTTGGATAATTGCTTTTTTTCTTATTATTAAAGAACGACTGCATTTGCTTATTAAAAGAATATAGAGTTTGGAGCTCCATCAGGTAAACCAGACAGGAAACACAATCAGGTGAGCTAATTCTACTTGTTGTAAAGCTATATTATAGAATCTTGCAAATCTGGAAGAACAATTCTACCTTTCTCTCCTTTACCAACTAATTAGGAAGATCTCTTTTGAGTATCTTATCCCACCCACTATGCCACTGCAGATGATGCTGTCTTTTATCTGACCATTTTTAGGCAGCATCTTTGGGCCCAGTCATCCAAAGTCATTCCCACATACTATTAAAAACAGGAACTTAAGCTTCAGGTAATTGATTGATGGAGTGAATACTTAGCCAACAGTTCAGTCCTAAGTAGCATTAAGAGAAAAAACATTTGGGAGATTGCGAACAGGAGAGCAAACAGGAAGAGGGGATTAGGTGAATAGAAGAAAGAATTTACTAATCTCCCACTTTCAGAGACAAAACATCAAGATAAATTCAGAGTTTGGATTAAGAATCCAGAGTTCAAGGTTCTGGAAATATAAGCATCATAGGTTCTTTTATGTATACCAAGATTAGTAGACTCCAAAGCTCCAAGGGAGCCAACACAACTCCTGGCTTCTTGGCAATACACCATCAGTACTCAAAGACTAGTACTCATAGTTTAGTATACCACTTCTCCCTTGTCTTTTTCTTCAACTACAACTACAACTTCTTATTCCTCCACTACATCTCTTTGTAAACCTATTTCTGAAAAACAGTAACTCTTATATTTGTGTTAGGCTGTTTTAGTTTCCCAAATGAACACAAACCACCTTCCTTCTCAAACCCACACCAAACACAACTGCTCCTCTGCTCAACTTTTATAGTGACACATTTCTGGGCTGACTACTGAGAGATCTTAAAGGGTCACAGCACCAGCAGAACCAGGTGCTGGCCATTTTGCAGACAGCAAATATTCACCTTCTATTTTAAACAATTATTTAAAAAGAATAGACAGTCATCAAGAATAACTACATGAAAATAGAAAGCTAGCAGGAGAAGGGAATTAATTTTCTGGTTTATTACATACACATATACTTGGCTTCTCCCCAAACTGGTATGGCTCTCTGCTGGTTGGCAATATTTCCTCGAGAGCAGGTCCATTCCCCTGAAATCAGAATGGCTGAACTGGGGACACTTAGGCCACCAGAGAGATAGCTGGATGAGACCCTTCAAGATATAACTTTTTCCTACTTCCAAGGTGATGAATTTCTTATTTTTAAGGAGAAAGAGGAAGACATTGAGAATGAAAGAGGAAGCCAATCTGTGGATGATAAAATCTTCTCATATTGAAAACATACGTCCAGGAAATTTTTTTTGGGGGGGGGATTTTTATTGTAATTTGACCTTTACAAACAAAATATAAACATATAGGCTTGTGGATCACATGGTGACATGTTTGCCTGCTCCAAAGGTGACATGTTTGCCTGCTCCAATTGTAGACATAATGAGCCATACAAAACAGCTGCTAGACCATGGTGTAAGCCAAAGCAGTTTAGATTTGTAAGGTGACTGGGAATGTCAGGGGACAAGCCAAGTCTGGAAAATGGGTTCCACTTGGAACCCAGCTGCTATGGCGTAAAATCAAAGCTGACTCTTGGGGGAGAGCCAAAACAAAGATTGTGTTTTGGAGAGCCAAAACAAAGGTTGTGTTTCCAGTTCACTGAGCTGCAGTATTTCAGGAAATAAAAGGACCAATATTGGAAGACAGTAAATTAAATGTTAAAAAAGATTCATATCAATATTTTAAAAAAGGACCTCCCATTTTTCAGCTACTTCCAGGAAATTTGAATGATTTCAAATGTTACTTGTGACTAATGTACATATGCATATTTGTTATTTAATTTATAACAATATTTAATCATGATATTTGTGTAAATGGCTGGCTGTAAAATCAAGACTCTACAGATGCCAAAAGGCAAACTGCATGAATATAAGAAAATTTCTTCTCCTAATGTCAAGAAATATGCCCAGAAGTCTGCAATCATTGGCATATTTATTTACTAAAACTTATGGAAGTGTAAAGAGTTCACTCTAAGTAAACATGAATAGATTACAAACATCTATTGTTCATATATTAAGCCAACTGATACACTATTTCAAAATATCTCTAAGAGAGTGATCAGAAAAGCATTTGATTTTCAATTGTAATTGTGCCTCTTTTTATATTCTGCAATTTTTGCAGAAACAAAATGGAAAAAAGAGAATTCCCAAGTTTTTCTAAAGCATTAACAGCAGAACTAATAAAAATATTAATTGCTTTCACTTACACACGCAATGATGTTAAATGAATATTCCCCAACATACTTTAGCCATTATGTGATGACCCGGGGCGAGGCATGGAAGAAGCCGGAGAACAGTTCTAACTCCCCTTTATTGTTCCAACTTTCCCCAGGTGAGCCTTGTGAAGAGAGGTGGGGTGCTCTCCTCCCAAGTTGTTGGATTGACCTGCACTGCCCCTGCCTCCTCTCCACACTCAGGGATCAGGAAGGAGCGGGCCTTGCTTGTCACCGGGGTTCCATCACCCCTCTGCTCTACTGCCTTCCCTCTCTTCTCTATCTCTCGATCATTCTGCACCTGTTCTTCTTTGCTGGCAATCCTTTCCTGGCTGGAAGCTGCCTCATCCTGCTGCTCCAGACATTCCTCCAGAGCCAACAAGACCACACACTCTTCTTCCATCGGCTTCAGCTCCGGCTCATCCTCCTCTGCAGACTCTGGCTCCAATGGGGTGATTGCACATTATGAGCTTCAGAGCATTTTTAAATGGCTGTAGTTAAGTAACAGCCAAGAAGCCTTTTAAAGCTGTTACTTGTTTACATTATAAAGATCACAATTGTAATCTGTTTTTTTTAAACCAAGTAGAAAAAAGTACTTTGGCTAAAAAAAGATTAAAACCCTAGGTTATGCATTTTTAATGACATGTATTTCCTGTTCGCATGAACTGTACTGAGATTTAAAAAAGCAAATTCAGGTGAAGCTATTTAAGATTTTAGTTGTTAAAAGCCAAATAGCCTGTCCTAAAATATTTTTGGGAAGGTTGAAAACAAGCAGGTAATCCTACCACTTCTGCAGAACCTGAAAAGATTGGATCCACGCACAGGAGGTCTGTTGTTTCATGATACTATAATAGGGTATCTGATAAAATTGTTTTAGTAGCACTGCACTGCTGGTTTTTTTTTTTTTTTTTACTAAAAGTATTTTAGTGCCACTCTGCCAAAATGTTAAAATGTCCATTTCCAGGACACAAAATCAGTACTCACCACTATTTGTATTAATTCAGTTGGGTGTCCTTAAACTACCTTTTCCTATGAAAAACATTGTGAGTTTCCTTTGTCCTTGTTCTGTTTCTTTTTGTTCTCATGTTTCTTTTCTCTTTCTGTTTACAATGACTTGCTGTTGGCATTTGCTCTTTATCCCAAAGCTTCTGGCATACAGTATTCTACTGATGGATACAGAGATGAAATGAAAGCTGAAACTCTGCTCCTGTACCTGTTTATTTTGAGATAAGTCTCACAGGTATCCTTGGGATTTATTCCCATCTGAAGCAGGATCCTCATCAATTGCTCACATCGTGAGTTCTCAATCTCAGCAATTTTCAAATGTATGGACTTCAACCCCCAGAATCCCCCCAACCAGCATGCATCTTAAAGTTTCTGAAACTGAGAAGTATTGACTAATATCGTCTTCTATATTGAGCAGACAGAACTCTCCAATGGCTGAGAGACAGTAGAAAATTCTTTACAGCTCTAATAAGGACGTGGCGCATAATTATCTATGTATCTATCTATCTATCTATCTATCTATCTATCTATCTATCTATCTATCTATCTATCTATCTA
>BLBF01000006.1:21615874-21708265 GCA_015471245.1 Laticauda colubrina
CTATCTATCTATCTATCTATCTATCTATCTATCTATCTATCTATCTACCTATACACACACACACACACACACACACACACACAGAATGATCGCTTTAAGCAATGTTCTTGGATGGAGTATGGGTGTGCGCACATTCTAATGCTTAAATTTTGTATTAGATTAAATTCAAGTAAACATTCTGGACAAAAATAGATTGGGGAAGCTTTAGGTCAGGAGTGTCAAACTCACGGACTGTGGGACGGATGTCTCACACCTATGTGGGGGGGCACCGTCACCCCCAGTTTAGCAAAGGAGAAAAAAGTTGTAATACATCATCTGACAACAATGTGACATCGCAGGTTTGACACCCCTGCTCTAGGTGAAGAGACCTGAGGCTTTTGAATAGGGCTGCAGTATTATTTGTTTGCAAATGGTTAGGCAAACATGTAACAATGCCTCTTCTAGGCATCCATGTCTGCATAAATCCAAGCATGTGGTTTTCAACAGTATGTTTTATTTAGTTTATAATTTTCATAATCTCAAGCAACCTGTTCCAAAGAAGAACATTGTAGGAGTTGTGGCAAAAACTTCTGGAAGATACCAAACCACCCACCTCTGTTTTAATTACATTATTAATTAGAAATATTACATTATTTCTTCCAAAATAATGATGCAACTTAGAAAATACATTTTTTGCTGGTTGAGGATGGAACAAGTTAAGAGGCTTGAGAAAGCTTCAGTGATCCAGTAGACTCAAATGATTTCTTGTTCAATCAATTTAGAAAACTCTGTCTGCCTGTGGAAATGATATGGAATAGATTTCACAAATTTTCAAAATCCACAAAACCAGAAACAGATAGTCAAATTTAAATAGGAACAATGAGTTTGCCTGTTAGAAAAGGGGAGTGAAACAGCAAAGTTTCCTTCTAGGTCCTAAAAACCAGTTGGAAGTTTATTATTTTTATTTGTTTAATTTATATTTGATCTTTCCGTATACAAGGGAGACTTCAGTTTTACAAATAATAAATACCATGTTTCTCATAGAACAAGGCTGGGTATTATATTTTTTTGAGCCCTGAAAAAGCGGCTAGGCCGTCTTTTCGGGGGTGACTGAATTCTTCCCTTTGCATTCTCGTCTAGAGCGCCCTGCGGATAGCCTCACCACCAGCCGCTCCTAATGGGTGATCATGGTGGAGCACAGAGAGCTCCTTACTCCCGCCAAACACCTTTGCTGCAGACCCAAGACCTTTGGCACCCACTGTTGTTGCTTTCTCTTCTACCCATGCCGCTGCCACATTTGGAGCTGCCACTTCCATGTTTGGAGCATCACTGCTGTTTGGAGCACCGCTGCCACGTTTGGAGCTGCCGCTTCTGTGTTTTGAGCTGCCGCTGCGTTTGGAGCGCTGCCACCAATTGGAGTGCATTTGGAGTGGTGGTGGAGCTCCAAACAGCGGTGGTGCTCCAAACACGGAAGCAGCAGCTCCAAACGCAGCGGTGGTGCTCCAAATGGCGGCTGTGCTCCAAACGCAGAAGCGGCAGCTCCAAACGTGGAGGTGGCAGCTCCAAACACAGTGGCGGTTCTCCAAACACAGTGGCAACACGGTAATAATCATAGTGAGATGTGCGACAAACAAATGTAATAAATAAATAATAAAAGCTATTGAACTAAAATGTAACTAAAACACAATCACTAAGTTTATGTCATGGAAAAATGTTTTAAATTAATAATCTTAAAAAGATCTTTGAACTGGAAAGGCAGGCATTTCCAAACCACATGATAATGAGCAATTGTCATCATTTTTAGCTAATGTAAAAGTTATAGTCATGCCAGGAGAATAATAGTATGCTTAAACATGGTGTAACAGATACATTTTTTCAAGAAATAGCTCCAACCAACATGATGAATGAGCCTAAAATGTCTGTTGCAAAGTGAACTTTGCCCCATTTTACAACCTTTCTTGCACCAGTTGTTAAGTGAATCACTGCAGTTTTCAAATTAGTAATACGGCTGTTAAGGGAATCTGGCTTCCAGACTAATTTTGCTCATCAGAAAGTCACAAAAGGGGATCCCGTGATCCCAGGACACTGCAACTGTCATAAATATGAACCAATTGCCAAGCATCCAAATTTTGATCACCTGACAATGGGGATGCTGCAATGGTTGTAAGTGTGAAAAACAGCCATGAGTCGCTTTTTCAATGCCACTGTAACTTCGAACGGTCACTAAATGAACTGTTGAAAGTTAAGGACTACATGTATGTATGTATGTATGTGTATATATCAGGGTGGCAAACTCATGGCCGGTGGGCTGGATGCATCACACACTGACACGGCCATACCTGGTTTAACGAAGGGGAAAAAGTCACGGTACATCACATGACGATGTGACGTGAGTTTGACATCATGTGGTATATATGTATCTGTGTGTATATACACACACACATATATATAGAGAGAGAAAGAGAATGAGAATATTCTTGATGTAATCATGACTTTGGGGAGTGGACAAAATGACTGCACATATCTGTTCATGGAAATGTTATGGTTTATGCACTTGCATCAGGTGTCACTATGCCAGTTAATAATCCCAACATTTGCACATTACCGCACATGCGTCACCGTTTTATGTCATCATGATAGTAACAGAAATTGTTGATCAAGACCTACTTTATTGAGTTCAGAAATGTCTGCATTTAAATATTGCAACAGTTACAAACCTTCGGCGTTTAAGTGCATTGTTTCCAGAGGTCCCATAAAGGCATAACGCATTCCCAAGCCATCAGACATCACAAGGTCTAAATCATCTGGTGATATTACGCCATCCTACATGGAAAAAATATTAATTATGAATGTTAAAGAATGGGAGAATTCAAATTTACTCTATAATCTCCCTTATAGCACAGGTGGTATTCAATAGGTTTTGACCAGTTCTGGAGAACCGGTAGCAGAAATTTTGAGTAGTTTGGAGAGCCGGTGGTAACCTTCCCCCTGAAGTGGGGAGGGAATGGAGATTTTGCAGTATCCTTCCCCTGCCATACCCACCAAGCTATGCCACAACCATAGAACCAGTAGTAATTTTTTTTGAATCCCACCTCTGCTATGGACAGGAAATACTGGAAAACAAAAGGGTAAAATTAATTGTAGAACAAAAATTGTTGACAAGTCTTTCAATCTGCATGGTGCTTTACAGAGTAATATGGTCTCTCAGATTATTTCTGATGGCTAGGAAGGATGGTGCAAAGATGTCAATTTTTATTTTTAAAAAAACCACATTAAAAAAAATAAAATTCAGAACTGCAGGGATTTTGTTGCTATTTTAGACGTAGCAAGCTTATCTGAAGGCATAGAGTGCCTTACTTGTTTAGCTGCCAATGGGAAAACCATAAAAAATTATACCTCTGATTTTGAGTGATTTGTGCCTGACGAGCGAAGGGATCAATGGCACAATCTAAAAGGATGATTAGATGACCTGAGTTCAATTTGAAGGAGAGTTTATTTTTGGCAGGACAGTGAGTGCTTCTCTCAAAATGACTTAATAACCATAAATTATGCAGCCTTCCTGAACATGGTATAAAATTGGTTTCTAAATGATAGAAGTCCTGGACATAATTAGAAACACAGGCCCTTTATATTACAGGTAGTCCTCAACTTACATTAGTTTGCTTAGTGACTAAAGTTAAAATGGCACTAAAAAAAGTGACTTATGGCCATTTTTCACGCTTAAAACCATTGCAGCATCTCCATGGTCATGTGATCAAAATTTGGATGCTTGCAAACTGACTCATATTTATGACAGTTGCAGTGTCCCAGGGTCAGTGGGGAAGCAGATTTCACTTAACAACCGTATTATTAACTGCAATGATTCACTTAATAGGTGTGGCAAGAAAGGAACATAAAATGAGGGAAAACTCAAGTGACAACTTAGCAACACAAAATTTGGGCTCAATTGTGGTCATAAGTTGAGAACTACCTGCATTCATATTCAACGGTGTTGTGATATCTTGCGCTTATGGTCCCAAGGATAAAAGCAACCTTGCGTTCAAGAGCCATGATGGCACAGTGGTCAGAGTGCAGTACTGCAGGCTATTTCTGCTGATTGCCAGCTGCCTGCAATTTGGCAGTTTGAATCTCACCAGGCTCAAGGTTGACTCAGCCTTCCATCCTTCTAAGGTGAGTAAAATGAGGACCCAAATTATTGAGGGCAATATGCTGATTCTGTAAATCGGTTAGAGAGGGGCTGTAAAGCACTGTAAAGCAGTATATAAGTCTAAGTGCTATTGCTATTGCTCTCTGTAGTCATGAATGTGAGGCTATGATGTAACTAAGGTGGCACTAGACCTTGGAAAAATGATGCAATATCATTGATATTTTGCAGCTTGACTTTTCATCATATAAAATACCAGTTTCCACTGCAGTAGGATTTGATTAACCTTTTCAACTGGGGTGTGGGGTGTGTTATGTGCATTATGCAGAGGTGGAAATGGACAAACATGATAATTACAGAACATGCAACTGTCATATACGTTATTATACATTGGTTGGAAAGCAATCAGCATGTCCTAAACATGCCCAGCTCCTTAGGTTTATTAAGCGGCAACTCCCAGTTTCCAACGTAGCATGCCATAAGGTCCTGTTTGAAGCTCAGTTAACATCCAGGGGATACATTTCCTAGCAAACCAGCACACCCAAAAAGCAAGATAGGACAAGTCTCCCTATTCAGATTCATCTGCCTGTTTCTTGAAAGCTCTTCCCAACAATATACTTTTAAATATATTGTTTTTATAATAATTTCAGTTTAGAATGTATGTTCTTGGCAAGAAAATCAATTATTTTTATGTCTTCTGAACGAAGACCAGATTATACAGGGAGATCGCATTAAACAGAAAAAGTAAAATGAAAAACAATCAAAAGGAAGAACATCATATATACATCAATATAAGCAGTAATGGAAGACTTCTAGTCTACATTTTTCATAGTGCTAAACATTATAGGAACTTGATCACAGATTCATTCCAGAAATAGTGGCATAAATAACTCATCATATCCATCTTTTTGTGAAAATCTTTTCATTATAATAGGATTTAAGTTGCAAAATGTATGATCATATGTAGTCCTTAGTAATATAGAAGCCGTGGTGGCACAGTGGTTAGAGTGCAGTATTGCAGGCTAACTCTGCTGATTGCCAGCTGTTTGATCCTGACCGAGTCCAGGTTGACTCAGCCTTCCATCTTTCTGAGGTTGGTAAAATGAGGACCCAGATTGCTGGGGGCAATGTGCTGACATTTGAAAACCATTCAGAGTGCTGTAAAGCACCATGAAGCAGTATGTAAGTATAGGTGCTATATTGCTATAGTGGAGAAATTCTGCTATATTCTTTCTTCTGGCAGTGTTGTGAACAACACATTTTTTACAATTGGAAAAACCCAGATCATATAGTGCATCAGTTGAATACCTCTATTGTGTCTTTGCAATAGCGGTGGATTCATTGCTGAATTTCCAGCACTAGTCAGCATGGCCTGTGGTGGAGTTACAGTTCAGAAATAATTGGAGAACCACAATCATATCTAATATGAATCAGAGAGTTAAGTGATAAACTTACAGACCCAGCCTGATTGCTTCAAAACACCCAGAGGAAATGCATAACCTATATACACCCTTTCCCCATTATTTAAACTGTTTATACAGTTGTTTTTTCAAAAGATGAAATTACATGGCTTTTTCAAAAGATTTTTTTTTCAAAAGTTGAAATTACATGGCTAATACATAAACTATAAACATTACTTCTTCATTTACTTACAGTTGGCAGCAATCACCTATGATGCAAAATTTTAAATCATAGTTTCTTATGCAAGGCATACTGGTATGACTTATGCAGTATTATGCTATAATGAATGGAATAATAATGGCTTATTTCTTGAATTCATAAACTAGTCTATGACCAACCCCCCCTCCCCCCAAAACCCTAGGTCATTAGCCAGAGTAAGAAGATGGAACATTCTGGCGAACCATAATTAAAACTATGATTAAATCCATTGCTTGCCTTTCAACTCTTGAAAAATCTGTGGAATTAACATGGAACATACCTCATCCATACCCACAAAAGTTTGTTTCCGTAAAATACCAAAGAAATTATTCCAACATTCTAATAATAATAAAAATGAGGCTCTATGTGCCTTACTTATATCTCCCTTTATTTCCCATTGGTCAAGAACAAAAAAAAAAGAGAATAGTTTATAATAAACATTTAAGACAGACTCTGTTTAAGACAGTTAAGAAATTGACAAATCAGAATATTTCCATGCTAATAACTTATAGCATCATTTTGACATAAAATCTCTGTGTTTTTTATCCACATTTCAGGAAACATTGGTCATGCTTAATAATGTTGAGGCCCAGAGGACACAGGAGTAACTTTGTGGACCCAAACTAAGAACAGAAACACATACACACACACTCTATAAACTGCAGTTTATTTCTAATAGTGTTTTCTCATGAATTGTATGTAATGATAATTGCAGGAAATATAAATATGTTGGGAACAGATGTGAAACAGGATTACAATTGGCGCATATTCTTCAGGTAAACATGTTCTTACAAGCTATTAGCACTGCCTCTTAAGAAATTTTCAACGTGCTGGGTGTATACTGTTAAAAGACTAAATCCAACCAAAATTTTACAATTCATAGATTTCAAAATTGTTGTGAATATTATAATTCCTTCCATAATTCTTAACAATTGGTAAAGAAGAAAGGTATGCATGTGTAACCATTTTCTTTAATGAAGTTTAATTCTGCAAAGTGAATCAAATTCAAAACTGATGTGTAGAAATGCTATATAGAATGTTGCTATGGCTTTATACTGTATCACTATAAAGAAAAAAACCTTATTATATCTCCTTTGGAAAAGCCCACATCCCAAGATGATTTTGGACTAATAGCATAAAGACTTCATAGAGACCTGAACTAAAGGTATGCCATATGCTGGCTCACACTTACTTTATGAGACCAGTGGCTGCACCCTTTGTTAATAGAAACTCAAAACTCTCCCATAAGCTTAGCAAATTTAGAGAGTTAAGATTTGAAAAAGTTCCAAAATCAAGGAACAGGTCTTCTGGTAAGAAAGAACCTATTGGGGTTCACTTATGAGCAATCATGAACAGTTCATTATCTCAATCTGGTTAAAGTATTCAGTTCTGAATGGCCATGGTTTAAATGGATCTTCAATTTCTGACCTTAATTTGATTGCAAATTTAATTGATAAGGCTAAAATTCTGCTTTCTGTTTTCTACTCTTCTGAGAGTATTTGATGTTCTACAGTCCTAATCTTATTAGCATTTGAAAGTCATTTTGAAAGTCATTTTCTTGAAATAGGCTAAGCCCAGAATGGAAAGTTATCAATATAATTAAACTAATCCTTTGAGACATGACACTTACTAAAACAATCTCTTCTAAATGGCAATGTGAGAAAACAAGACAAGAAATTGGAACATACATATAGCCTATGTATAAACAGGTAACTAAATAGAGTACTCAAGCAACATGGAATAAAATTAGCTCCTGCACAAGTATTTGAAAACGCCCTTTGAAATTAACATAAAAGAGGAAACCTCAATTCAGTAACAATTTAACAGATTAAGAATTTTGGATTTTTTTCTAATGTTTTCATTTTCATGTTTAAAACATATTTGTTTCTTTCCATGTTTTAGCTTTAGCATGTTAACTACAGAATTGAACTTCTCATCATTATGTCAACAGAAGATGAATATGAAAAAAAAATCTTAAAGCTGTTATATTATGAAATGAATATTACTTTGACTTGTTAGTCATGTTATCTACTTTAATTTTATTATACTTAATGCAGAATTATACTGTGTTTATTAAAGAATTTATGTTTAATGAGTAATATATTTATTTTTGCCACCAGTTCTCTCTCGATCAATTCTTCCCTCTACTCCACAAACTTAGTTCTACAGGAAAAGTAATATTAGACCCAACGTTCACAGCATATGGTGCTCCTTTATCCAGCAACCAGCCTATTCTCACACTAGCTAGCCTGTTCCAGATTAGCAAAGAATAACTATGTATTTCCCTCAGCTGTGGGTCTGGACTCTCCAACATTTCTACCTGACAAAGCTCAAAGGCAACATATAGAAAACAGTTAAGATATACAGCGCAATCCTATCTGTCTGTTTATTAATCAATCAATCTTACTGATAAGCCATTAAATCAATGAAACTCCTATTGGATGTCTTACTGAGTTCCTTAAGACTTACTTCTGACTGCAATGTTATACTTAGCTTGTAGTAAGTCCCATATATATTTTAAGTAACATATGTAAAAGAATATATGTATAAGAATATACTATAAGACTAGGTCTGAATATCATACTAAGCCATGATGTGGTTTTATTTAATAATGATTTGGTATAAACTATAGACTCAGTCAATCTTTGTAAACTATTATTTATGGTTTAGTGCTTTACATACAATGCTAATTGTGGCTTATTCAACAAATCCAGTTAAACAAACCAAAACTTAGTGCAATATGTATGTCAAATTTTAAGTCATAAATTGTAGACTGAAGAAGTCAGAAGCAGAATAAAGATCATACATACCCCAATGAGTCTCCATGTTTCACTAATAAGAGCATACTGAAGTCGATTCAGAACAAATCCATCTATCTCTCTTGTTAATTTAACTGGTGATTGTCCTATATTCTTCATCAAATCATAGGTTTTCTCCATTGTAGAGGGATCTGTTTCTGGATGAGGAACTAATTCAACAAGCGGCACATAATATGGTGGATTTACCTTGACATCACCATTTAAAGAGAGAGAGAAAGCATATTAATAGATTTATTATTTAACCAGGCAACCCTATAATAATTTTAAAACCAAAGGAGCAACATGATCTGATTCTCATCAGTATCAAGCTGTCTAAGCCTAGTATCTTAAGATGAATATAAAGGACAATGAAACAAACTACAGAGTAGATCTCTATGATGCATTCTGACAATTACTGTAACAAACTTTAACAAAATGTTGTTAAACATTCCTCATTACAAAGCTGCTGCTCTATATATTTGTTATAAATCAATTGTGTGCCATTTTTTGATCATATATCCAGGGCAGTTTGTAAAACTATTGTCACCAATGATTTAATGTGAGCCCTCATTTTTTTTGTAATTTTGAATTTCAGAATGATACCCTCTTGAAAATTTCACATACCACATGTAAAAATTTCATGAACGTCATATCAATCTCTTTCCTTTGACTTCTCATTTAGGCTTGAAAAAAACATATCTCCAAAATACCTTGAGATACTTACAGGATGTGCAACTATACACTGTTTCACACGCTTCAATCCAGTGAATAATTTTGTAGGCAATAGAGTCGAAGTTGAACTAGCTAGGATAGTATCATTATTGACTATTAGATCTAATTGAGAAAAAATCTTCTTTTTCAGTTCTACATTTTCCGGTATACATTCCTAGAATACAAAATAGATATATTAAAATATATAATGGGAGCCTTTGACAAATATTTCAATACAATTAGATGCTTTTGGAACACAGACTATGCAGTGCTTAGAAATGTTTACAAGTTCGGCCTGTAATTTATTTCATTAGTATTGTTGACAAATTGTAATATATCCTGTTACTTTTGAAACAAAAACATTTGCTTTTCTCCTAGTTGCTGGATCATTGTGGCAAAAGGGAAGATTGCTTTCAAATACTTCTGTAACAAAGTCACAGGGTTGGAAGGCTGTGAGGATACTTGTATACACAAATAAATGAGTGGCATTGACTCACGTTTTTATGAAATTCTCCACCTGAAACCCAAAGCCATTTCTCCCCCCAGATCTGGTGATAATCACCCAGGGGAAGCTGAATACTTCAGTAACTCAAGCCTGCAAAAATTATGCAAAGTCACTGAATAAGAGCATTTGCAAAGAATTTCTCTGATGGAGAAACAATTGTATTCAATTTTTTGGACTGAATGGAATAAAAGTAATTATCCTCAGGGATGGATTTATGTTCTTTTGTGAGTTTGACTCCTTGAAGAACTAAATTAAGTTCTAATCTGCTGTTAATCACGGGTTGCATAATGCATTAAAAGCTATAAAACTATAGAACCTATTCACAAATGGAAAAGGCAGTTTTAACAGCTAGATCTTTACAAGGATAAGCCTGAGTGCTTTTTAAAGGACTCTAATATAGGTTTGCCCATTTCTTTAGTGACAAGGATTGCATTTCTCATTTGTACAGAAATCCTTCATTTCAGAGCTCTAACTGACCTCTAAAATGTCAGTAAGGACCCTGTAATGCACCTTTCAATTTTAACAGAATCTCTAAAACTTTCCTTGCAACATCCCTAATTAGGACATTTGATTCCTTTGTAACAATGGCAACTTGCTGTTGAAATTTCACTTCTGTAGTAAAACTCTATATACAGCCACTTTACTATGAAAAAGTATGCAATTTAAAACTAATCATATACCAAAGCTGTAAGTATACCATGACTCTAAACACCACAATGAAAGCTACATGGCTCTGAGTTATTTTTCATACATGCCCCCACCCAGATGAGTCTAAAGGCCCGGTCCCACTGGCCGACGGACACAAAACGTATGCATAAAGGACACAGCGGATGAGCAAAATTTTGGGGGTGGCTCCATCCGTTGTCATCCACTCCAAAAAGTGGTGAAAATTTGCATAAACAGAACGGAAAAGAACGGAAAAGAATGGAAAAGAACAGATGTGGGTAGTATGTAGCGGGGATGTTAATAGGAAGCCTCCCGGATGAAAGCGGATGGAAGCGGATGACACCTCCGAAGGGGTTCTGGGGGAGAATTTCAAAGCGGACGCATAGCGGAAGGGGCGGATGCATCACGTACGCCTAAAGGAAAGAAAGGGAATGCTGCGCGGATGTATATCGGATGCAAAATGTTCACTGCACATCCTTTCTATTTCCGTGCTACTAACGATGTATAGACATTCCATGTACCCTTTCTTTCCTCCCTCTTTCCATTTTCAGCTGCAGCGGATGAGTTGCGAGGATGCCCAGAGGATGCAGAGAGAATACAGCGGACGTTTAATGGATAATGGTCACAGAACGTTTGTTGCTCGTATGTCTCAGATTTACATCGTACACAGCAGAAAGTTCATCCGTTCACAAAGTTTTGTGCAGCTCAAAACTTCTTGAGCGGATGAAATCGCAGTGGACGGATGCTTGACAGATAGAGCGTATGAAACACGTATGCAATGAGTATACAACGGATGCATAGCATTTTCCAATGGATGGCAAGCTTTTTTTAACGTTTTACATCCTCTTTGCATCCGTAAGTGCAGTGGGACCGGGCCTTTTTAACCTAAATGGATTTGTTTGGGTCTTCACAAATATGTTTAGTGATGTACCTATCAAAGTAATTTTACCGGTTATAGTTTTTAGATATATATTCGATCTCATATGAGTAGTTGTTCAAAATGTCTTAGTAAAGGAAAAGGTTTTAACCAATTTTAACCAAAGGCTAAAATTTATTTTAGTTACACTTAATTCAATTCCAAACTGGGTCAAAAACAATGCAAACGATAAGAGAATAGAAAACTATAGATTGTTGATTGGAAACATGTTTCTTCTTAATATATTCTGTGTAAGAGTTGTCACAACTTGATATCAACTAAGTATTTCAAATAAAAGCACAATCTATATGGTGTATATCCACATAATTAAAAATAATAAATATTACACGAAATGATTACATTAATACAACAAGCTCTTTTAACAGAAAGTATGGAAGAGATTTACATCTGATAAGCTTGCTGAGAATTCTTTTATAGCATTCCCTTTAAGGCCATTTCAGCCATTAACCAAGAACTGAATGTAAAAATAATCTACAAATAAAACAATTGCTTACAATGAATTAATCAGGATTTCTAAACGAGGGAATAAATCACTTATCTCAGTTGAATATTTTGGAGGATACTGGAGAAATATGTAATATACTCTGGTAAAAATAATTAAGATTTTAAAAAATGCATTGTCCCTCAGACAATAAACATGAAACATGGTTACACTTGAGATCTTTGTTGTTAGTGGTGATGGTCATAATTTTTGTAAAACGACAAAAAAATTAAAGTTTAGTGGCAAAAATTTGGCTGGAGTGACATACGAGAAACTATATTCCTAAAACTGTTTGAGGCTAGGATAAGAAATAAATTTGTTTAAGATTAAATGTTATTTTTACCATATTGTTATATACTTTTCCTCTCCATAAATATAACATCTGCTAATTAAAAATTACAGTTCCAATGGATAATATTTTTTAGACAACTAGAATGCATTTGGAAAAAGTATTTTCAAATTTTTCGGGAGTCATGAGTTTGAAGAAACCTGATTTATAAAGAAAATATATTGACCAAACGTAATGAAGCCAACAGCACCTGTTGAGTCATCAATATTTCCTTAAAAATAACAAAGACATATGTGTTATCTTATAAAAGCTACTAGGTATTACTGTGCTGAAGTACACTGCTTTTTGGCATGTGATATTACTTTTCATCCATCTGAAGTCATAAAGAAATTTTATCTTATTCAAACTGGCTGGTGATCTTGTGGATTATTTCATTCTTTGTCTTCCAAGTAGCACATGATTTGCTTTATTGACTCCAATTGTCTGCTCTGCAGAAGCCAGAGACAAATACTATGTGCAAGATGTTTACTCTGGTTCTCTCTGGCACACAATCATCTTGATTTTACAACTTAATCTTTAAGGGGTAATGAGGTCACACCCTAAAGTGTAAATTTTTCCATGGAATTCTGAAATAACTTTTTAATATGTATTCTTTAACCTTATTTATACTCTGAAGACAGTTTTTCTCTTTTGTGTGTAATAACTCAATATTCCTTTTTTTTAACTTGAAACATTCTATTCTTTGGTTTTCAAAAGTAAAGGTAAGAGAATAGACTTTGGAAACAGAACTATGCATTTGCTTTTATTTCACTGTTACATTAAATGAGTTAATCTATTTCTTAGTGTAAAGTTCTCAAACAGCATTCAAATATTTAAGGGAGGACCTTGATTCTACCTGCCATTAGGGGTCTGGTTTTTGGGCTAGTGGGTTTTATAAATCTATCAATAAATCCAGCCAACTGGCTTGTTTAACAAATCACAATCCAATGTCAGCTTCATGTGGTCTGTGAATGTAGCCTCTCACTGAAAGGGAGAGAAGGAAGCAAGATATTTATATTCAAGATATTCAGCACAAATTATTACCAAATAGTGATTCTCAGTCTTTAAAGAGATATTTGCACTATTGTAATGTCTTTCTTCCATGTCACAGGAACTTGACAATGCTGCATATAGCATACTGATATAGGAATGTGAACCTAGTGTCAAATGTGCAAGAGAGAGGATTAATTTGCTACATCTATGTGTAGTGAATGCTTGAAAGAGCTTTAAAATACAAGTGAAAGAAATGTAAAAGAAATCATTTGTTAAAAAAAAGGAATCCTTCTAATAAAACTTTAATAAATATACCAATATGCAACATAGCCGACAACTGCTGAGTACAATGTAGATATGACTTCATAAGATTAAGGAGAAAATTGGGAGTTTGATTCTTCTTCAGCGAACCACCAGAAATAATACCTATGGTAGCCCTCCTCAACTAAGATGTCCCAAGATTACAATCTTGGGATGTATTACAATACATCCTAGCTGGGCAGCTTGGCCAGAATTAACTGGGGATGAGGCTAGCTGTAGGAAGGGACCAGACAGGAGAAGTTGACCTAAAGTATATCAGAACTTCAGAAATGTGTCTCATTTAATGACTGTTCATAGGATCCATTTGTTTCTTATTACAGAAACACAAATAGCAGGTTTATGTTGGATTATTGCAGTAGACCATTGGCTGAATCACCAAATGATTTTATCATTTCTCCCCATGAAATCCTATTCATTTCAACCAACGATATTAAGGCCAACTTCTTATGTCACATTGATAGTAAAAACTGATTAGACTGTAACTGACATTAACTACTCCCACCAATTACATGATTAAAAAGCCAAGTCAACCAAAAGTAGTTTTAGCAGGTAGCAGTACTGATCAACTTTGTCTGAACTGAGAACATAACCAGCATTGGGTCTGCTTAGGATTTAAATGAGAAATCTCTAGAGAATCCCAGAACTAGATACCTGACTGGGAAATAGAAAAAAAATAAATAAATCCTGGAAGATGGAAAATGCAGCAAACATTTCTAGACTATTGCAAAATAAACAACTTGGCCATATATCCATGGTGTCTTAGTGAAAACAAGGGAGAAGGAAAGAGAAGACTGATATCACTGATATTTTGTTATGGTATACAAATCTCTCTCTCTCTCTCTCTCTCTCTCACACACACACACACACACACACACACGTAAAATAAATTACATTGAAGAAGTCTTAAAATTAAGTCAAGGCTCTAGCCCAATAAATATGCCAAAAGCAAATGAAAATTGTCACTTAACAATCATTTTCCTTCGCTTTTACTTTTAGCACATTGCCCCCTCTAGTGGTACATGCCATCAATACAGCTGTCAAGAAAATATATATGTATATGAATGCTGTTCAGCTTCCCTCTGGTATTATCCCACATCATTGTAGTGCTTTTAAAGTTGTAGCAACGTTTCAGCAGAATCTCATCTGCCATCATCAGGCTTCTGCATGGAGTTTGTATGTGGGTCAGGGTCTCACAGCCGTTGGTTTTAAATTTCGAGGATAGCCTATTGCTGTGCCAGGATGTTTTTTTCTACATCCTGATTGGTTGGGAGTCTTGGTCTGTGTTTATTGGTCTGGAGTTTGTTTGTTTGGTGTTTCTGGTTTCTCCTGTCTGTTTTGTGGCTTTGATTGGCTAGCAATACTATGTTCCTGTGTTGGAGGCTTTCAGTGCAGCTTGACTTCGCATAAAAGGACAGCTATTATCTATTAGGAAGCTAGGTTTCATCTGGGTGCCTGGTTGGGGTGTGTTTGAGCTGGAGGTATCAGAGGGAGTCTGTTTGTGCCCAGGTGTTTGCCTGGCTTGTGTGTGGAGATCTTTCTATTTGAGAGTGCGGGCTTCCAAATGATTGACAGTCTGGTGGAATCATCTCTTCTATTCATGCTGTCAGGTCTTTTTTCAATCTCTATGGCTTTTCTGATAATTCTGTGGCTGGGGTTTTCTATAGTGGCTAGGGTTTTGGTGCCATTGAAGGTGATGTTGTGACCTGTGTTTTTTATGTGTTGGACTAGTGAGAAAGTGTGTTCCAGTTTTTTTTACTGCATTTTTGTGTTCATCCAGGCAGGTACTTATTCTTCTATTGGTCTGTCCAATGTATGTGGCAGCACATGAACCAATCAGGATGAAGAGAAAAACATTCCGGCACAGCAGTAGGCTAGCCCCAAATTTAAAACTGAAACAGCTGCGAAAGTCTGACTCACAGACGAACACAATACAGAAGCCTGATAATGGCAGATGAGATTCTGCCAAAATGTTGCTACAACTTCAAAAGCAGAACTATAATGAACAAAGCTGAATACCATATATGTAAGTACCTGCAAAAACTTAAGAAAATAAAGATAGATAGATAGATAGATAGATAGATAGATAGATAGATAGATAGATAGCTTGCCTGTCTCAAATACATGATACTGGGTGATTTACATACACAAAAATATATACATATGTAAAAAACTAAAACATGCAGCTGCCATGAATGATTTGTGTTTTTTTTAATGAAAAATCATAAAATACAGCCATGAATACAGCCAGGAGACAGTTCTATCACAAAAAATCTGACTGGCACAAATCAGGTCTTCAAAGCATTACAAAGAGCCAGCAGGGTTGGAGGCAATCTGATTTCTGGAAGGAGGATGTTAACTTTTAGATTGAAATTTTAGATAAAGATGGGCCCAAACTTGCTGGTCTTTTGTGAAGTCCTGAAGTCTTGGCTCAGGGTCCCTCGTGTATGTGAACAGACTTGTTTTTGGTTATGTAAGTGATCATGGGAATAATATTTTCTGGGCTGCTATCTATTTTAATGTTTGTATTTCTGTAGATTTTTTTTAACTTTATTTTGTTCATCACACAGAATTACTGGTTGAGATGGCCAGATGTACAATTTGAATGTATGCATGTATGAATAAAGGGACATGGTGGCTCAATGGCTAAGATGCTGAGCTTGTTGATCAGAAAGGTCGGCAGTTCGGCGGTTTGAATCCCTAGCACTGCATAATGAAGTGAGCTCCCGTTACTTGTCTCAGCTTCTGCCAACCTAGCAGTTCGAAAGCATGTAAAAATGCAAGTAGAAAAATAGGGACCACTTTGGTGGGAAGATAACAGTATTCCATGCACCCTTTGGCATTTAGTCATGTTGGCTACATGACCACGGAGACGTCTTCAGACAGCGTTGGCTCTTCGGCATGTCACGGAAATGAGTACCAGCCCCTAGAGCTGGAAATGACTCACATGTGTGTGCAAGGAGAACCTTTACCTTTTAATGTATGAATGAACCAAGTTCCTGTATATGTCTACTTTAGGACCGTGCTTTAAATTTTGCTTTGATTTGGTTTAATAGCTTTAACTTTTCTTTTCTGTATTTTGAGTGAAAGGTTCTATATTTTACGACCATCACAATTTACCACCATGCTGAGCAGACTCCATTAAGCCAAGGACTATCTTTAACTGAAACAGTTCAAATGAACAGAACAGTTATTGATGTTTTGCAGCATATATGAAAGGTAGATTAACTCACAAAATCTCTTTCATGTGAATTCCACTGGCTCGTCATGGACTCACCTGAACATAAATGGCACCTTTGACAGCTTCTTTTAAATCTGTGCAGCCGCTAATGAGAGTGATCTGCTGGTCAGCTGTGAGGGAGCCTTTCAGCATTTCAGCTGTTTCCAGTTCTTTCATTTGTTCACTATTTGGAATATAAAGAGAACATTGGGATTATTCTTTAAAAGCACTTCCAGGGATACATTGGGTTAAGCACATGCTACAGTCCTCAAATTCCAACTTTTGCAGATGACGATGGCTACCTCCACGTAACAAGGTATAAGGCAGGTTGTACTGCAGCCTTTCTCAACACAGCATCATTCAATTGTGTAGGATACAACTTCCAGCATTCCTAGTCACCATGGAAATAAATTTAAAACTAGAGGAAAGTGTGAGATAACTGGAAGCCTAGAAACAACAAATAAGCTTTATTAAAAGAAATTCACTTTTTTCCAGTAGATCTTAATGAATCCCCTATTATTAATCAATGGAATCTACTGGAATGCCTGCTGGAAGTGAAGTATGATACCAGATTGCCAACTAGTAATTGCTGAGTTGGTCAAATGTTTGATGATGGGGAAAAAAAATTTAAGAGGATGGTCATTGAAGTTTCTAGACACATGGGGAGCATGTATCTGAACCTTTTTATTTCTGCATAAATTTTCTATGTAAAATCTGCTATTTCCTTTAAAATGGGGAATTGTTTTCCTGTTTTGTTTTGTGCAAAATATTTGTTGCATTTGCAACAATTAACCAGCAGATGGCCCTCAAATATACTTGCAATAAATGAAGGCTTATAAATTTCAGCAGTTTGTAAATGGAAGGGGTAATTAATAGCATAATCAACATTATCCCTTATTTATTAAAAATATTAAAATTATATTTCAAAGTTGTTTTTCATCTCCTCTTGGAAACTTTTAAGTTTTTCAAGATCTGTTCACAAAGTATTTTCTTTTCATTTTGACTGCAGCATTTTTTCTCCTCATAAAATGAAAAAATGCATTAATAACTTATTCAAGGAACAAACAGTACACAACCTCAAGCACATTTCTATTCAGTTTTGAGTACAACTTCCAAGATATTGTCTCCAGCTATAAACAGAACAGCAAATCATTCCAGCCTCCAATTTCTCAAAATTTATGAGATTAATACTAGAGTATTTGGGCTTAAGTGGGCTAGCAAGTCTTAGGAAAGAGAGGGAGGGAGGGAGCTTTGAGGAAATGAACTGTTCCATAGCTTCCCAGTCATTGATCTAAACCCAGTTGGGATAGCATTTAAAGTTTTTATTGCTTCAAATAACTCTGCATGATTAAACAGAGCAAGTTCAAGGCATATTTTTCTTCAATTTGCAGAATTAACAATCACTGCACTATCCTATGAAAAATTATAAGAAGCATAATTGTTTGAAAAATAGAGGGTTTTATTTGTTTGTTTGTTGTATCCTTTATTACTTTTGCAAATAACTAAAGATGGTGAACATATCCAGCACCCTTTCTCCTCCTATTTTCCATCCAACAACCCTATGAGGATGGGATGGGATGGACTATGAGTGAGTGAAGGGCCCAAATTTATCCAGCTAGTTTTCATGCGTAAGATAGACATAGAAATCACAGTCTCCTTAGGTCAGCACCTTAACCACTACACTGAACTGGCTATCAGTTTAACTGGCTCTCTAGTGATTCAGTCAAGACAACAGATTGTTAACAGTAAAATCAAATGGAATTATTCAATTCTTGTTCAGGTATGTTTTTCTGAGAAAAGAGGATATCCATTTCATCAAGCAGTTGTGAAGAACTGTATAAAGAGGTAGGACTGATGCTTAAGACTAATAAAACATAGTCAAGCATTAACTGAATTTGAATAAGGTTAAATCTATATGCCAGGATACTGAAGGAACTGAGTATCTATGTATCAATTGTTGAGAAATTTTGGAAAACCAAAAATGTCAGGCATCTTGAGGAGAGCAAATAGTTCCCTATTTTCAAAAAGGGGGAAAGGACAATCAAATCAATATACAGTGATACTTGGGAGACTAAACTTATCTAATTTTTTAGTTGAATAGCTTTCTTGATAGATTGTGAGAATGCTGTGAATATAATTTCACTTCAGCAAAGAATCTGATGAAGTAGCCCATAAGATTAATTCCCAAGATAGTTGTGCAGGCTAAATGTAAAACAACTTGATGGAAACACAACTGGTTTGAAAATCGGCTCCCTTTCAAAGCATCCCTTTTGCAAGCTGACAAACCTTCATCTCCCTCTGGGTGAAAAGTGCGTGACAGAGCCAGGCGGAGGCACAGGCACAAGGGGGGAGGCCGGTGATCCCAACACTTCACCCACTTTGTCCCACTGTCTTTCAGTTTGCCCACGCGGGCTGTTAAGATCACCTGCCTCCCCCCTCCCTCATGCCTCTGCTTCCACCTGCTGTCGGTGCCACCGCGCAAGCCTCTCATGAGCCTCCCATGAGCCAGGCATCCATGCATACATGTCCAGGTCATGGTTAGGGAAACTTGGCTCTTTTATCACTTATGGACTTCAACTCCCGTAATTCCTGAGTGAGCCATAAAAGGTTCCCCATCCCTGGCCTACTGGTTTTTCAGTTGTGGGGGAAATCAATTTTTAACTTGAATAGGATTGTTTAATATACAAATGTAGGACATGTATAGGACATTAATTAAACAGTCCCATTCAAGTCAAAAATTGATTTCCCCCACAACTGAAAAACCAGTAGGCCAGGGATGGGGAAACTTTTATGGCTCATTCAGGAATTCTGGGAGTTGAAGTCCGTAAGTGATAAAAGAGCCAAGTTTCCCTAACCCTGGTCCAGATCATCTGTCTTTCCCCCTCTGCCTCTGTGCTCAGACTTATCTGCATTGTGGTAAGGAGCCGGTGGGCTGCAGCTGCTACTGGACACTGTTGGCCCCCATACACTTGCCGCCTCTTTTGCTGGCCATGCCCATCCCCCAGACTTATTTTTGGGATAGGACTTATATTAGACCCACTCCCAAAAAATAAGACTAGGATTTATTTTCAGGGTGGGTCTTATTTTCATGGAAACACGGTATAACAAAAACACCAGCAATGAAGCTAATGAGATCATTCCTTTTCATCTAGTAATCCTCTGCTCTGAAAAATGAGACTTCTCCAAAGCATTTTGTTTCAGAATATGATATGCCAAACAATATATATTCGGGTAAATACAAAAGAGACATGTGCAAGTAGCTTATCTCCATGGCCACAAGGACTATAAATCAGTTTTTTACATTTCATTCTTGAGATTCTCAGGTAATGTTGAAATTGATCCTTGTTAATCTTAATGCAAATCAGGAGTCACACGAAGAATCCTGTTTGCGAAAATGTCTGTTCTTTGGAAGATTTAAAAATCTTTGAGAAATTTTATAGGAGACTTAGAAAGTTTTAACATGTTCATCTGGAATATGGTTGTGCTTTTAAAGTTGTAGCAACGTTTCGGCAGAATCTCATCTGCCATCATCAGGCTTCTGTATTAGGTTTGTTTGTGTGTCAGGCTTTGCAGCCGTTTCTGTTTTAAATTTGGTGCTAGCCTACTGCTGTGTTAGAATGGTTTTTTCTTCATCCTGATTGGTTGGGAGTCTTGGTCTGTGTTTATTGGTCTTGGAGTTTGCTGTGTTCTGCTTAATTGGTGTTTCCAATATCTTCTATTTGTTTTGTAGGTTTTTTTTGTCTTGATTGGCTGGCTACAACATCGCTACAACTTTAAAAGCATAATTATAATGATGTGGGAAAATACCTGAACAAAGCTGAATACCATATATATAAATACCCACAAAAACTTAACACACACACACATATATTAATTATAAACTTTGAGAATCTTTAATTGTAGGAATAATGTTGCTGTTCTTTCATTTTAGAAATCAATTATTTGTCATATCAATAATTTTGCTATATTTTGAATCATTCTATTTATAGAATTTAAGAATTCTGTAATAATTCAATATCTTAAACATACAAGGATCAATTTCAAATTTAACATCTACAAAATCTGTGTTAAACTGAAACTTAATCTCTTTCTGCTTTCGGGATTTAAATTTATGCTTTAGAAATTTCTGAAAACAATAATGTAATGAGATACAAGAATGTACATTACACTTTATTAGCTGATCAACCAAAGAGCAAAAATTTTAAAAACAATGATGTCTATCTAGATGAGTTTTGAAAAGAAATTGGGAAGGAAAAAAGTATACACTTTTGCAACACAGTCTACTGTTGTTGAATATTCGTTAAGTTAAAGTCATTTTAACATTCACATTTTATGAATTCAAATTATTTACTTCAAAAACCCCTGGAGACAATTAGTATGTTATAATTTGGTATCTTGACAGGGCATGTTTTATTGCTTTTACTTTTTGTAAAAATTTAGTTGTTTTCCCAGTTAAAGGCTTGGAAATATTAAAGGCTGTTCAATGCATTTGGAAGATTTGGGGGTGGAAGTTTGAGTTCAATTCTTTATGTAAAAAAGAGATACTCTGGAACACAATTTCTGGTGAATTTTTTTTATGACTTTGGCAAAAATAGTATTTATCTTACTGTTAATACTTTGACAATAAAACATTTGGGGAATTGGAAGATAAGTGTGGACTTCTAAAACTGAATTATAGTTATATTTTAAATTAAAATCTTTTGATTTCTTACTTTGTCCTTCATGTGCCAACATCTTTTGAAACTCCCAAATTCTTTTCCGTATCTCTGAGATACTCAATATTTCAGTATCTATAGTTCAACAGAGGATGAAGACTGGCATCTCAATCTTTTATAGTAAAGATGTAAAATATTTTACAAAGGTATTTTTTCACATGGGCCTGCTTTATGATTTTCTAATTTTGGTCTAATATTCACATTATTTTTTATATGATTTGCAGGAAAAATTACGATCAAAATGGTAATGTTTACAATACCTTATCTGGACTTAGAGAAAGTTAGACAACTTACCCAATTTTTTTCAAGCTTTTTGTAACCTGTGCTTCCACAGCATCATAAAGCTTTACTTGAAAACCACCAGATGCAAAAACCATGGCCCAGCTGCTCCCAATGAGTCCACTAAGGAAGAAATCAAAAGAAAAGGTCAGTGTGCATTTTTATCTTTGTTAGCAAGGACACTGTTAAACAGAACTGATATAAATTGATTCTAGATTTTCAATTTGAGTATTTCCTTGAAGGTAACAGCAATTTAAGTATAAAATGCATTGTTTCTCACACACATTCCTGATTAACTGATTATTCAGATCCAGTAGTGAAAGTTCAAAATCTGTCTTGAAAAAGAAGAAAAAAAACAGTACAGACAAATAACAAAGACATCAACTCAAGCTCTGAGATGGCCATTCATCACCTGTAGCAACTTCAAGAGTTACTTCTTTATTTGTATCCTGCCTTTATTATTTTTATAAATAACTGAAGATGGCAAACATATAACATAAAACTCCTTCCTTTTTCTATTTTCTCCACAATAATGACATTGTGAGGTAGATTTGGCTGAGAGAGTGAGAGAATGAATGGCTGACCCAAAGTCACCCAGCTGGCTTTCATGCCTAAGGTGGGACAAGAACTTATGGTCTCCTGGTTTCTAGACGCCTTAACCACTAGGCCAAACCAAACTCTATAACTGGATAACAAGACAAGTGACATATAAATTTAATAAATAAAATTATATTCAACTATTATATTCCACTATTGGAATATAACTGTACTGATAACAGTATTTACTTATATCAGTTCAAGAATTGTTAGCTGATTTTGGAAGACACACTGAACTAGTAACATGGAAATAGACATAAAAAACACCACTAGGCACACACTCTTGTACCAGAGACACATGAATATCTAAAAGACCTGACAGACAAGCACAATTCAAAATGCACTGACAATGTCTCCTCGAATGGTGATGAAATATTTGCAACCAAATTGCTAAGCTCGGATCTCAAACCAAGCTACTAATATTCAAACATATTTCAATAGCATTTTATGTTTTGACATTCTGTAAAAGGGTAATTCTGCAAATTAGAACCCCAAACCATTACTGAAGAGAAATCCTGCACAAATATTATTATTGATATCACGACTGCACATATGGCATGTTATTAATTTGGATATTTTAAATAATTATTGAAAACATGAATTGCCTTTTATCAAGTTAGGACAACTATTTATTTAATCTGACAGAAACAATTCATTTTCTTAGGCTTTTTCCCAATCCTGCATTAATAAATATTCAAATAAAGAATGCCATATTTGAACATAAAACAAGGTGCAAGCAAACATTTGTTCCACTGCTACTGGCATAGAAACTTTTTACACTAGTCATTATTTTTTGCTACTATAATACTAATGGAATACAATATTACATTTAGATTATTATTTTTTTGACAGCCCTTTATTGAATATTTAAAAAGGATAATACATATTCTATGAAATTCAATCTTTAGTGCAAATGAGTTAGATGATATAACTTCTTAAGAGAACTGCTTGGGTCACAACTGAAACTTAATTTAAAAACTTTCATAATATAATCAGACATATACTCTATTATTTCATGTTGTTCATGAGTCAGAAGTGATGTCACTGTTATTTCAAAGTACTGCATGTGGTGGATACTCTGTTCTATTCGACATATCATAAAAGGTGCCATGGACAGTGTTGTGATATCATTGGACTGATCATGCCAAAATATGAGGATTCTTTTTCATTATCCCTTAATGAACTCAACAGGAGAAATTATGCTTTAAGTTATGTTTGCAAAAAATGGGGAAAAAAGTCTGAAACGTTGGTTAATATTGAATTTTAAATTGTGGTTAAACATTGGTCAAAGTTTTCCAATTTCTTCCCTACTATAACAGTAAGGGAGAATGATAAATATTCAAATTCAAGGCTCAAGGTCATGCTTACATAATGATGAAACTATGATTCATTTTAGCATTTAAGCATATTATACATACATGCATGCAGGGGTGAACGCTACCGGTTTGCTGCAGTTCAGGCAAACCCGTATCTAATTTTATGGCCGTTTTATGGCCAGTTAGGTGAACCAGCAAATCCCACCCCTGGCTTTCCTGATTGGAGGATAAATAAGGGAAACAGGAATTAAGCAAGTTGTGTTCAGAAGAACCTGGGCAGACTCTTTTGTGATTGCGCCATCTAAACCAGGGATGTCAACCTCATATCATCACAGTGTCATCACATGACAGTATTGTAACTTTTTCCCCTTCACTAAGCCAGATGTGGGCATGGCCAATGGGTGATGCATCTGGCCCGCGGGCCACAAGTTTGACACCCCTGTCTAAACTCTGTTCAAAAAGATTACTCTTAATCAAGGGGGGGGGGGTTAATTGACTAACCATATATGCCCAATATTCCAGCCAATGTTGAACAATTACAGTTGGAGCTTAGATTATGGCCTTTTTCTTTTGCTTGGAATAGCAATTTGTTTTGATCTCCTTGCACACCCATGGAAACCTCTGTAACATAGCTGGGATTGTGAGATGTTCCAATATTAGTAAAATCTCTTCTCTTACCTGCCAATCTGACAGCTACCCTACTTTTTAAGATCAATCAAATAAATTGTGCAATGAAAAAGTTGGTTTTCAGAGTAAATAAAACATTCCCTTAAATCACCACCTCCCTCTGTTTATCCTCTTACAAAGTTTAATATGATTTCATTTTCAATAAAAGAAAATACAAAGGTTTTATTTTGTTGGTAGTTAGAGGAATTTCTTCTGTCCCTTTTTATAAGACCTGCTAAAGATTCAGAGGGTTAAATGCTTGTTTGTTAGTAATCAACCTTAGCAGGTAAGTTAAGATCTTCATGATGTGGCTTTGAACTAGCCAAATGGATCTTTCAACCCAGCTACCTAACTATTGCCATCTGTTCAATGGTAACTGTCATTTAAAAGGAGTTAAAAGGAATTGTTTAGTCACACAATCTTTTGTAGAGTTTTTATAATGTGGATGGTTTTTTTCTTTTTTGAATATTTTACCTAGTTCATTAGTTAGCTTCTTGAATAATTCAGTGCCCCATAGAAGATATTAATTTACAATGAATCATCACCCCCAAATTTTCTGGTTTAAAGAAGGTGAAGAGGAATGTGTATTGGTCATGGATATTAGAGAGAGACGTTCTACCATAATAGCCTGAATCTATTAACATTGCACCATAATAGCCTGAATTTATTAACGTTGCACCATAATAGCCTGAATCTATTAGGCCTCTTCAAAAATCTGAAACACTTTGGTTATTTACAGGTTCCTTTGCTGAAAATGAATCACCCATATTTTGTTATTTAGATGTTTTCAGTCAATTTTTCAATCTTATAAAGTTATTGGAATCTAGCAGCATTTCAAATGGCGTGAATATTTTTCATTCTCTTTCACAATTAAATACTTTTTATGATCCATGGCACAGAGCAATGAACAATTCAAAATGAAAAGACATGACAACATTTGACTGTTGCTAAAATCTTGCTTTCCATGAATATCTCCAGGGCTAGTACTCCTAGTTTCATTGCAATTACTGGAACAGATCTGGAATACCAGATGTTCATTGTATTTTCAACCACAGTTGCCACAAAACTCATTGCCACAAAATTTCCTGTTATCATGAAAACTCTTTCATGAATCTCAGGTGATGTCAGGACTAACAAGCTCCATCAGATTTCTGTTAATTATTTCATAAATAAAAACACTATCATTAAATGGATGCAACAATTGCCACATAAATAGATACAAAATAAGTGAGTACAGCATAAGAATAATTTAAAACAAAAACAGAAAACCCCTATTTGTTCTTTGTCAGCCATTTCAAATAAGCAGCATGGCAAATTATAGAAGGTGAAGATGAAAAGATTGGTGATGTTTGTTATGAACAGCTTAATGGATAGGAGAGTTTTGAGATAACAAGCCAGTAATTTTTTTTGCTAGTACTATTTTATTCTGTGTTCTAGTTTCTCTGTTTTCAGTTTCTGAAGCTGGGATCCCACCCAGAATTGTCCTTAAATCTTCTCCAGGTATCCAAAATCTGTAGGCAGAGGATAACTGTGATATGTAATCTGACTGCCACCTCTATTGAATTCCACATACAAATGAAGAATATTTGAAGAGCAAATGTATTTGCATTGTACTAGCATTGTTTCAGAATTTTATGTACTATATTAGAAACTCTTTCTGATTTTTTAAATATTATATTTATGGTTTCAGTTAGTCTTCAGATGTTCTCTATCACTTAGGGGAGGAGGAGGATAAGGTTTGTTACCCTAGAATCCTCAAGTCTGAAGCTACTATCTTTCAATCAAATAGCTTAAAACATAAAGTCAAACAAACTCATATAAGTCAATGTTACTAAACAATGTTACTAAAAATAAATTAAGAACAGTTGCAGGAATTGAGCATGTCTACTCATTAAGAGAAGGACTAGGGATGACATGATAGCAGTGTTCCAGTATCTAAGGAGCTTTCACAATGAAGAGGGGGATCAACTTATTCTCTAAAACACCTGAAGCAAAACAAGAAGCAATGGATGGAAACTAATCATGCCAAAACAATCTTATTTCATTATTTGACAACGTGACTGAATTAGTAGACCAGCAAAATGCTGTAAATATAGTATATTTAGATTTCAGTAAGGCATGAGACAAAGTAGACTCCAACCTACTTCTTGGAAAGCTAGAAAAAGTAGGATACATAGCATAATTACCATACAGATTTGTAACAGGCTGACAAACCATACTCAACCAGTAGTCCTTAATAGTACTACATCTACATGGAGGGAAATAAGACAGTTTAAAGAAGGTGGTTTAAATGTTCTGTCTTAACCCAGTATTCTTCAACATTTTCATAAATGATTTAGATAAGGTACCAGAAGGGAACTCATCAAATTTGAAGATGACACTAAATTGGCAGAAATAGCCAATACCCTAGATGATGGGCTCAAGATCCAGATGGATCTCAACAGACTTGAACATTAGGCCCTATCTAACAAAATGAAATTCTTGAAAAAAATAAAGTCTTACACTTAGGCAAGAAAAACCAAAACTACACATATAGATTAGATGAAACCTGGCTTAATAGCAGTAACTGTGAGAGGGATCTTAGAGTCCTTGTGGACAATCCAGCAATGTGTGGCAGCTGCCAAAAAAGCCAATGCAATCTTAAATTGCATTGACAGAGGGATTGAATCAAGATCACGTGAATGTACTAGTACCTCTCTATAAAGCCTTAGTAAGGTCGCACCTAAAATACTGAATCCAATTTTGGTCATTACACTATAAAAAAGATATTGAGACTCTAGAAAGAGGGCAGAAAAGAGACACAAAGATGAATAGGCGTCTGGAAGCTAAACCATATGTAGGATGGTAACAAGAACTGGGCATGGCTGGTCTAATGAAGAGAAGGATCAGGAGTGACATGATATCAGTGTTCTAATATTTGAGGGGCTGTAACAGAGAAGAGGGGTTCAACCTATTTTCCAAAGCATCTGAAAGCCAAACAAGGAACAATGGATGGAAACTGATCAAAATTTAACCTAGGATTAAGGAGAAATGTTCTGACAGTGAGAACAATTAACCAATGGAACAGCTTGCCTTCAGATGTTGTTGGTGCTTTAACATCAGATGCTTTCAAGAAGAGACTGGACAGCCACTTGTCAGAAATGGTACAGGGTCTCCTGTTTGAGCAGGGGGTTGGACTAAATGACTACAAGATTCTTTCAACTCTGTTATTCTAAGTCTAACCAAGGAGAACCAACTTAGAAATAAGGAAAAATTTTCTGTCAGAACAATTTATCAGGCTTGGCTTCAGAAGTTGTGGGTACTCCAACACTGAAGAAGAGATTTAACCATTTGCCTGAAGTATTATAGGTCAGGAGTCTCCAACCTCGGCAACTTTAAGCCTGTCAGACTTCAACTCCCAGAATTCTGGGAGTTAAAGTCTGCCAGGCTTAAAGCTGCCAAGGTTGGAGACCCCTGGTACAAGGTCTCCTACTTGAGTAGGGAATTGTTTACTTGAGTAGGAAGAGGTCCCTTCCGACTCTGTTATTGAGTTATTCTATCCTACATGGGATAGCTACAGATATAAAGAGAACAAAAATGTGGAAGTAAATATAATCACTACTAAATAAGCTGGAAAATGAGATGTTGCAATGCATGAATTGTAAAGCAGAAAAAAGTTTACGGGTAACTGAAACAAATGGAATTGGCAATCACAATACATTTTGGTGTAATTTAACCAAATCCATTCAATGCCGGATTATAATTCAATGTACTGAAGTTTCAATTAAATATTCAGTTATATGTGTTACACAAAATAATCACTGTTTTAGTAGGTTTATCATATTTGGCCTCCAAAATGAATCAGACTCCACTTGTTCACTAAATAAGAGCAAAGAAAATGTTCTGCTTCTCTTTGCTAGCATCTTTTCCAGTTCTACTTTGATAGCCCAAATTTTTCTATGATGTTAATAATGTTTTTATGTTCCAAACTTTAGGTTAGAAGGACAAACAATTCCATCTGCAGCTTAATAAAAAACAGAGGCACACTCTTCACTGTTTTATTCTACAATGTTCAGAATTAAGCCCTACCTCCTCCCTAAATTTGCAATCACATATTTCTAATCATATATAAGCAAATGCTGCAGTGTAATACAAGGTGGCTAATCAAGATTTTAAATGCAGAAAAGGCTGATGACTGAGCTTTGCTCCTTGATCACTGAATTGTTTCAAATGCTGACAGTTAAATTCTTTCCTAGTTGCTGCCACAAAACTTGTGGCAAACTAGGCAAAACCTGACTTGACTCTGCATACCATTGGTGAATGAGGCATGACTTCAAGTAGTAGACCTTAACTGCTATTTGAACCAAAGACCATGTGACAATCTAAAATAAACATGCTCCAAATACCTCAAAATTCTGCAGTCTGGGAAGCCATTGTGGAAACCACCGATCATACCCTTTTATTTGAAGGGCTGAGGTTCAATCATAAATAGGGTAAGAAAATCAGCAATAAAATGAAATACAACCACATCTTAAGATTTCACTCAATGAAAAGGTACTGGAGAAGCACAATCCAAATTAATTTTAATCCATAGTTGTTTACCTAGAGGTAATTCCAGCTACAAAGTTGTCACTTTTTCAACTCAATGCAATTCAGAAAAAGAAAAAAAGAATATTATACCCCCTGGGTGTCATTTTACAAGCTGCAAGAAAGCCAAAGACGGACTTATTTGTACATTGACTTCCAAAAGCTAAGAACTGACACTCGCATCGCAAATTAGCTTCTTACAAGTTGTATTTCTCATTTCTAGAACTTCTGAAATGAATACGGCTGATAAGTTACTTTTGCATACCCATTCCAAATGAGACAGGGAACAGGAGGAAAATAATTGTTCCTTTTCCTGAAACCATCTCTTTGATCCAAGATAAGCTGCCGAGTAATAATAAAGGGATAGAGTAATAATAAAGGGATGTTTGCATGGGATAGAGTAGTCATTTGCTTGTTTCAAGGCTCTGGGCAACAAGTGCTGATGGAGGTTGCTGTTACTGGGGCTTTTTCATAGCTGCTAAATTATGTACCTGAAATTGCATCAACCTGCCCCCCCTTGGGCGTGGAGGAAGGGGGGCTGGGAAACGTCAAAGCCCCTTCTGCTTTTACCTGCCCTGCCTCTTCTTCTTCTGGGCACAGGAAGCAGGAGCAACTCAAGTGCATCGAAGGATTTACCTGCCAACAATCACAACTCGTCCTTCCTGGGTAGGATTCATGGTGGTGGAGAAATGCAGACCCTTCGGCAGAGGAAGCGGGCTTGGCAAAGAGGACACCCTCTGGGCCACCTGGGCCACCTCCCGTTTAAAAGGGAACTCGTCCTCCCCACCCCCAACTTCTGGGATGTTACGGTCACTTCCATTGGTTGCCAGAAAAGGATGGTTCCTATTGGCTGCTCGAGTGCCCCAAACAACGGCTCGAACCCGCGACCCTGAGGGGTTACCCAACACGTTCCCATAATTATTACAGGGGAGACGCCTCTTATGACGATTTTCTTTCCTTCCAACCGGCTCCGGTTGTAAATCTGCGGAGAGCGGCCGTGTCTTCGAAGCCACCCCATTTCCGACTGTGTTTCTTTCTCCCTCCATCTTCCCTCCCCCTTCATCCGCTTCCCTCCTTCGGAAAAAAAAGAAACCGGGGACCCCAACCTTGTCCTTTTTGCTTTAGGGTTTAAGCACTTGCCCCCAACATGTGGAGAGTGTCCTCTCCACATGTGCTAGGACCAGATCCCATAATCCCCGACCCACTTGTGTTTGGGGAAGGAAGGGGAGTTGAAGTCCCCGGAGCTGAAGGTATCAAGGTGGGGAAATTTGCTTCGCTCTTCTTTTCCGGGTGGGCCAGTGGGTGGATCGGGATCCAGCACGTGCCTCGAGACAAAAGATCAGAAAGCTCACTCGCTCACTTTCCCTTTCTGGATCTCTCTGCCATGGAAGTCGCGGACCCGACAGAGTCAATGTCCACCCGCTGCCACTTGCTTCCCCTTTCTCTGGGACTCATGGGGACAGAATCAGACCTTGTGAGTCCGATCCTCATTTTAAAACTTTGTGGCGGGTGTGAGTTTCCAAAAAGGAAGCCATTAATCTTGCTCTGAAGGTCAAGGATGGGGGTGCCAACAAGTCATAAGAATAGGACATGACAGGGCTTCCGGTATCATCCTGTCTATTTGATATTTCCTGCCACGCAAATCAATATATTTTTGAAATATTTTTGTATTTCATGTTTGCCTGCTTTGCGGAAAGAGATTGTCAACTTTTATTTGGGAACAATATGAATGTAATTGCCATTATTTAAAGTTTGCTTTGTGTTCTTCTGAAGTTACAAATTCAAGACCGCTTCAGGCAAAATTATGTTGAAAGAAAGAGGAGCCATGGGAAAAGCAAAGGCGTTAAAGATTATGCTGACATAATTAGCAAGATTTTAAGATTAGATGAGTGCATGGTATAATTTGGAAAAAAAAAACAAAGTTTGAAGTACATCAAGGGTAAAAATAACAAAATACTAATGCTGAACAATTAAAACATTGGTTTATTAGCAATATCCAGATTTCAATACATTTAATTTGATCTTGATTAGAATGTGAGCTGCAATTTTCATTTTCAGATTGTCCAAATATTAGAAACTTACCATTTTATTTTAAAATCTTAAATTTAATTTACTAAATTAAATTTAATTCACTAAATTAAAAAATACCAATCTATAATCATATGATTATGTAAATTTTATTTGGGTTTTAGGAAAGCATAGCCTGCCCTCCACTTTTGATCTATCATCAAAGTTTAGATAAGTACTAAGTAGCTCTGTTAATAAAACTAATCCAAGTAAAAAGTTATTGTTATATATGTCTATTGTAGCAAAAGTCACACTGAATTCACTGCAATTTACTCCTGGCAGAAATATATTTAATTGCATACTTTCGCTCTTCTTTTCAGGGTAGGCCAGTGGAGGATCAGAATCCATTGTGTGCCTCGAGACAAAAGATCAGAAAGCTGTGCATAAGATTGTAGATAGTATTAAAACTAAACTTGAAAATATTGCAGCAAGTCTATTCCTATTCTAATTTTCCTAGAAAAAAAATATGAGGAGCATTTTCCAGGTAGGAAAGAAGTCTAGAAAAATGAAAGAGCCTTAGAAGATCCTGCAAATAAAAGATAATCATCTTCCAAAGGAAGGAAGGGAAGGGATTCATGGGGCAATCACCTCTTTGTAGGCAGATTCTTCTTGATTTAGAGAAAGCTTTATGATGCAGACAAGTATGTTTAATCCACTGATGAGACAGGAAGGGAAAGTGACACTAAAGGGTATCATGAGCAAATATTTACACTGATTGTCTACTGATAGGCCTTCATCAACAAGGCTTTATAAACCAGCTCTGTATGCTGTACAATACAAGGTGATACTGCTTTTCTTTTTTTTCATTTTCATGTGCCTAAATAATTGCAAAATGAGCCATTAAAAATTATTTTAAAAAATGGACTGTTGCTTGTTTGTGAACTTTTTTTTCAAAAGTGATTTTGATAATGTGCTTAAATAAAAAGCACTAATTGTTTGAATATCATTCCCCTAGCTTTTTAAAAACACTTAAAATGTGTTATTTTTATATACCAGTAATTTTTAAACCATATCTGAGTGCAAGTATGTCACATGAAATACACTGAATTAAATAAAATTATAAGATTATAGAAGCAGTAAATTTATTGTCCATAATGTAGATGTATACATAATTTACCCAAAGTGGAGTCTGGTAGCCTCTTACTAAATTGGTAGATTCACTAAGAATTGTATCAGGAATAATAATAGGAAAGACCACTTAAAATATCTGATAGAAATGTGGGTGTTCCATTTAAATTTGTTCCTATTCTTAATAAACCTTTATGTTTATTTCAAGAATAAACTTTTTCAAGATATAAGCAATAATAATTAGTAATAATTATTTTATTTTGTAAAAGCTAATGATATTTGTTTGTCATTTAACAAACGTGGTGGTTTAATGCACCATTTTGGCTAGTTGTCCCTTTATATAGCAGGCATGCAACATTTCACTCAGCTAGATTTGGATCTGATTCCACCCTACACAGCTGCCTTTAAAGAACAAATTCCACTAAATAGCATCAAGTTGTGCCATATTAGTTGCACAATTGCTTTCTGGTTAAATAATTATAAATGCCTTTAGTAGTTTAGAAGGTGTGTCTTCAGTTATTAATTTTACATAATACTTGTGGAATTAAACCACCCTTTCAGCAGAATTTTGTTCATTATAAACACTGCCCATTTTCAGTAAGCCAATAGAAGGATGCACAGCTGAAAAGGCTAAAAATGATTTTTCCCAAGTTGACCTTGACTTCTGATAACAATATCAGCATATAGGTTCCTTAACAACACTGTGAAAATGATTTGCCATTGCCTTCTCTGATTGTTTATTTTTTACTAATTCACAGCCCTGGAATTTTCTGGTTGTCCCCTATTCAATTTCTAACCAAGTCTGACACTGCTTAATTTTTTTAATCAGCCAAAACATCATCCCTTCTTCTCTCCACAAATACGTATTGTATTACAAGTTATGGAAGTATAATAGTATTCCCTGCCAACATGATGTATTCGGCTGGGGCTTGGTGGAATCTGAAGCACGAAAAATTGGGGGGGAAAGTACTGTAAAACAACATTTACCAGCTATTCTTTGAAATGCTCCTTACTTTCTTTTTTTTAACCTCTGCTGCCACATTTTTAGCTATGACTCACCGTTGGCAAACAGGACGCTGCAATAATTATCTAACGGGAGCTTCGCTAGGGGCTACTGCGCATGCTCAAAAAAATTTTCTTCCTTCTGAAAGAGCGTTCTTGTTCCTTAGCAACCTGAAGTGATGCATTGTGGGCTGGAGAGTCCGGGCCCTATACTTCAAAACAAGGAGGGTCGCTTTTCTCCTGCGAAGCCGCTTTGTTTGGGAAGAGCCAAAGGAAAAAGCCGCGTTAATGGAAGGGAGGCTAAGGTCATCTGGGAGATAGCAGGACGCGGAAAAATCCCAAGTATGCTGGCGGTGGCTGTTCGGGGTTGTTTAGAAAAAAAGGATTTGAGCCAATTAATATCCTTCCTTTTTTCCCACTGCATTTTTACAGATTCTGATCGTTTCCATCACTGGAGAGCTGGAGCTCTCGACCTTGGAACGGCTCAGCCAGGTGAGCATCTGATCAAAACTCTCCATCTGTTGCTTGAGAGAAGCAAACGATTGGAGAATCGCTGGAGTCAGCTAGGCTTGTGCATTCAGTCAATCAGAATAGAGCTGGAAAGAACCTTGGAGGTCAACTAGTCCAGCTCAAGTCAGGGGAGGACTTTCTATTTTTTATTTATTTTATTTTATGTATGTATGCCGTCCAACTTCCAATGACTCTGGACAGCTCACAACAATCAACCCCAAGGAATGACAATGAAGACTGCCTTTCTAAAACCCATTTTTCTTCTAATGGTTAAAGAATTACATCTTGGTACATCCTGGGAATTGAATAGTGACCAGATATGAATTTGAGAACAGAAGTGGCCAGAGGTATCTTTTAAGAAACTGGCTACAGCCTTGTGTGGAATTTGCAGAATTGTTCTCCAGACTTGCCCTGGTTAACTCTCAAGGGGGGTTGTTGCCACATGTTTTTCATGTAGAAATCCCTTTGAAGATGATCTGATTGCCATAGTTGTTCAGAAGCTATGCAGTATGATTCTGTGCCAATATCTGATCCTAATTCAGAGGGCTAGCCTGAACCTATAAACTTCGGGATTGCATTATTGGAGGAATATATTCACCCACACAATTTAGTTTCAAACTTCTGCCAGAAAAATCAGCTTGATTTGTATTTGGGGTTATTGCACGCTGGTGCCCATTTCAGTGCTGGTGTTAATGTGAGATTTTAATGAGCTAAGATCAAATTTTTAATTATTTTTGAGATGAGATTCTGATATTTCTAACAGGGCATTGATACTACAGCTCCTGAGAAGCACATGCAAATATTAATAGAATAAATTATACTATTCAGAATTACTGCCTTAGAAGTGTGTTTGTGATTACATACAGAGACTAAGCTTGAGTCCCCTTGACACTAATTTTGGAATAAGTTCTTTTAAATTCAATAGACTAGTTTCTGAATTGTAGTGTTAAGATTACAGTCTTACTTGTTTTCTTGAAAATCAGTTTGGTGTATGGTTAAAGGATCAGGAAAGAAACTGGGAGATTGTGAATTCTAAGTCTGCTTCAGGCATAAAACAAGCAAGGTGATCTTGGGCTAGTCTATCTCTTGGCTCTAGGAAGGAGACAATGGCAAACCATTTCTGGGAAAGAAAAACTTTCTAAGAAAACTGCATGGACTTATCTAAGCAGTCTTCCACAATCAGACAAGATTGAACAGAAAGATAAAATGTGTTTTCTTAAGAGAAAGTCAGATTATGTCAGTGGGGACTTCTTAGTGAATAGACATAAAGCTGCATTCTCTTACCATTTGCTGATTTGCTACTGTGTCATAATGAAACTGGACTCTTGGTGTCTTGGCTTCTTCTCTTATTCTTTCTTTCATATATACTGTGGAATAAATGCTTAAAACAATTTGTCTTCAGAGAGAAAAGTATGGTCGTGGCCAGGGGGGCCTTTGCACAACTGCAAGTTGTACACCAGTTGCCCCCTTTCCTGGACCAGCGGTCCCTACTCAACAATCACTCATGCCCTGGTCACTTCCCATCTTGATTATTGCAATGCACTCTACATGGAGCTGCCCTTGAAGAACATCCAGAAGCTCCAGTTGGTGCAAAATGCAGTGTCCCACATGGTTTTGTGCAGACTCCGGTGTGCATGTGTCACCTCTCCTGCAGGAGGTGCACTGGTTGCCAATTTGTTTCCAGGTGCAATTCAAGGTGCTGGTTGTCACTCTTAAAGCCATTCATGGCTTGGGACCGGGTTATCTGAGGGAACGTCTCTTGCCGGTCACAACTACCTGACCCATTAGAATGGGGAGGCAAGGAATGTTGCGGGTCCCATCCCTGAGGGATATATACTTGGTGGGACCCAGAAGAAGGGCCTTCTCCATGGTGGCTCCCTCTCTCTGGAATATCATTCCCCAGAGATTAGAATGGCCCCCACGCTAGCACTCTTTCGAAAGGCACTTAAGACCTGGTTCTGCCAACTGGCCTGGGGAACCCAGAGTGGGATGGAGTCTGTGTGATCTGCTGTCATTGGGGTGGGAGGGTGGGAGTTGGGGGGGTGATTTTTTTTCCAGATTTTGTTCTATTGTACTTTATTAATTTATTTGATTCTTTTGGTTAGCTTTGATTGTTTTTTATTTATTTATTTTTTAAATATAGTTTTACATTGTGTAAGCCACCTCGAGTTTGCCTTGGGTGAATAGGAAGCAATATTAATTAATAAATGAAGGAGTACTGAAAAAGAGAACAGCACTTGGTTTGCAGCCTTCAGCTGATCTTACAATTTTCGATGGAAACATTCTTGACATGTTGCCATTTTCACCTTGTTTTTTTTTAAATTAAGTTTATGATGAAGTCATTTATTATAATTACAAGCAGATTTATAGAAACATTGCAGGGTCTGATAGATCTTTATTGACTGCTAAAACTGAAAACCAGTAATTTGATACCTGTAATGTTTCATAGATTAAAATGATGAAAAATGTCCATCTGGCACCCGAAACAGATGAAGATGATCTTTATTCTGGTTATAATGATTATAACCCTACTTTTGATACAGAGGTAAAATATACCACATATTTACCAATTATTTTTTTTGCATTGTAATATTATCAAAGTACAGAAAAAGAATAAAAAATAATAAATTAAAGATAAGAGATAAGATGAAAGGAAACAAAATCTGAGTAAATCAGATTTGCACAAATACAAATTATAGTAAATTTGGTAAAACAAATATATTTTAAAATTTATTTGAATACCGTAGATGATTACTTTTATTATATTAAAGAATAGTAGTAGTAATATAATAGTAGTCTATGTAACAGTCTTCCTCAACACTCAAAGTAGTAAAGAGGAAGTAAAGAAGGAATTGTAGCTGATGTGTATCTGTCATTTGTATAGAAACATAAATGTGTACAATAAATTCAGTCCACATAATGCATTTTAATATAACTGTACAAATGCATGATAAATATGTTTATATAAAAATACAATTTTAAAATAAAAATCCTGACTGTGTAACTATTGTAAAGTCATAATTTTGTGTGCTTTTCTAGGATTTAGAGAATGATCCAGCTTTTCAACAGGCTGTGAAAACGAGCCATGGTAGAAGGCCTCCAGTAAGTTAAAAATTACAAAGCATCTGTGTAAGCATTTACAAAACTTCTTGAGAGCCACAGTTCTTTCATAAATATTTATCCAGTTCTATATCTTTGTTTACAGTACTTGTTTAAGGTAAATAGTAGCCCTTTTTTGCTTTACACTTAATGGAATAATATATATGATGTTGTTACATAGCGGTTTGCTTCTACTTTTAAAAAAGTTCCTTTGCCAGAGTTTTTTTAACTTTTCTAAAACATGTAAATGAACACATGCCTCCACAAACATGGATAAACATGTATGTCAATACTGTAAATTACAATATCGTGTTCTGATAATCATTCTGGTATTTCAGACTAGATGTAAAGGCAGCACATTTTCATGAATTACAAAATACATGCAATAAATAAAGTTAGTGGAGGAAATCATACAAGAGCATACAAATGTACCTTGACAGTGAGAAATAAATAAAGAACCACTAGTCCATTTCACATAGCCAGACAGTAACAATATTAATTAACAACAGATTTCATATCTGGATCTGGAACAGAATTTTTAAAAATATAAAAAAACATTACTGCCTGTTCACTTAGTTGGGGATTTTGGAGACCAGATCTTCAGAATAATTGTCTACCAAATGTTGCTCATTAATGCTGATAATTGATCAAATATTGATATATTCATTTTTAATAGACTTATATTCCTAGTGTGATTCTGGTGGCTAACAGAATGCATACAAAAAATTGAAAGTATAAATAACAATAATGACCCAGTGTAAAAAATCATATAGCAACTGAGGAAGCCATGCAACCAACACATTATGGGGCTCACTTCTTGATTCCCATGCCCAAAAAAACAACTAAGTTTTGATGACCTTTGTATATACAGTCTGTTCTCAGTTGCCTACCAATTCAATGATGGACATAAATGGAGATTTTATTCTTGACAGCTCTTCAGAGATAACAAATTCTCTTCAAAGGTTTGTGTCAAAGTTCAAAACAGCAAAGTCAAGATTTCTTTGAATCAAGCTCAAGTCCTGGTAACTTCTTGGATGTTTTCATGCATTTTCCTTGGCAAGGGAATGGCAGTGGGTTGCTTATGGGATGTTTTTCAACTTATATGTTTACTCTATGTTTTTCAAAGATGAAACTAAAACAGTATTGACAGAGTTGATGTAATTTTATAGAGATCATATAATTTCATTGTAATTATACATAGTAATTATATTTTTAAAAACTACTGTGCTCTAGTTCTTGTAAAATAATGCTTAATGCTTAATTAACACTTAATTCCTTTTTACAAGGTTACGGCCAAAGTTCCAGGTACATCAAGTGCACGGACTTTAGCTACAGGGTTTGTGGTAAGTTGTTATTATCCACATATTTTTATCTTCCTCTTCTTTCTTTGCTTCTGCTTTTTCATCAACAAGACATACTAAGTGCAAAGTTCCTGATCCCAGTCAGGCTGTGAAATTATGTAGCTCTCATATTTTGAATGCCCATAAGAAAGACTAAAAACCTGAAAAGGAAAAACAAAGTTCCACAGTTGAGGGGTGATGTCTCTTGAAAGCTAGAGAGAAAGCCAAAAACTGTTACTAATGGATACTTGTTTAATTATTTGAAACAACATGTCCCATTTTAGAATGCATTAAGTCATATCAAGTATTGATTGTGGAAAGGCAAAAGGGAAAAACACAATTTATTGTTAGTTTGTTAAAATCAGGAATAATAAGAATATAAGACACCCTTCCAAAATTTATTCTCCAAATTTGTTGGAAGTAGATGCCAGAATACTCAACCAGTAGCAGTTATGAACATCCTGCCAAGGAATTCTGGGAGTTGCAACTCTATAAATCTATGTCACCAAGTCGTGTCCTATGAATGAAGAGAGATAGAAAATGGAACTACAATTGAGAAAGACAAAAGACCAAGAACAGAACTGCTGAATTTGTTGCGAGAAATGAAAGACACTAATTTAAGCAGTTTTCTATGGTAGTGACTTATGGATATTTGAAATGAATAGAGCAGAAGCAACTCCTCTTATATAAAGCCAGATGTTATTCTGCTCTCTGGCACCAGTTTTAATTTATATAAATATTTCAATATATTTAAAAATAAATAATTAGGCAATTAGCCTTGTGTTTCCTAGTGCCATACTTTATAAATCTGAGGTTTAAAGTGAGAATTCCATATCATAGACATATTAAAAGTTTCTGGCCCTTGCATTGGTATTAGAGCAGTGTCATCTTCTGCACTGCTAGAATAGTGATTTTTGTGCTCCAGACCTGCTTATTCCCCTAGAAATAGAACTTGCAGTGATGATTGATCAAAATATTTTCTTGCATCATGATAGTCAAAGACAACATTGTCTTCATCAATGGGCAGACCAATGACAGCAGCTGTACAGGTAATAATGTTATAATTTTGCTAAAATTAACAGACAGCAGTTAGTGAATCTAAAACTATTTGCATTATGATGGGAAACAGCTGGTTTTAAATGTAAGGAATGATAGTAAAAATGAGAATATATCATTGGGTATTCAATTTTAGGACCTAATAAAAATTTCTTACCTAAAAGGTACATTTCCATTTATTGCAGCAAATTTGAAAAATATTTTTTTCTTAAAATATGAGTTATGAACCTACAGTAGTAAATTTTGTGATACTTCTGTAAATTCACAATAATGGGATAAGTAAAATGTACATGTTTAGCCCCTTTGAATCAAACAAATGGTTTCATTGCAAGATAATTAAGTGCATTTTGCCCCATTTTATAACTTTTCTTGCCACAGTTGTTAGTAACACGGTTGTTAAGTGAATCTGACTTCTTCATTAACTTTGCTGAGCAGAAGGTCACAATGGGTGATCACATGACTTCAGGATACCACAAATGTTGTAAATACATGCCAGTTGCCAATCGTCTGAATTTTGATCATGTGACCACATGGATGCTACAATGCTTGTAAATATGAAAATGGTCATAAGTCACTTTTTTCAGTGCTAGTATAACTTCATATGGTCACAAAACAAATGGTTGAAAATTGGTAACTACCTGTACAACAATTAACTTAAAAAATCCTACATATTACAAGTTATTATTGAAATTCTCAAACTGAAATTACTGTGTTGAAGTATTAATACAGTTCAGTTTCATGTATTTGTCTTATTCTGAAACTTAGTTTAGTTTAGTTTATTGTCATTGCACCTTGTACAACAAAATCAAACACCATCTTCAGTACACATCATGACCATGAAAACACAAACATACATCCTTCACCCGTCACACACTGAACCAGAAACCCCCGATGCCACACCAAAACTGCACTATACAGCAGAATTCAAAAGAGCTATTGCCCTGGGATAGAAGCTGTTTTTCAGCCTATTTGTGCTTGTTTTTATTATTCTGTACCATCTGCCAGATGGTAATAGTTCAAGAAAAGGGTTCCCAGGATGAGATGGATCTTTGAGAATGTTTTGAACTTTCTTAAGGCAGTGGGAGCTATAAAGCTCTTCCAAAGAGGGGAGAAGGCATCCAGTGATCTGCTGGGCAATATGAGCATTATATACCCTGTTTCTCCAACAATACGGCCTCCTCCAATAGGAAGTCTCAGCATGTTTTATAGGCATGAAATGAAATTAAGCCCCTCCCTCCAAATTAAGGCCTATATTAAAACATGCAAGATGAGGGGGAATGGGGGGGGGCTTGCCATTAGGAAGTACTTTTGTTGTACATCCGGATATGGTGCTGCCTGCGTTGACCCCGATACGAAGTGCCCCATTAACACCGAGGTCAATATCCAAGCTGTCACCGCCCGCCCACCCGAAGATGCAAGGGGGAGAATTAAGTCACCCCCGAAAACACAGCCTAGCCATTTTTGGGGGGCTCAAAAAAAAAAAAAAGACCCAGCCTTATTATATGAGAAACAGGGTAGTAATGATGCAAGAACCTGCTTCCTTCATGATTTTAATCATTTGTTTTTTAAGGATGGTGTTACTCGACCTATGACAGCAGTGCAGGCAGCAGGTTATACCAAAGCAGCTTCAAGAGGTATATTTTTTATGTCATCAACTATGGTGTCCTTCCAGAGCACCTGACAAGGTTGTCTGTTGAGGATATGGTTTAAAAACAGTTCTAGTCCTTCCTGTGATGCTAAAGAACAACTAAGTTAGTGTCCCACATAGTGCCCTTGTTGTGTTAATATCTACACAAAACTGGTGGCAGAAATAATTCAAAAATTGGGAATGGGGTGAGATTATTATGCTAATAGCATCCAGCTATGCTGTTCCCTGTTACTCACTTCTATGAAAGCAATTAGTATCTTTGAATTGTTGCGTCAGTTCAGTTATGGGCTATATGGAGAATAAGCTGAAATTGAAGCCAAACAAGGTAGAGATGCGTCAAGGTAGAGTCAATAAGAAAATGGACTTGGGTACTGAAGTTTATGATGGGATTGCATTTCACCTAAAAAAGTAGACTTGCAGTTTGGGGTGGGGGGAGGTTCCTCGATCTTAGCTGACACTAGATTCTAGGAGGGCAACAATGACAAAGACTGCATTTATGCACACCACCTGCAACTTGTACAAAATCCAGCAATAGACTGTTAAGTCTGCAAGATACAGAGATTACATGCTGTTTGTACTTAAAGACATGCACTGCTTGCATGTACTGGGCACAGTTTAAAGTGTCATATTATCCTTTAGAATTTAGAGCTTTAAACAACTTGCTTAGTATTTCACTATCTAAGGGGCCATTTATCCTGCTATGCACCTATCTGGGCTGAAGATCGGTCCACTTACATGCCATGTCAGAGAGGGCTTTTTCTTGCATTGCTTCCAGATTACGAAATATCCTTCCTTTAGGAGTTGTGCTTGGTGCAACATTCATGGTGTTTAGAAAAATCTGTAGATAAATAAATTTCATTTATCAGGTTTAAACTGTTAAATTGTTTTAATTTTAATTTAATTTAAGTTTTATCTTCTAGGGTTGTATTTATTTTTAATTTTGGGAATGCCTTTACTCATTTGAGTAGAAAGAGAGGTTATATATCAAATAAAGATACATTTTTAAAATTATGAAAAAAGGGGGTTCAATAAAACATTGCTAGAGTTCTCAGTTACACTTATTAATTTATAGGTTCTGCATTTGATCCTCTTGGCCAGGCAAGAGGCCCAGCTCCTCCTCTAGAAACAAAGAATGAAGATAGGTATGTAGTTAGTATTGTTACAGTTACATTGTTATGTCTTTTTGGAGGGAAATCAGTAGCATATACATCATTCATTGTAAGGAAATAAAATTTGATAATTTGATTGGAAAAAGCAGGATCTTCATTTTAAAAGAAGAGGAGAGGAGTTGGAAGGGTTGGGGTTAGGGTTAGGCCTTGGAGCTCTTCTAGTCCAACCCTCTGTTTAGGCAGGTAACCCTACACCACTTCAGACAAATGGTTATCCAATCTCTTCTTAAAAACTTCCAGTGTTGGAAGTCTACTACTGGTCTAATATGACTTATTATTAAAAAAAACAAAACCAGTGCTTGTTTCTTTTAAATCAAATGTCAAAGTACAAAGAGTGATGTTGGTACGATATTATAGATTAATTACTGTGGTATAATGTTTTGATGCCCCACAATGCCATCTTCAAATACTTTCATATGACTGGGATAGATGTGATTCATTATTAAATTCAGTGTTTCAGTTTTTAAAAGTATACTAATGGATATATCAATTGTGTTTAGTCACATATACTAACATATATCCATTCCAATAGAGTTGATAACACCTGACGATCATTTGTGTTGCAATCGGTATGAGGTTGGACTACAGGGTGGGGATTGGGGGCAGACTGTTCACTTTTAATTGTAGAAATTAACTGCATAACTTTGGGCTGCTCATTTCTTTTCAGCCCAGGCTAGCTTCATATAGTGAAGAGAGATTGCCATGGAAGTTGTGTTGAACTGTTGAAAGAAAGGCAGAATATAAATCAAATAAATAAATTACCTAGCCTTTTTTGGATCTAGTGTTTGTTTGCAGATTAAGCAGTAATTGTTGTAAGTCATATTGTTTCCACTTCATGCTATTGTGTATGCTTCTCAAATTTGCCCTGGATAGTTGGAACATATTTGGGAAGTGGGCAGGAAATAATTTCTTTATAAATCAGATTGGCCACCATAAACAGTAGCACTGGAATCTTTCATTAGCTGAAAATCATATGATCTCAACAATTTTTGCTGCAAAACGTTTTTGGGAGGTCTTTCAAGAGACCATGTATTTTTTAATTTCTTCTTCAGAAATAGTCCAGCCTGAATATTTCATTAGAAAAATCAGCATAGAATTATCTGTATGAAATGAATATGTATAAAAATAAGGGGAGCCCAGGTAGAACATAATATAGTACACCTAATATCAAAGTGTAGATTTTTTTTGCCTTGCTGTTTCTGATGCCTTTTGATTCTGCTCTTTCCTTATTTCAGCCCAGAAGGAAAGATTAAACTGTTAGAAAAAAAAGTGAATGAGTTGGTTGAAGAAAGCTGCCTTGCTCACAGCTGTGGAGATTTAAAATTGGTAAGACATAAATTATTACTTCATCCTAAAATAAAAAGCTATTCTTGCTTTTATAGTTTTCAGATTGCCAGTTTGTTTATTGTAATAAAAGATGAAGAACCATCATAAAAAACTTAGCTAGATAAAAATTCAGCACAAATCTCATCACATTTAAATATAGCTACTATATGAATTCATCCATTATGTATGAAGTTAAAAAAACTAGTGCAACTCCCTTGATTAACCGAATGATTCATATGGCAAATATGTTAATATAAAATGCTCATATTTTTGCATTGACACTATTGTATTTCTTTAAGCCCCTTTATGGAAAATGATAAAAATATTTGTTTTTAAGGATTGTTGAAAGAGTGCATAATCTAGAGTATGTACATTTTGCAATTTTGTAAGTCTTTGGGTTTTAGAATTAAGTTTGGGCTGGAATTCAGTTTCCTCTGTGTTTATCTGAAAAAAAGTCCATCTATCGATAATGCATGATAAGAGCATTGAGGATTTCAAGCAGAAAGGTAATATATTGTTCCATCTTTCAAAAACCCAAAAGATACTGTAAAACTATGCTTTGGGAGACACCAATTTTTGTTGAGAAAAAAATTGCTACAGTTGTCCTTACCAAGAAGCATATTGTAACTAGTTCTTGCTTTCTTCTTCCAAATTAAATGTTCATTCATTTCTTGGTATATGTAATTTGTTTTTAAGATTTCATATTAGTATTCAAAAATAGAATTTGTAAGCTCACTTTCTACTAAAGAGCACCATTAAAATAAGCTAGTGAGTAATGCATTCTCTACTTGTTGCTGTTGCATCCTATTAGTGATTTTATAAGCAATCATAGAAATAGATTTGTGTAAATAAACATGAAAATTGTTTTATTCAGCATTGTCTAAGGAGGGGCATAAGGCGCCAATGAAATATAAATTATTTTCTTTAAGGCTCTAGAAAAGGCTAAAGATGCTGGAAGAAAAGAAAGAGCCTTAGTAAGGCAACGTGAACAGACAATGTCTCCTGCTAATATTAACCTTGATCTTACTTATACTGTAAGTAACCATAAAAACACTCAATGCATATTCAGAATCTTAAGAATGGGATGAATCATACAAGCTATGACAACAACTCTAGTTTAGACCAGTCATTCTATATTAATTAGAATTAAAGACTGTTTAACCATCATATAAATTTGAAGCAAATTAATGATTTCTGAGTAGTTAATTTACTTTAGATAAATTATATGTGGCATATTTTGTCCACTTTTGGCATCTGCAAAATGTATTTTGTGAAAGTGCTTTATAAAGGTTTAATATGCAAATAGATTTTATTTTTATTTCTGTTTATAATGCAGCACAGAACATTTTAGTAGTATTTTTCATTGTTTCTGTAATAAAAATATTTCCTAACTTCCCAATGTAATGATGGGAAATCTGCTTATGCTTCTTTTAATGCAAAATGAGTCCTGCCAGACAAATAGGAAAAAAATGAAGATGCTTGGATGAAATTTGAGAATAGGCAATCTGTGGCTCCCCCTACCCACACATTGCTGAACTAGAATAGAATAGAGCTGGAAGGGACCTTGGAGGTCTTCTAGTCCAGCCCGCTGCTCAAGCAGGAGAATCTATACTATTTCAGATAAGTGGCTGTCTAGTTTCTTCTTGTCCTGCCCTCTGGTGTTTTGTGGAATAATTTGACCCCCTCTTCTTTATGGCAGCCCCTCAAATACTGGAGTACTGCTGTCATGTTGCCCCTAACTCTTCTTTTCTTTAGACTAACCAAACCCAAATCCTGAAGTCATTCTTTGTTATAAAAATATTGTGATATATGTAATAAAAATATTGTAACATTTTAGCATAGATTTATTTATTAAATTTGTACGCCACCGGATTCCCAAGATAATAGAAGTAATATGAGGAATAGGAATGAAAGAATATATGAGGAAAGGAATATGAGGAAAGGAATGAAAGAATTCTGGTCTGTATCACGAAATGGAGCTCTATATGTTAACAGCATCTGGTTGCAACAGGGATGTGCAGTGCTTCATATCTAAGGCAGGAATAGATGTGGATATGTACATACCTGTCAGCATCTGCTTAACACAGTTGTATCCTTTCATAAGCTTGTCTGATAGTTGTGCATTTCAGGAAGTTAGTATTTGGATGAAGGAAATGATAACACACACCTGCTTTGAAGCACCTTATTAATAAAAAGATCAGGTGCAGAGGGCGTGTAACATAGTGAGGATGATATTTGTAAGTAATTCATTCTATAAATTTCAAAAGAAGTTGACATGCTGCTATTCACTAGCATCACCTACTGAATTCTTTATTTGAAAATAGAGCCATTTGCTTTGAAAAAGGAACAAAGTTAAATAGCGCAGCAGGGAAGATTCTGTGGAAAAGATTGCTTTGAATCAATTATTTAAGCTAGGCTGGCATATTTTTAAAAAATCCTGGGAAAAGGAAATGGCAGATCTTTTCTGTTGTTGTCTTGAAGCTACCAGTGTCAAGCTTGATTTGACTTTTTAATCATCTTTACCTTTTAATCTGTTATGTTCCAGCCAGGGTTGCCATTATGTGAATGGGGAACGTTTCAGGCCTAGCACCCATCATGCACAAGCTCTCACAAGGAGTTCTTAAAATTCCAAATGTACCAATGAGCTCAAAGTCCTCTAGGCTTAGAAGTAAAAGACCTCATCTCTCAACTCTTTCCTTGAGGAATAGAGTATACCGAACCAAATTTTCAGTAATGTTCTGCTAATAGCTATTCTGTTCTCTCCCCTGGCGTAGCTGCTTTCTGTTTTCTTCCAAAAGGCAGCTGTTCTCTTTTTCGTACATAGTTGCTACACTACACTTTATGATGAAGAAACTTAAAACTGTTGCTTGTGGAGAACAATGGAGAAATTCTAATTTTTTTTCTTTTAGGTACTTTTCAATTTGGCTAGCCAATACTCTGCTAATGAAATGTATGCTGAAGCACTAAATACATATCAGGTCATCGTGAAAAACAAAATGTTTGTCAATGGAGGTATTTTACTTTTATCAAATAAAACCATACTGAATAATTATATCAAATGGGAATGATTGATTGATTTAACAAATTTATATAGCCATCCGGTACATACATAGATGATTCTGGGTGGCGTTCATTGATATTGGCTAAATGTGGAAATTGATGCCATTTTATAAGACCAGTGAGATATTTTTCTTTTGTCAAATCTGAAGTAACAATTTTTTATGAATTATTTAGCAAAACAGACAGCTAGTTCAGTAGTACCTTTGAGTTTTAATAAGTTCCTCTAAGTCAAGAATAGTTGAATCTGGAGCTATCTTTTGATATAACTCTGATAGTTTCTGCATTTAGTGATTGTATTCTTAAAGTATGTGTGCTGACAACTTTGCCTGCCAGTTTAGAAGCTGCAGGAAAAGTCTGTATACTATTCCCCCAATTAAACTTTGATATTTGTTCCAGGATAATCCTCAAGTGATAAAAGAATTGAGGTTGTTCTTGAGGCCTATTTTTTTCAGGTCTGTAAATTAAGCAGGCGCAATAAAGCCAGCATTTTACTATTTAAATGTTATTTTTAAGTAAAATGAGAACTAGTTTGGTATAGTTGTTAAGGCACCAGGCTAGAAACCAAGAGACTGAGTTCAAATCCTGCCTTAGCCATGAAAATCAGCTGGGTGATCTTGGGCGGTCACTTTCTCTCCCCAACTCATCTGGGTTGTTATGAGGAGAATATGAGGAGGTAGGAATATTATGTATCTTCACTGCCTTGAATTATGTATAAAAATAATAAAGGTAGGATACAAATAAACAAAGCCAATTTAACTAAAGTGGCATAGAAGTTGTGGTCTGAAAATAAATAAGTAAACTTGCAGACCGCTGTAAGTAAAAAAGACTGCTGTATATATAATTATGCAACTGGAAAACAAAGGTCCCAAACATTCCTTTTCTTTTTTGTCCAAAATAGCTCATTCTTTTTATTTTCCTCTTCTCCAAATTCTTCCATATCAACTATATATGTTTTATATCTACGTACAACTTAAATGATATTCTGGAAAATTAGTGGGATATGAGTAACATCTTATTCTGTATTGTTTTATAGGTATGCTGAAAGTTAACATGGCAAATATTTATTTGAAACAAAGAAATTATTCAAAGGCCATCAAGTTCTATCGAATGGCTCTAGATCAGATTGCAAGTGTCCACAAGGAGATGAGGTGAATTTCAACAAGATTTGACCATTTGTTGTCTCCTGTAATTTTCTGTCTACAGAGGCCTGTTGGTCTCCTCCGTATGCTATATACTGAGCCTACTTATGACCTTTTGATTATTTCACTGCTATCTTCGTATTATCTTGAGGGCAAAGTAGACATGACAAAGTGAAGCATTTTGGTTATCTGCCCTGTTTATATGAAGTGACATCCTCAAGCAAAAGAGCATGTAGAAATAAGGTGGAAAGCAATTTAGTGTTCTTACAATTGCGTATCTTTTACAGATAAGTCTTCCTTTTAAGAGTTGTAGGAAGCTGATTCCTGATTCTCTGTCATTTCCTCTCTCTCTCAATTAGTTTGATAATACTTATTCTGTGATCCAACTTAGTTGACCCAGGGAAGTAGGCAAATGTCCTATAACATTGCCTGTTATTTAGTAAGGTGTTGATCAGAAGACATCTTAAGTGAGACTTGGATGAATGCTATAATGATTAGGCCAATTTTTTCAAGAATTACTTTCCTCCATATAAACTTATCAGTCATTAGTTACAACTTGGTGTAACTTAAAGACCTTTTCAGTAGTGGGCCCTTACTGTGTATTTTCCTTTTAAAGGAGATGAGATTATCACCCTTTGTTATTTTGCTTTAGATAGGCAGAAAAACAGTTCTGCTGATTGATTTTTTATTCATTCTTAATTGTAATAAATATTGTTTTCAAATGTTTTTGTGTGGCATACTTTTATACTTGTGGTTATTACTTTTATAATGATGTGCTTTTATAATGTTTTATTGTATATTGCCCAGGGATACTCATAGTTGGATTTATAAATTGAATCAGTGGAGTAAAAATATTGGATCCCTACTCTAATATTTGCAGGCAAATAGGGGAATTTATGCCACAATTTTTAATATTTCATTTGTTTTGATGTTATTATTACTTTCTTGTATACAGTGTTAAAATTGCACTTTTGACTGTATTCTAAACAGAGTTCAGTCATAGGATATCTATTTTAAGATACAGTTTAATATAAGATTGTGACAATGGTGTATTTCATTAGGATTAAAATAATGCAGAACATTGGAGTTGCGTTTATTAAAACCGGCCAATATACTGATGCCATTAGTTCCTTTGAGCACATTATGAGTACATCACCAAACCTGAAAGCAGGCTTCAACTTAATCTTGTGCTACTTTGCTACTGGAGACAGAGATCAAATGAAAAAAGCCTTCCAAAAACTGCTTGCTGTTCCACTGGAAATTGATGATGATGACAAATATATTTCACAAGGAGTAAGTATGCACAAATTCATAAACTGCCATTTATAGACAAAAACAGTTATAGAAAGGAAAACAATGTTCCATATAATATAACAGTGGCATAAAATTATTTATGATCAATATCAAACAGTGGTCATTTCATCCCAGCATATCTTTTTTTTTCTGGAAGACAAATATTTTATGCAGTTTTGAAGTAAAGTTTATTACACAAATGAAATAGTTTGTCATGCCCCTGGTGGAGTCTGACTCTGAGGAAGAGGAGGAACAGCCAACAGGGAGTGGTGGAGGAAGCTGGGGAAGGGCAGAGGCCGGCTGAGCAGTCACAGGAGGATCCAGGCCCATCCCCTATTCATCCTAGGTCATGCAGGGAGGAGATGATCAGGGAAAAGCATGGTCTACTCAAGAGGAGATTACCATGATCCTCCTTGTGGCTTGCAGGTGGGAGCTGTGTATATAAGTTTGTAACTACGCAGTTAGAATTGCTGAAGTCAATTAGTGTTCACCTTGAAAGAGGCTTATCTTTGCTGCCATTCTTCCCATGGACTTTTCTCGGTTATGGACTTTTCTCAGTTATTTTCCTGGAGTTTATAATTAGTTATCTCGGCTTGCTTGAGAACTCTCATCAATGTGGTTTGTTTTGGTTTTCTGTTTGCCTCCTTATTTACTTTTGTGACTTTAAACTGTGCCTAATAAAACAGTGAAGTTAAATTGAAGGCTTTACCAGACTTTAATATATGTTTTGGGTTTTGGGTTATTTTGAGAGACTATGGGTCATCACATTGTTGCATTTGAGCAATATTTAAATAGTTCTCATTTAGATGTGTACATCATCCTATAGATTATAAATCACAGAATGAGTACAAAAATACTTCATAAAGTCCCTATATGCATAAAGGGATTTTTTAGATCAAAAAGTAAATAAAAATTGATACTTTTGGAACTAAAATATATCCTCAGATGGGTACAGAAATAAGCATCTAAACTGCCATACAAACATAACTCAGTTATTGAAAAATTTTACTCAGTTATTTAAAAATTCAGAATGGACTGCTGAAATCTTACAATGAGATGTACTAAGTTAAATGATTCTGTTTTATTGACTGAATAAAAATAGTTTTACAGAATGTGACATATAAAATGTTATGGTTTTCATGAATACATTTCTGTGTTCATATATCCATTCCTGTTTTTATGTGATTATAAATGATTATATTGTCCTTTTTGTTGTTAGGATGATCCACAAACAAACCTGTTGATAGAAGCTATAAAGAATGATAGCTTACGACAAATGGAACGTGAAAGGTAAGTCTCTCATATTATTTCCAAAGGCCTTTCATTATCTTTCATATTTTCTGGTTATGTTTAAGCAAGTGAACAGGTAAATGAATTCAGTTTTCTTTTCCACCTGTGTATTTTGGTTATGCTAAGTTTGAAGCCGATTTATTTTCATTTATTTACCAAATTTCCTCACCTCTGCAATCTCATAAAGGGTTGGAGAAAATATGTGGGAAGGCAGGTTTAAAAACTGGACAGGTAATATGTTAATAATAGGTTACATGGTGGAATGCTCCTAGTTGAAGTGCCAGCCAAATAGTCCTTCCCGCTTCAAGATGTTTGATTCCATTCTCCCACTCCTGATTTTCTATTACATCTTTCTTCCTATGATTTAGTAATATTAGTAATATTCCACAATCCTAGAACAGAATGTCTATAGATATTTTCAGTCATCCGGGAGCTTTTTCAAAAGGCAACTGGACTTGGTTTTTCTTTGAAGATGTTTCGCTTCTCATCCAAGAAACTTCTTCAGAATTTGTATGAGAAGTGAAATGTCTTCAAGAAAAAACGAAGTCCAGTTGCCTGTTGAAAAAAGTTTCTTTGGGACTGATCTGGATGACTGAAAATATCTACAGCAGGTTCAGTCCTATTTAACTCTTTGCTCTGTAGAGTTGAATGGGTAGGACAATCTAAATATTTGTACTTTTGCAAAATCTTCAAACTTCCCAAGGCTACTGCTATTTTACTCTATTTTTTCATACTCAAAGAATCAGGGATCAAAGTGAGGATGGAATGAATGTCTTAATCAGTACTTTTAATGGAGGATTATACCCTAAAATCAGTTTCCTTTCAAAGTATTTTAATTGATGTTTTATTTATTGTTTAAATATTTAAATCTAATATTTATTTAGTAATTCCTTCAATAAAGTTTTCAATTAGCTACTATGTATATGTAGGCTTTGCTCCTTTTCACTACAATGTTTTTTTAGGAAAGCTACAGCGGAAAAGTATATTATGACAGCTGCTAAACTAATTGCTCCAGCAATTGAAACTTCATTTGCCGTGGGTTATGACTGGTAGGTATCAATTTTTAACTATGGTCCTCCGTGGTTCACCTGTTATTCTCTGGTTGATTCTGTTAAAGATTGGATATTACATCATGGTCATATGCAATGAATGAAATAAAATGAAACAATTTGTATTTTATTGATTTTGTGTTTGCACTTGAAAGCTCTAATGTCTGGATCTTTTATAGTAGCAAACAATATAACCTTTTTCAGTTGAGTGGAATTCATTCTAAATTACAATATAATCAGAACTGCACAACAAACTCACTTTATTAGTGTTTTGGTAATTTATTTGGTACTCAATGAGTCTCCTTTTAAATAATTGGTCTGTAAAATTGTCAAGTGTTTAAATCAGTTTATAGGATTGACTTAATCAAGCAATTGTCTTCTTAATGTAGAAATTATCACTATAAGGGAAAAAATCTCTTTTTTTATCTTGAAGGTGTGTAGAAATGGTAAAAACATCTCAATACGTAGAGCTAGCCAATGACTTGGAAATCAATAAAGCAATTACCTATTTGCGACAAAAAGATTTTAATCAGGTACAGTGTTTTCATAAACATTTTACTGGCAATGTTTACACTGAATCATGATCAGAATATAATTTCATATCTTGAACAAATTGAAATATTACTTTATTCCATTAGTCAATTTATGAAAAGGTTTAGAAAAGAGGAACCCAGTGTCCTCATAAAAACTCTGCTGCTGTTGAGGGCTTGATGGCTTGTCTTCATCTCCCACTACTCCTGAGGGAAATTACTGTCCTGAGCTTGTAAGGAGCAAGCATCCTGAGCATAAGTGGGCAATGTCCCATCATTTTCTTTCTCAGAGAAAGATTCTGTAGGATTGAACTGTCTTGTGGGTGACATTCTAGAAGCAAAACATGCCACCCTCTGATACAGATTTTCTCTCTCTTTTCTTGCCACTAGATTTCAGAAGTAGCACCTGGAAAGGGGGGTTCAGAATTGAGCTAATTGTCCAGGCTAGTACACTCAGAAGGAGTTGGATTGATTCCAACCCATTCAAAGTTTTTAAGATTGATATTAACTAGGACTACAATTTCTGGGCTGCAGAAAAGTAGACAAGAAAATTCTAATTTGTTACTGCCATCTAATGAACAGATGGATTTTCTTGACTAGATCTGGCAGTTCTAGCGTCAATACATTAACTGGACCTAAAATGGACTGGAAGATCTGAAGTGTTTGGAATTACATTACTGTCAACTTCTACTAGTTCAAAATAGAAGGTTCACTAACTGAAATTTTAGAACAGTTGTCAGAAGCAGCTTATGTTCTGCAATTATCCAGTAGAGCTGAGTAGGTTTTTTTACATTAAGAGTAACTTTGCTTTTTAATTAATTCTAGGCTGTTGACACTTTAAAGATGTTTGAAAAAAAGGATAGCAGAGTTAAAAGTGCAGCTGCCACAAATCTTTCTTTCCTATACTTTTTGGTGAGTAAATAAAGATTTTTTAAAAAAAGATATAAGTCAGAGGATATGGACTTTCTATGGATTTTCTCATATGGTTACTTTTAAATATAGTCAATAGTTTAAGAATAAATAACCATAGAGTACATTTTATTAATTGTTGAATTTAATTATCTTGAAATTGTTTATTTCAAGTGAAATGTGCTTTTTTTCTTAAAAATAACAGTTCAAAGTTCAAGTAGTTCAATCTTCTTTGCTAAGTATCGGAACAGTGAGTTCAGTGGTACACGTTGACATCAGTTAGTTTCTTTTAAGTGACACAGACTCTAGTCTAGGCTGAATTTCTGCCACAGCAACTTTTCAAAATGTATTATTTAATAGATGCTTAAAAAATATTAGAATGATACCCTTTTGGCAACTTTAAAAGTTCCTTCCTTTACAACTGCTTGGAGCTTTGGGGAAATCATCAGAAAAATGCATGCAAGATATAAACTATTGATATGGAAACAGGGTTGATTAAATATCTTTTTCTGCTAATATTTAATTGGTCAGCTTAAGTCAGCATTGATTGGGTCATGGGTTCTCAGAGGAAGAAAGCAATGGAAAGAACCATGGGTCAGCTTCAAAGTAATTCTGAGGAACTGCAAGTAGAAATATTTGTGGTAGGCAAATGTCTGAAGAAAAAGATAACTGAACTGGATTCATTAAATTTGTTAAGAATTTGATCTGTTTAAAACCATGTCAGCAAAATATTTAGTAAGTAGATATTTTGTTATATTGTTTAGCCAATGGGTCATAATCTTAATAGGTACTAAAATCTAATGATAGTGTATGATTTTAATAAAAACTGAGGGCTTGAAACAACACTTAACAAATCTATGTATATGAATCTATGTATACCAAGAATGTGGTACAGTGGTTGGAGTGCAGTATTGCAGGCTACTTCTGCTGTCTGCTGGCTGACTGCAATTTGGCAGTTCGAATCTCACCAGGCTCATGGTTGATTAAGCCTTCCATCCTTCTAAGATTGGGAAAAAGAGGACCCAAATTGTTGGGAGCAGTATGCTGACTCTGTAAACCTCTTACAAAGGGCTGTAAAGCACTGTGAAGTGGTGTATAAGTCTATGTGCTATTATTATATCAGGAATTAAAATATATGTATTAAATGGTTAATTTCCAAAGCATCAGCAACCAGATAAGATATGTTCTTTATTTAATTTAGGAAAATGAGATTATACAAGCAAGCAATTATGCAGATTTAGCCGTAAATTCTGACAGATACAATCCAGCTGCTCTGACAAATAAAGGAAATACCATTTTCATAAATGGAGATTGTGAGAAGGCAGCAGAGTTTTATAAGGAATCCTTAAGGAATGATTCATCATGCACCGAAGCACTTTATAATATTGGTAAGTCATGATTCAATTTGGATTGCAATTAGAGATGATTGGAACTATGGATACGAATGTGTCATTTTTTAAACTGGAAATTAAGAGATAGTTTTTGCTCTTAATTGGGGGGGAGGTGTCCACAATTGGAGGGCCAAGATAGTAAATTCAAATGCAGGCAAAAGCCACCCCTCTGAAGGAGTTTAGCTGCCCTCAGTAGGCAGCTCTTTCAGCCAGCACCCAGAGATGAGAGAGACTTCTCTCAACAGGTGCCAGCAGCAGCTTACAACCTTCCCTGACTGCTTCCCCACCTACTTTCTGGGGAAGCCAGCAGAGAAAATAGCAAATGACAGTTACATGATTGCCAGGTGCTTGGCAAGTGCTGACCATGGGGGTATATGGTAGGCCATAAATCTCTTTCTGAGGCCATCATAATTCCAGACTGCCATTAAATGAACAGTCATAAGTGGATGACTACTTGCATGAAATTATTGATAAAATCAAAGAGTTTTTAAGACCTGTAATTACCCCATTTTGGCATTGTGTGGGACTAAAGCAAAGCATCAGAAGCCCTCCCAGGACACTTCCACGGTTTCTAGTTAGTTCCATAAGATGCCAAAACTTCAGGCTAAGCTCCATTTCAGAGTTTTGTCACCATTTATATGTATTTATAACATTTTTATTGTTAAAAAGACTCCCAAAATGGATAACCTTCAAGCATGTGTGGACTTGCATTTAGTTATATTATGGAAATGTAATTTAGCTCACTTTATTTATATTTTTCATAACAAATATGATTTCTTTGTGCAGGTTTATCATACAAAAAGCTAAATAGACTGGATGAAGCATTGGATTCTTTTCTGAAGCTTCATGCAATTCTCCGAAATAGTGCCCAGGTTCTCTTCCAAATTGCAAGCATGTATCTTTTCAACAAATCTAACTTTTAACACTATAGATCTCAACTGTAGCACAGCAGTTGCAAGGTATAAAGAAAGTCCTCATAAGGTATTCCTTAACTGACCATATTTCAGATATGAACTAATGGAGGACCCTAATCAGGCCATTGAGTGGCTTATGCAACTTATTAGTGTTGTTCCCACTGACTCACACGCATTGGCAAAACTTGGGGAACTCTATGATTGTGAAGGTGATAAGTCTCAAGCTTTTCAATATTATTATGAGGTAGATGTTTTAAAAATTACATTTCTGTGCCAGCCTTCTTCTTGCATGTTATCTGGAGCTTACTGGAATTAAAATCTGGTGCATCTGAGGGTCATTACTGAGGAAGGGTTATCTGTTGTATTTTCTTATATACAATAGGCATACTATATAAAATATGTTTACTTTGACCCTTTAAGAAGGCAAAGAGCATAATAATTAAACATTCTGATTAGTAAAAATATTTGTAATACTAAATACATTTTTATTAATCAAGAATATGGAATCCACAGAGAAAACATTCTATTCAGTAATACAGTAATTCAGTAATACAACAGTTAAATTTGATTTCTAACATTCTTCATATGGAAAAATTCTCATACAGGATTAAATGGATTGATTTCTCTTACACACATATTGTTATTCACAATGGTAATATGAACGGTTTTTTGGAAAATTTGAGATAATCTATATCAAGAGATCAAGAGAAATAAAGTCATGTATCCCTTATGAATATTCTTGGAATTTATGTCTAAAGGGCACTGGGTTGGGGAAGACTAATAAATCCATCACTACCACATAACCAGACATTTATTTTTAAAAATGCTAATATATAGTACTATTAATTTAAAGCTTCTCCAATTGTTAATCAGGTCTAAGTGATTTAAAATCCTGGCCGTGTTTAAATAGAATTCAAATAACTAAGAAATTGGACTAGTTATTTTCATTAATATCCACAAGTTTAATACAATAATAGTAAAACTTTCCTATATCATATTCCTATATCCTACATTACTCATACATAAAAGGAGCCTCTCTTAATTCATCTATCCCTCTGTTAAAAAAATATTATTTTTCTAAACCCCAATAATATTGGAGCAAGTTGAATTCCAGGGGAAATGCAGTTCCAGAGAAGAGAACCGCATTTAGAATTCCTGTTTCCAAAGATTCTGTAATTAACATTCTTTAACAAAGGAAACAATTAATACAGTTAACTTGGTTTTGGTGAAGTGTGCAGATTTGAAAAAGTGTAGATAATCCATGGCCTCCAGAGCCATCCACAATTGCTGCCTGATTATAACTTAAAATTCAATATAACTTGATTAAATTTGCAACTAAATTATCCTCCCTACTTTGACATGCAGCTTCTTTATATAACACACAAAGAACCTTTGAACCATATTTTCAGTGTAGCCTTGCCCTGGCAACAAACATATTGAATTGTTTACAAAGAGAGTGAGAGGTGATGGGATGATCACTTTATATAATTTTTCTCCTCAAGGCTCATGTTTTCCAGTGCATGAAATGGCCACCATGTTTAGCTACCATAGACTACCAGAGCTCTTTTCTTACATTGTCAATAGATTTATGATACGTATAAATTTTGCTTATTTAAGCCAAATAATTCAGTCATAATTATTAAGCTATATATTTGCTTACCCAAAATAAATTAGTTTTGTCTACTGCAGGGGTCTTCAAATTTGGCAAGTTAAAGCCCATGTCACACTGTACCAACGGATGGAAAGAGGATGTAAAACGGAGAGAAACACTTGCCATCCGTTGGTTAACACGATGCATCCGTTCTGTACTCACTGCATACGTTTTGCTTCCTCTCTATCCGTCCAGCATCTGTTTATTGACGTTTCATCCGCTCAGAAAGTTATGAGCTGCTCAAAACTTTTGAGCGGAAAATGTATCCAATGCGTCCGTTCTGCATCCACTACGCATCCGCTAGGCATCCGTTCTGCATCCGTTACGCATCCGCTATATCCGCTAGGCATCCGCTACGCATCCGTGCAACTCGATCCGCTCCAGCGGTAAACGGACGCAGGGAGGAAGTGGAACGGACGCGGAACGGATGTAGAATGGATGCAGAACGGATGAAAGTGGATGCAGCTCACAAAGAAAGCATTTAAAATGGAAAAAACGTCCGCAGAGGGGACCTATCTCGGATATTAAGGATGTCTAGAGGATGCCTAGAGGATGCAAAAGGACACATAGGGGAAAACCTATATTGCCTATAAAAAGGGGGAGCAACTCATCTGGATCTCACTTTCAGAACAGCAGCCCTGCGGTGCAGACCTCTGCAGCCTTCATCTGACTCTTCCTCTTCCACAGCATCCAGTCATGTCCACCATGGATTGTAACAAAGTCCTTTTGGCAGCCACCATCCTTCTGCAACAGTACGAAGCCATCTACAGGCTCTGTGAACTCTACTACGGGAAGAAAAAGAGGCGGCCAAGAAGCGTCTGGGTACGAAGATGGTTCACCAGAAGAGCAGAGGATGGACTGTACAACAAGCTGATAGTGGAGCTGAGGAACGAAGACACTCGGGCATTCCAGAACTTCATGAGGATGCCTCCAGCCATGTTTGACGAAGTTGTGCAGTGGCTGACACCCAGGTTGACCAAGGCAAACACCAACTTCCGGCCCAGCCTGGAACCTGGGCTCAAGGTGGCACTCACTCTGCACCACCTGGCCTCAGGGACCACCTACAGGAGCATGCAGTACAGCTGGAGGGTGCCACACAACACCATCAGCATTGTGGTCAGAGAAGTGTGCAGGCCATCATCGAAGAATACCTGGAGGAGCTCCTCCAGTGCCCCTCCACTGAAGAAGGCTGGAAGAAAGTTGCAGAGCAGTGGTATCAGAAGTGGAACTTCCCCCACACCATTGGAGCCACCGATGGCAAGCAAGTGGCCTGCAAAGCTCCAGCCAAGTCGGGGTCCACTTATCACAACTACAAGGGCTTCTTCAGCATCATCCTCTTCGCCATGGTCGATGCTGACTACAAGTTCATGTACATCGATGCTTCAGGCAACGGGTCAGCTTCAGATGCCCAGGTATACAATGCCAGTCACCTCAAGGAGGGGCTGGAAGGCAACCTCATCATGGGCTTCCCAGATCCAGACCCCCTGCCCAACGACACGCAAGATGTGCCCTACTTCATCGTGGGGGATGATGCCTTCTCCCTCACAACCTACCTCATGAAGCCCTACACCTCCAAATGCCTCACCCGTGAAGAGAGGATCTTCAACTACAGGCTGTCCAGGGCAAGGCGGGTGGTGGAGAACGCCTTTGGCATCCTGGCCAACAGGTTCCAGGTACTTCTCACCACCATACAGCATTGCCCTGAGACCGTGAGGAACATCGTGGAAGCTTGCTGCATCCTGCACAATCTCATGCGCACCCGCTACCCAGTCTTGCAGAACAGGCTTGTGGACCTCCAGCAAGGCAATGGGGACATGGAGCCTGGGGAATGGAGGCAAGGGCGAAACCTGATAGACACAGGATGTGCAAGGCCCCAACAGAGCCTCACGTGAAGGGAAGAAGCAGTGCAATCTCCTGAAACACTGGTGCAACTCCCCAACTGGAGTGGTGGAGTGGCAAGACAGGATGATAGAGGCTTAATGGATGCTTCCTTGAGGCTGTCTCATCACACGGATGAGATTGGGCCATGTATGTTGGGTGGGCCTACAATGAAGAGGGCATTTAATAAAGAGTTGTGTTTATGTTGACATGTGTGGATGATTGATTACATTGTTATTGACAATAAAGGGCCATAGGTGTGGCACCTGGGAGGGTGGACCATACAGTCCCACTATGCTTGCACTGGAGGTTTATCTATTCCACAGCTATTACCCATCCCAAAGGTATCCCTGCCCATCCCACAGCTATTACCCATCCCAAAGGTATCCCTGCCCATCCCACTGCTATCTCAACCCATCCCACTGCTATCTTAACCCATCCCACAAGCATGCAAAGGCTTAAACCATTTCTAAAAGTTTCCACCAAGACTTTATTAAAAAAAAGAAATGAAGCAAGTGTGTGAATCAAAAATAGACTTTATTAACAACAAGCTACAAAACAAAAAAGAGTCTCTGGCACTCCTCTTGGTCGCTCAGTCTCAGGGGTGAAGGGTCCAGGTGCTGTGGAGGTGGCTGGTGCTGGAGTGCTTGTCTGATCCCCTGCATCATCAGCTCCTCCAGAAGCAGAAGCAGCAGAAGCCCCAGCCCCAGAAGAGCAAGCCCGTGCTGCAGAAGCCCCAGCAGAACCAGAGTGAGGGCCAGGGGGCGGGATGGTAGCCCTGTCCCTCTTGTAAGGGCTGGCAGAAGATGGCTGAGGCTTTCTGTTCCCCATGGTTGTGGGGTTGCTGGCTGGCAGGGAGGCTGGCAGGAACCAAGGCTGGCAGGAAGGCAGGCAGGCACCAAGGCTGGCAAGCAGGCAGGCACCAAGGCTGGCAGGCAGGCTGGCAGGCAGGCTGGCAGGCAGGCAGACACCAAGGCTGACAGGAAGGCTGGCAGGAAGGCTGGCAGGGAGGCATGCACCAAGGCTGGCAGGAAGGCTGGCAGGCAGGCAGGCACCAAGGCTGGCAGGCAGACATGAACCAAGGCTGGCAGGAAGGCAGGCACCAAGGCTGGCAGGAAGGCAGACAGCAAGGCTGTCAGGGAGGCTGGCAGCAAGGCTGGCAGGCAGGCAGACAGCAAGGCTTGCAGCAAGGCTGGCAGCAAGGCTTGCAGGCAGGCATGCAGGCAGGGCAGGCAAGGCTGTCAATCCATCCGGCAGCAGGTCTTTCCTCTGAATGGTGACCTGCTTCCAAGCTGCTTCCCTTATATCCCCGGGGCATACGCAATGCATCCTCCCAGCATGCGCAATTAACACTAAGCATCCGTTAGGCTTCCGCTGTGCATCCGCTAGGCTTCCGCTCTGCATCCGCTTCATCCGCTCGGCGTCCGCTCTGCATCCGTTCCGCGTCCGCTTTGCTGAGCCCCCCCGGAAGCCTAGCGGATGTGCCATCCGCTCTCATCCACTTCCATCTGCTGGGCTTCCGTTCTGCATCCGCTTTCCATCTGCTCTGCATCCTCCCTGCGTCCGTTCCTTTCCGTGTTATCCACTCCGGTTATGCAAATTTTTGCCCCTTCTGAGAGCGGATAAGAACGGATGGAACATTTTTCTCATCCGTTGTGTCCTTTTTACTAACGTTTTGCATCCGTTGGGCAGTGTGACAGGGCCTTTAAGACTTGTGGACTTCAACTCCCAGAATTCATCCTCCAGTCATGTTAGCTTAGGAATTCTGAGAGTTGAAGTCCACAAGTCTTAAACTTGTTAAAGACCCTTGGTCTACTGTATAGATTCAAAGGAAACACATTGTATATTGTAATTTTAATACACTGTAACGAATGTAATTATACTATTTTATTACAGTATCATAATTTGAGAAAGTGATTCCTTACTGCACGTTTAAAATGTTTGAAAATCAAATATGCAAGAAATAAGCAATTTTTAAAATCAAATGTCATAATTTTTCTGTTAATTGCAAATGGCTACATTCTCTTTAGTGATTAATGAATTTATTAGTACACTACCTTTATACATTCATATATTATGTATTTTCAGTAGCTGGACAATTTTACATAAAGGTTTAACCTATTCTAGAAGTGAAGTAAAACATATCACTAATGTTACATTTCTTTCAACCCTTTTACTTTCTTAGTCCTATCGGTATTTCCCTTCAAACATCGAGGTCATAGAATGGCTTGGAGCCTATTACATTGACACGCAATTTTGTGAAAAAGCCATTCACTATTTTGAAAGAGCGGCACTTATTCAGTAAGTAATCACAACACTTGTATGTTGAGAGTCATTTCACTTCTACAGGCATTTTCTGCAATATTGTTATCACTGATATAAATTAGGCATTGAAACTTGGGTGATTTTTCAATGTTCCTTTGATTCCTTTAAAATAGATGTACTATTGTTTAACTTTAAGGAAAATTCAAGTAACTCCTTAAGCAATTAGAAGAATGAATTATTCTGGATTACAGTTTTCTATATTGGTTCTGATATAAAGAGATCAATATCCTTAAAGTATTCCAGTTTAGCCAAGAATATGTGTAATATTTTGACTAGATTCCACTGGGTTTATGTGATAAACATTAAAAGCTTCAGTGGTGACAATAAAAATGAGAAAGGAATGGCTGAAAACATACTGTCTGAGCCAGGAGATGATAGACAGACAGACAGACAGATAGACAGACAGACATGTTTTCTTCTTAAAGAATGTTGGGGTGGGGTATAATTCTTTGAAACAACTATTTTCTAAAACTATTGTTTTTCTAGAACCCAACAGTTATGATAGATTTTACAGTTTACTTCCAATTTCCTCAAATTAGATACAAACTCTTTTGAAATAATATCATATTAGCACTTCCCATGAATTGGGTAGTAGAGATTCTATTGATGGATCCCATGGTTTGAATTCATGCATTATATGAACCCAATTTTTTCAGGTATTAACTGCGGTATAAACCATTTGCTTCCACTGAAACAAAATCAAACAAATCAGAACTATTTCATAAACATTATTTTTATTTGAGAAAGATTTAGAATTGAGTGATATATTCCTGATTTTTAATAGAATCACAGCTCATGCAAGTATTAAGAATTTAATAGAAATAAATTTAACAGAACTAAACCATTTTGCTTTTGTTGTTATGCTATTGAAAGATGGAATCATCTTTTAAATGAAGCCTAGTCAGAATTTCATAATATATCAAAAACATTTTATGATTTAATTATATCTTGGTAATTCAGGAAAAACACTTTCTTACTTCACTAGTCTTTTAGGAAATGACCAATAGAAAAGTATTTATTTCTTAATGAATGTAGATCAATAGAGGTACTTAAAAAAACTTAAAGCTTTGTTGGGCATTTCAAAATCAATAATCATAGATAAAGTAGGAAGTATTTTAATTTTAAATTTACAGAAAGAAGGCATTATAATAACTTTGGCTTCTAACTGTGTTTCAAATAAATTGTGCTCCACTTGGTATGTTACACTGAGCATTAAATGTATAATCTCAATAATTACCTCTCCTATTATAGAAATCAACTTTCTGGGAAATATGTTTGTGTTTTAAATTTTAAAATCAGTGGTTATATGCCAAACATAACTCACAGCATTTCTCGATAGGATTGCAGGAGTATGAGTGCAAAATTTCTGGGACGCAACGTAATAATATAAATTATGTGAACGTATGGTTTGACTTAAGACACAAAACTGTGTGATGCTGAGATAATATAACCATCTAATAATTCATACACATGTGCTCTCTGCTCTCCAGATGAAGGATTTGCAACACATGTTCTTGTTAGCTGGATCAAGTAGTGTTAAAAATGGTTGGAGTTCATCCATCCAGAATAGAGTACAATCTTCAGTGCTGTTCTTTTCAAATTACAAATTGGCATTGAAACTTACTTCAGATACATATTTTTACCCTCCCTTAGAGAGAGAAAAAATTATTTGCCTGTCCAAGAAAATATTCACACTGAGCAGCTCCATTTTGATTAATTTCATCCATATGCTAGATATTTAAGGAAAGCTTTTCAGTTGCATTGCACTGTGATATATGTACTTACAGGCCAACCCAAGTGAAATGGCAATTGATGGTTGCCAGCTGCTATAGAAGAAGTGGTAAGTGTCCATACCTATTGCATTTTAGTTTTAATATTTTTCTCTGTCTATAATTTGGCCTATCTGTCTGAGCTTGTATCCTTTATTTACTGGCTGATAGGTAACTATCAAAAAGCTCTGGATACCTACAAGACAATTCACAGAAGGTTTCCAGATAATGCCGAATGTAAGTAATTTCTCTAATATAATGCTCACTGCATTTTATAGTTATCTCGTTTTGCTAGATTACTTCATATACAAATATTTGCTTTACTACTTTGGGGCTATCCTATATTCTATCCTATTTCCTGACGATTAGAACAATTAATCAGTGGAATGACTTTCCTCCAACACTGGAGGTTTTTAGGAAGAAACTGGACAACTGCTTGTTTGACACGGTTTCCTGCTTGAGGAAGGGGTTGGACTAGAAGGCCTCCAAGGTTCCTTCCAGTTCTGTTATTCTGTTATATGGTAGGGCACAAATGTAATAGAAAGCAAAATGGGGTCAACGGAAATTAAATTGCACAAGGTGGATTCTTATGAGACTTCATAAAAGTCTGTCAGGCACAGGTACTTTCTAGAAGTACATTCTGATGTATGGTGTAAAAAGTAAGTGCTACAATATTTAATAGGCATACCTAATAAGTAGGTATTTATGATAATATATTATCTAATTAAAAGTACAGTCTTTAAAACTCTTTAATATATTCAATTTAAAAACTATTCCTCTTACTTTTCAGCATTTATTATAGAAGTATGAGAGTTTGGGAAAAGGCATGCACTCTTTTATTAACAAAAACCAAAAGAGAATTTGCAGGCAGGATTCTAATAACTCCTGTTGTCTAAGGATTCAAATGTGGTGCTATGAAATCTGCCAATTTAATGGCACAGTGAAATATTTTTCCATTCAATTACTTTCTGGTTGGCAAGCTGGCATTGTCCAGTAGCTGCTAGCCTTCTTGGCCAGCAAAACTTCCATCCATACCCACAGAGATGAAAGAGAGAAAGAATCTGCTCCTTTACAGAAAAAATTTCCCAGTCCATACCGTGTTGCGTTGTATTGTATTGAACACATGAATGCATTTTACTCCCTTTCAGTTGTTTCCACATTTTTTTTAAAGAATATTAGTGCTAGAAGAAAAATACTGCTCTTTTGCTATGATCTTAATATTGTGTATATTATATTCTAGGTTTACGGTTCTTGGTTCGACTCTGCACAGATATGGGAATGAAAGAAATGCAAGAATATGCAACAAAGCTTAAAAGAGTAGAAAAATTGAAAGAACTAAGGGAACAGGTATAAATCATTTTTAAAAGCACAAGTTACTTAAATACTCTTAAGAATACAATCTGATTTTATTGAGTTACACCCTCAGACATTCTCATAATATAATTCCACCAATAATATAATTCGACAGCAATGGTAAAAACTTCTCTATGTTTATGTTAACTCAGGACAATAAAAACATGCTAAAAGATAAATAAAAACATTTAGCACTTTGGTTATGACTGTTGCCATAAAGGTCACAGCACATTCTTATCTGTGGTTCAACTAATGGCAAAGCAGCATGCAACAATATCATGCATGTCTGTCACTGTTTAAATTGTTCATAATCTCCTCCTCACCCACAGCTTTGGGAATGAATAAAGGAAAAAGCAGCCCTCTAATATTTGAGTCAAGTGGATAGAGATGGGCAGCTGTAGAAATTGAATAAATATATAAAATTTGAAAAATGGATGCATTATTATTATTATAATATTATATACACCCAAATGAAATCACAACTGCCAGATGGTGTTGGCCTTCATAGACATCAAGTTGTTCCCAATAACTAGATGTCATAATGTGTCAGTGTAGCAATGCTGCCTTTTGTAATTAACAAAAGGGAATTTTGTAAATGTGCAGATTTTCTCAGCCACAGGTGTCCAACTCTCAGCATCACGTTGCTGTCACATGACGTATTGCAACATTTTTCTTTCCCGGAGCTGGGATGGGTGAGGTCTACACATGACGCATCCAGCTCGTAGGCCACCAGTTTGACACCCCTGTTCTAAGTGTTGTCCAAGGCTTTTTGTTATGGCATCCAGTGTGCTGATAACCACTGGGATCACTACTGGCCATATGCCGTAACTTTTTAGATCTTGATATTTCCTGATTTTCTCCTATTCTTTATCTTTTATTCTACTGTCTCCCACCTGAATTATCCGTGCTTCCTTTCAGTTACTGTTATGTACCAAAATGTTATTAGTTTGAAATCAGAAATCCTACCATATTTAAACCTGTCCATTTTCAACTACTTCTTCAACTCTGTGTTGCCACCAATGTTTTCTTACTAGCACAAGATAATTTTTATCTTTTTAATGACTCTGTGACAAAATTGTTTTCATTTTGTGTAATCACATTGCACAAACTGAATATATGATCTACCTTTTCTTCTGCTTTTTTGCACGATTTGCATTTTGAATCATTCGATTTTTAAAAATTCTTGATTGCATTAGTTCAAATAGCTTGCTCTTCATGAGCCATATATAATAATAAATCATTGTAGATAAAATAAAATATTTTAAAGAAATTATTGAAGTTGTTTCTGAATACCCCTAGATGTTCCCATTGCTAAAAGAAGTTATATGGTCCATCACTACAATAAAGTCATGCATTTATTAATTCAGCAAATGAGATCTGTTCAAAAAAGGCAATTTTCATTCTCTATTACTTTTTCAAATGCCAGGACTTGCTTAAGGCTCACAATCCATTCAGAGAAATATATTGTATTTTGAGGAGTATGCAGTAAGCTAGACAAATGTAAATGTATTCATCCTCCCAATCAATCCATTCTTAGCCTTAAATCTTAGTAAGTAGTCTCAGGAAGAATTGTGAGGTATAATTTGTGAAAAATAAAAGTCTATGACAACTCGCCACAGGCAACTCACTTGGTTCAATTCACCACAGCTCACTCGCTGCAAGAAAACTTGCCACAGAACAATTCGCTGTGGGACAATTAAATAATGCAATTTAATTATTTAAAATTATTTCACAAAATTAATTTAATCTTTGTCATTCACAAAGATTTTGTCATTTTGTCCCTCCTTTGGCATCCTTTCTTTAATGATTCCATTCCACCATTTCTTTGATATTGGTGTAACTCTTGTCCCGCAGTTAGTTGTCCTTTGGCAAGTTGGCCATGATGAGTTGTCCTGTGGCAAATTAGCTGCAACAAGTTGGCCATGTCAAGTTGTCCCATTCCAGTAAAAGAGTGCTGCAATAATTATTGATACTAAACAGTAATTCTGGCTTTTCCTTCATTCGTAGCGTGTCAGGTCTGGCAGAAATGGCAGCGCCCGTGCCCGCAGAGAAGGGAGTGCTGGAGGTGGTGAGTACTATTCTAATTAAGATTGGGTGAACATGGCCATTTTTGCAATGTCTCAATTTAGTTTATCTCTCTTGCTCATCTCGCAGATCTGCCAGGTTTGTTTTATTGAATTTGGCAGGGTTTTTTTCAACCTCAACACACAAATTTGTTACATGCTTTCATGTACAATCCACTATACATATACAATTAGCATAAAACAGTATGTGCTTTTTATATTAGTTTTGTAAGTATTTAGTCTAATACAAATTCCACCGCATCACACATTGCTTTAGAACCTGGGATAAATTTCAAAAGTTGTTTGTTATGTAACTTTTTAAAGAACAGATATTCAGTGTTCTCTCTTTTTGGCATGCCATACTACATGTTTTTAATTCAGACCATGAAACAATGCCATAGAAATTTGAGTGCTACCAGGGTATATTTTACCAGGGCTTAAAGACTAAAAGCTATGCCATGTGTTTCCATGTTAATTGCCTTGCATCATGAAGTGTTAGAGTCTTAAGCTGTTATATATTTAATTTCAGCTTTGTTTTCATTTTTTATATTGTGCACTGTATGTACATTATGTACATTATGAAGTAGTGTTTCTGAAGTGCAATTGAAGGCTTGCAGATGAATGTTCAACCGTGAATATTACACTTCATTCCTGGTGATACTTATTATACAATGGAAAACATTATTGCAATTAACAAGAGAAGAAATATTATTTTCTCAAAGTCCTTGTCTGGAGATGAACCACTTCAGGGTTTCAATTTGCTGTTTTATTATGTTAGCTTTCTGTCATGTACTGCTGTATTCCAGAAGTCTCGGACTGTCATTTCCATCAACTAGCCTGGCTATAATTTCATTGACTGGAAATAATGATCGTCCAACATATTTGGAAAGAAATAATTTTCAAAATATCACTCAGGCTAGTGGTGAACAGAAATATGATTAGATACAGTTGCATGGTTAATGGTAATATTAGGAGTAAAGGCATTTGCTTGTATGGGTGGGTTCAGATGAAAGCTTCAGAATGCTCCCACAGAGCAAACTATGCAAATACAGGTAGTTTTCAAATTATGACCAGGATACCCATTGCTAAGCAAGGCAGTTGTAAAGTGAGTCATTCCCAAGGTTAAATCCTTTTTTTCTGTGGTTGTTAAGTGAATTCTGGCTGTTGTTAAGTGAATCATGCAGTAATTAAGTGATTCTGGCTTCCCCCGTTGACTTTGCTTGTCAGAAGCCAACTGGGAAATTTGCACATGGTGAGCACATTTAGGGTGCAACCACCCTAAATAGATACATATTACCAAGCATCTGGATTTTGATTATGGGGTGGGGATGCTGTGAAAGTCATAACTGCAGGGACCAGATGTATGTCACTGTTTTCAGTGCTGTTGTAACTTCAGCGGCCACTAAATGAATGGTTGTATGTTGAGGACTATCTGTAATGAAAAGTCCTGTCTATTCTTACAATGTTCTATGGGAGACTTTAAGAACTTAATTTGCTAGAATCTTACCAGTCTTTTAGCAGGACAGAAGGGCACTATGTGATATCTAGTATTGGAACATAGAGCAATTGAGGGAATATCACTTGCTCATGCTGGCAGTCCTCTTGCATAACTAGTAATTGTACTTTCTCTGATTATTTGTTGGGCATAAATGTCCAAGGAATACCATAAAGGATTAGTTGCCCAGTTCTATAATCTCATGTGAAAAGGCAATAGATTTTATGTTTTGAACTCAGAAGTTTGTTTAGATCACACTTGGAATCATTTATGTTTGGGTTGAATGAAAGAACTTTATCCGATGACAATATTTTTATTTTATTTTATTTATTTTGATTTGTCAATCGCTTACAAGATAATAGGTATAAGTATATACATAGTTATGAATACATGAAATGGGTACATATAAGAAAAATAAAAGAAACAATAGCACAGGGGCGGTAGGCATGTTGGTGCGCTTATGCACACCCCCTACAGACCTTTTAGGAAAGAGGTGAGGTCAATGGTAGACAGTCTAAGGTTAAAGTTTTTGGGGTTTGGGGAAGAAACCACTGATAGCCAGACTCATGCCCTGTGCCAGTTCAGCAGCATATAGAAATCTGAATACCTAATTTCACTTGCATGGAAGTAACATTTTTGTAAGCTTATTTTCTACTATTTCAGAGAGAAAACTTCTGTTTGCAGAAATACTGTATGTTACATGGTATATTATTTAAGCCCATGTCACACTGCACCAACGAATGCAAAGAGGATGTAAAACGGACAAAAAAGCTTGCCATCCGTTGGTTAACGCGATGTACTCTCTGCCTCCGTTTTGCTTCCTCTCTATCCGTCCAGCATCCGTTTATTGACGTTTCATCCGCTCAGAAAGTTTTGAGCTGCCTAAAACTTTTGAGCGGAAGATGTATCCAATGCATCCGTTCTGCATCCTCTAGGCATACGGGGGACATCCGTTCTGCATCCATTACGCATCTGCTATATCTGCTAGGCATCCGCTGTGCGTCCGCACAACTCAAATCTGTTCCAGCGGTAAACGGACGCAGGGAGGAAGCAGAACGGATGCGCAACGTTAGTAGCACGGATGGAGAAAGGATGAAAGCGGATGCAGCTCATCCGCTCTGCATCCACTCTGCATCCTCTACGCATCCGCTCTGCATCCTCTACGCATACTCTATACATCCGCTCTGCGTCCTCCCCACGTCCGTTCCTTTCCGTGTTATCCGCTCTGCTTATGCAAATTTTTGCCCCTTTTGAGAGCGGATAACAACGGATGGAACATTTTGCTCATCCGTTGTGTCCTTTTTGCATCCGTTGGGCAGTGTGACATGGCCTGATAATAGCTGATAATGATCAGAAAAATAGTTTCAATAGATGTTCTTTTAGGAACTTTTTTCATACTGATGACCTGGAGTATTGATATACCATTCCATATTTTCTTGTGCTCTTTCTTGCCTTTTGTTATTCTGCTTTCATTTTTTTCCATTTTCTGGCTTGTCCCTTCTCCAAGTAATACTCAGACACAGAAGTGTCAAGGTTTAGAGTTCAATCCTATGTAGCAGCAAATGTTTCTCTCCCAGGGCGCAAAGAAAAAGTATTTGCTGTAAAACTCTTGTCTGGTGTCAGGAAGGGCATCTGGCCAATAAACACTCAGCTCTATTCAGACATTCTGAGTCTACACCAAATTAAGGGGATTACAAGGTCATAAGAAAGGAGGTTTTTTATTGGGTGAGAGGAAGAGATAACTAGAGAGGGCAGGGATGAGAGAGAAGCCCTCTTGAAGTTGTAACAAAGGCAAATCTCTTAAAGCAATGATTCCCAACTTTTTCTTTTATTATCCAAACCTGCTTATCAGAAAGTCCTTTTTGCCCAATATGGGTAAAAAAGTTTAAATCAATTTAAATGTCCCTGTTGTAATTGGGTAATGGCTTCATATGTTAAAGAAAAACCATTTTTAATCAATTGGGTAATTTACACAGATTTGGGAAACATTGCTTGAAATTATGCATTGTGTTTCAGTCTGAAGAGACAGGAAGAATAAATGATTGACTGCAGAAACTTTTATGCCAAATATTTTATTATTTTCTGAGCAACATTCCACAAAAACCAACAGAGAACTAAAACATCAAAATGAAAGAGTGGTATGTTTAAACTCGGATCTCTAAAATATATAGAAACAATCAATGTGAGCAGTCATTCAAATAAAATTCAGTCTCAGCAAAACTAAAATGCAGATAGTTAATTTGCAATTTGGCAACTTGTTAAGCAAATGGAAATAAAGAGTGCTTCTCTGTTAAAGAACAGAAACATGCAGTTTTTGGAAGTATGTAATTCTAGTAAGAAACATACCATCATGAAAATATTTGCTGCAAGAGAACTGGATTTAAGGAAGCCTCTTAAGGTCTTCAGGGAATGTTAGGGAAGAACCTATGAAGTGTCATAAATTAACAAACTAACATTTTATAAGATTCCTGATGACTGATTCAGATAAGAAAAAATAGTCTTCCTTGGAGAAGAGCATGACATCATGTGCACTATGCCAATGGTATTTATATCTTGCCTTTGTGGCAAATTATATTATGACATGCATTATTGACATTATTGTCTCTAGGTGTTATATTGTAGTTAGGAACATTGATTGTGAGCCAGGAGGGTTTGAAATTCAACTCAGCTTTGAATTCAACTGAATGTCTAAGACAGGGCATGTAATATCAGCCTTGGCTTTTGCTGTTTACCTTACAAACTGATTTATCAGTACCTGACAGGATTACTAAAATAGTAATTCAGAACAGATTGATTCATAGTCAGAATCTGGTCATAGTTTCAAGTAACCAATTTGGTTTATGTCAAAGTAACTGTATGTGGAATGCTCCACTGTAACTTTGTAAAATTTCATATACACAAGACTTTGTTTGTGCTACATTGTTGTAAAATTATGTTGAACATTATTCTCTCTTATGTTCAGAACCTGGTAGCACAACAATTAAAGGAGAACGTCTGAGTGCGAAATTGAAATCTTTGCCAGGAACAAATGAGCCATATGAAAGTAGTGTTAATAAAGAAATAGGTAAGTTTATGTCTACTGGTAGTTGTTTACTTTCATGGAATTGGTCAGATGCACAGAGAAGCCCAAAATTTATCTCTAAGTCATTGGATAAGTAAGGTTTTATAATGGGAGGAAAGAGGAACTATTACTGTTTAAGCAATAATTCATATTAGAAAAACAACATATGTACAACAACGTATATAAAGCTACCATTTGGACTTTTTCTAGTATGCAAAATATATAATCATCACTGGACTAAAACAAATAGAAAGTAGAATTAAAACTGCCTATCTACCTAAAACTGATATCAAAGGGACATCAATAGCATATCTGGGAAGAAATATCAAACTAGATATTCCAGCGATAACACTTTGGTATCCGGAAGTAAGAAAAACTTATGGGGTGGGATTCAAATTTTTTAACAACTGGTTCTGTGGGCATGGTTTAGATGGTGGGTGTGGCTGGGTGGTCATGTGGCTGGGTGGACATGGCTTGGTGGTCATGTTATTGGCTAGGTGTGGCCAACTCAATATCACTCACATTGAGGCACGCATCTCCTCCCCTGGCCTCTCATGACTGTGGGGATGCTACAACAGTTGTTAAGTGTGGAAAATGGTCATGTCACTTTTTTCAGTGCTATTGTAACTTTGAACGGTCACTCCACACAAGCAAAGTACCAGCAAAAGATGGGGGAAAAACTCCAGAGAAGTACCTGAGACAGGAAGTCTAGTCCTGCCAAGAATGTAATAAGGGTTAACAGAGAGGCAGTTTCTGTAAGCAACACCAGAATGTTTCCTTCCTGCCTTCCTTACAGGATTAGGCCAGTAATTTCTTCTAACAACTGGTTCTCCGAACTGCTTAGAATGTTAACAACCGGTTTTAGCGAACAGGTAGAATCCCACCCCTGGGTGGAGGAGTCTTCTGTTAAGTGTGAAAAAAGTTCTAAAATAAGATTATTCTTCACTTGTTTTGTAAAAAACCTAGGTTATGGCAAATGACATGCCAATGCAAATAAACAATGACATAGTAACAGGCTATCTATATAAACTCAAAAATTTATAGACAGTGACTAGCCATAAAAAGGTACAAGTTACTTTGTTGTGTTTGATATGTCTAACCAACATGTGAAAAAATATCAGAAATGGGATATGTTTTCCCAGTTATTAATATAAAAGTCTTTCATGAAATCTAAACCATCAGAAAGGTTGATTGAAGAAAAGTCAATGCCTTTGAAGCATTTTTCTAGAGAAAATTATTGAGAATACTGTGGATTTCAGTAGCAATAGCACTTGTAGTATACTGTTCCATAATGCTTTACAGCACTCTGAGCGGTTTACAAGTTCAGCATATTGCCCCCAAAAATCTGGGTCGTCATTTTACTGACCTTTAGAAAGATGGAAGGGTGAGTAAACCTGAAGTCCTGTCAGGATCGAACTCCAGACTGTGGGCAGAGTTAGCCTGCAATACTGCATTCTTACCACCATGCCACCAATGCTTATAATGGACTACAAGAATATATTATTCAATTCTAAATGAAATTAAACAGGCTGCTCAGTGGGAATACTGATAATGTAGCTTAAATATGTGGAGTATATAAACGGAGCACATAATATGAATCCTTGGAGAAGACCTCAGTGCTTGGAAGAATGAAGGCAATTGAAAAAGAGTGACAAAAGATAAAGTCACTAGTTACTGATACTATGAGTGATTTTAGAAGACCTCAAAGAAACATTGACAAAATAATACTGGCAAAATAATATCCATTGAATCACAAAGAAGCACATGAATGACTGAACTGCCACATCAAAATATAATTCACTTATGTCATCAATATAACTTTATGAAATTCAGTCTTTAAATAGCATCAGGTACAATGTGTACTTCAGTAGTAGCCTGCATGTACATTCTGCAAACCTGTAAAATGCAGTGAGCTATATAAAATGTTTCTTCTTAGGTATTAACTTAGAACAGCAAAAGTAAAATTTTCTCTTTGCAAATAGTAGAGCTCCTGGATTGCCTATGGAAATGAAACTAAGATGTAGGATAAATTGAAATTAAATACATTGTTGATATGCCCACAAAAAAATCATTCCAATTAGAGATTCTTGTCTTCATGGTGCAGAAGAGAAGATACTCTAGTCTTACTAGGAAAAAGATCTCTCAAATTTGATAGCACATGAAATGAGATCCTTCAAGTTTGGAGAAAAGTGTATGACTACTTTCCTTGAACTGTGAAATGTGATTTATTCTCACACAGAAATAAAGGGGGACCACTAAGTCCAGCTTCTGTTGGGTGCAAGAATCCAAATTCAAACATGCACAACAGATGGCTTTCTGGTTTCTGTGTGAATAAATCTAGTGAAGAAAAGCTGGATAATTGATTTCAGTAGGTAATTGATTTCACTGGGCAACTGGTTCCACAATGTTATTGCTTTTACTATTAGGCAGTTTTTATTTTAACATCTCATTGGAATCCATTTACCTGTAATTTAATCTTTATTTTGTATCTTGTACTGTGATATAATGGAGAACAGGTCATGACCTTCCTTTGACTGATACCCTTTCAGGTATTTGGAGAGTGCTGTTCCACTCCCCAACACTGACAACTTTTCAAAGCTAAAAATTTAGTCTGTTTGAATGCCATAGTTTTTAGTCCCTGGTTATTTTTGTTGTGAATTTATTCATTTTTGTAAAATCTTTTTAAAGAATAGGTGCTTGAAGGTCAGTTTTTTGAGCAAAGTAGAATAGTTTCCTACAGTTTAAAAACTATGCTCATGTTGATGTAGTCTAAAATAGCATTTGTCTTTTTTGAAGTCACATCACACTTCTCACTCATCTTCCTTCCTTCTTTCGTTCCTTCCCAAATATTCTTCTAAGCCTCATATTCTGTATTTTTAAATCTGTGAATTTAACTTTTGTTATCTGAATTAAAGATTTTACATTTGTCTTTGTTTAATGATTTTAACTTTCAGCCCATTTTTCTAACCAAATAAGATAATTTTGGATTATATTATTACCTTCTAGTATATTGATACCACCAGTGGATAAACATAAAATGTTGGAGGACCTGTTCTAGCTCTTCAGCAAGCAAACAAATTTCTTAGATCTATTTTCCCCCCTTCTTTTCAAAATGTAGATGCTTCCTACCTGGATCCACTTGGACCTCAATCTGAGAGGCCAAAAACAGCACTAAGGAAAAAAATGGATGAAGATGAGTTTGCTGATGAAGATGTAGGCGATGATCTGCTTCCAGAATGACTTTTTAGACCAGTTCAATTATTTTTTAAAAGTTCCAAAAGAAAAAAAATCTTAATAGAGATGTATATTTATTTGAAATATATATATATATATATATATATATATATATATATATATATGTATGAAACCTTTAAGTAAAGTTTTTATAGTAAGAATTTAAAATCTTGTGCATTTATTATCAATCATATCTTTTATCTCATATCTTTTATGCTCACCCAGACCACCTAAATGATGATCTCAATGGGACCAGTGAACAGGCTAAGGCTGAAACATTATTGTATCATAACTCATGTATTTGCCTTGATAAGCATAGCATTTTGTTGGAGAGCAATTGCTCATCCTAAGTTGTCTACTTGAAGTATTGCCACTGAAGGGAAAGCTTAAAGAGGCAAGCCATGAGTGGTGGGACATCAAGCATGGAAGCCAAAAACAATGGTGATGGCAGGTGGATCTGTTAATCTTATCAGCCCTTCCCAGCTCTTTGTGGCTGATTCAGAAGACCATTCCAGGGTATTTGGTGGAATATGTTTGAAAATGAATTGAGAATATCTAATAATATCTATGGAGATAAATTACAATTTTAAGTGATTTGTTTGATTACATTTTACCACAATTGATCCATGTTTTCCAGATGGCAAAATGTGAAATCCCTGCCTTGTATATGGCAAGATTTTATATAGATCTGTGCACATGAGATTTATTTATGCCAAGATATGAAAATCTCAGAATATTTTTAATCAAGTAGAGTTGTTCCTTATTGTAAATTAAGCCATTTTCTATAAAACACCTGGTATCTGTAAAGTTAACTTTGTTCTGTAATTTTCTCTGCGTCTGTGAAAAAACTGCAGCACATCATCTGTCAATAATTGGGTCTATCAATGTTCAAATTTTTGGAGTCAAGTTCATTTTCTGCAGAGATTGTAGGAATCACTCCACAAACTTCACAAAAGTAGAAAATTAGTATTGAGCACATCTAAGAAATGATAGATTTGAATAACAAATCAAAGGGGATGTTTCAGAGCTTCACTTTTTCTAATTAGCTAACAAATAATTAACTGACAGATTTGGAAAAGCCTACATATTTTTCCATGCTTACTAAATCAGCCCTATTGTATGATATCACATCCAGCTTTAGGGAGTCGTAATTTAGATATTTGCTGGATTTGTAAGTTAGCAAAACCCTTTTGAATCTATAGAGGCCTTTTATTTTCTGCATCTTTGTCATTATTTGGAAAGTGTAGAAAAATGGAGCATTGCCCAAATATTGTCCTTTGCAGTTAATAAGTTTTCATTAATTACACACATTTCATTACATAAAGCTTTAAGCAAGAAAAAAAGCAAAACTGGGATAAATTAATCTTATGCTATTTAAAACATGTTTCCATGTTTATTGGTGATTTACTGACATTTTAAAGATGGATAATGACTATTTTAGAGCAGCATTGCCTTTTTAAAATATGTTTTCAATTTGCACCATGTTACAATTTAATTATTTAAATGAAAAACAGGTAGCGAAATGTCCAATGCTTTATCAACACTGACCTTATTTTCTCTAGGCAAGTATATCAGAGCAGGTTTGGACAATCATTTTGTTTCTAGGCATGCAAATGCACAGTCACGCACAAAAGTAAGCTGTACATTTAAAGTGCTCTGTAGGTAACTCTCTCCCAGTCATGGATCTCCTACCTCCTTGTAGTAATAAGCACAAATGAAAACATTGGGATTTGTCTCCTGAATGGTGCACTCTGCTGGAAGCCATTATAATATGGTCACCATCTATCTCAATGGATTGCAGATGCACCAATGCAGAAATTGGTATGTGAGCTCTGGAGAGAAAGTGGAACTAAAGAATATTTACAAGTAACTCATATTTCCAACTACCATGTGAGCCAACAATTATTTGCTTTGCTACAGGGGGATTCCTCACAGAAAGCTTTGCCAAAAGTTTTAGCATACAGCTAGTTCTTCAATGAGGACCACTATTGAACCCAACATTTATGTTGCTAAGTGAAACATTTCTGAAGTGCATTTGGCCCCTTTTTACCATCTTTCTTGCCACAGTTGTTTAGTGAATCAGTGCAGTTGTTAAATTAATAACATGGATTGTTAAGTGAATCTGGCTTCCCCATTGACTTAGTTCATCAGGTCATAAAAGATGATCACGGGAAACTGCTACTATCATAAACAGGAGTCAGTTGCCAAGCAGCTGAATTTTGATCACGCTATCATGGGGATACTGTCATGGTTGTAGGCTTGAAAAATGGTCCTAAATCACTTTTTTTCAGTGCTGGGTTGTCACTTCAGTCACTAAACGAACTGTTGTAACTCAAAGACTACCTGTATATTTCTTTACATGTCAAGATCCAGTTTATATGACTTCAAATTTCTTTCTAAAATGGTGCATCCAGATTTTTTAAAAAGCCTACTTAAGCACCAGCCATCTTGTCCTCTCCATCCCCCTTTTTTGGGAGGTGGGGGGGGGGGGTTGTAGCCGCGTTGAATCAGCAGCTCTAAGTAAATCGAAATTTGACTACAACGTTAAATTATCGGTTAAATTATTTTTGTCCGCGGGCTCCGATGCAAGGTGGAGTCCCCAACGATACCCTCGGGAAAAGGACCCGGCGTTCCCCGCTTCCGTCAGTCCAGCGAGGGAAGCGCTTGAGCAACCGGCCCCTTTCCCTCAGGCGCCTTGAAGGGTCCTGGCACCAGCAGCCGAGGGGGTCCCGCTGCGAAAAGCCGGGCGCCTTTCCAACTTTTCCTCCGCTCCCCCCCCCCCCCCCCCCCCCGGCACCGCCGCCAGGGCCAGGAGGACCTCAAGCGCTCGCCAAGCCAGCCTTTCCCCGCCGCCCCGCGCGCTGAGGCGTCTCTGCCATGCAGACGGGCAAGGTAAGGAGGGAGCGGGAAACGCGTGTCGAGGCTGGGAAGACTCGGGGCGACGCCTTTTTGACCTGCCCGCGAATGCCAACTTCGACCCGACGGGTTCGGAAGCCGTTTTGCTCCGGCCTGGATCGCTTTGCAAACGTGCGCTCTTGCGCTCCTTCCCCTGTTCGGCATCGCGGGCAAGTTGGGACTCCCAGCGACCGAATCGCTGCTGTTTCTTCTTCTGCGAGCTCGCGTTGGGACATCAGAGAGTGGGCGTCGGGGTGAAATGAAGGCGCGGGCAAGGCGACTTGCCTTGGGACCTTGGGATGCGCGAAAAAGGGACGAGCAAAGTCAAAGCGCGCCTTCGGAGGGACGGGCGGTGAGTGAAAAGTGGGGGAACTGCCACGGTTGGCTCCTGGAAAGTAACAGGCGGGGAATAAGGCGAGAAGAGCCGTCTGCCTGAACGAGCCCCCTAGATCCTCTCTGTGGCAAGAGAACGGCGTTGCTTTTCCACTTGGAAGAGCCGCTGGTCGCTGGCGCTTCAGGTGAGATGGATTGATGAGAATAATTTATTTATTTATTTTATGTATTTATTTTTGTCAATTGCTTACAAGATAATAGGTATAAGTAAAAACATAGTTATGGATACATATAAGAAAAATATGAAAGAAACAGTAGGACATGGACGGTAGGCACGTTGGTGCACTGATGCACTGCTCCCTACAGACCTCGTTAGGTCAATAATAGCCAGTCTAAGGGTAACGTTTTTGGGGTTTGGGGAAGAAACCCCAGAGTCAGGTAGAGTATTCCAGACATTGACCACCCTATTGCTGAAGTCGTATTTCCTGCAATCAAGTCTGGTGCTGTTTACCTTGAGTTTGTATCTGTTGTTGTGCTCTTGTGTTGTTATGGTTGAAGTTGAAGTATTTCATTGACAGGTAGGACATTGCAATGTATGATTTTATATACTATACTTAGATCGGACCGAAGGTGGTTCTAGGTTTTCTAGGTCTAGAATTTCAAGTCTGGTGGCATAAGGTATTTTGCTACGAGTAGAGGAGTGGAGGATTCTTTTTGTGAAATATTTCTGGACTTTCTCAACTGTGCTAATATCAGATACGTAATTCCAGACTGATGAGCTGTATTCGAGTATTGGTCTAGCAAATGTTTTGTATGCTCCAGTTATTAGTCTAATATTACCAGAGAAATTTTGGTGCCCTGTTGTAGCTGATCTTACCGACTGTTCTTGAGTCAATTTCTAGCAACAGTGGGCAGTTTCAGCCATTTTCAGCCAAAAAGGTAGAAAAGAGCACTTGAATTAAAACAAATGTTGCAATAGGAGAAGAATCCAAACTAAAGCATCTTTTTTGTAAGATGCTAAATAAGGTGCTGTTGCAAAATTCAACATGCAAACTATTTTAATGGGCATTAAAGCTCTGCAATGCCTCGATTGTGATTGTAATGAAATATTCTGGACAGTGAAAACTTTACAGGTCCTGTGTGCTCCAGCACTATTTTGAGCTATATTTTATGATTATATATAATATATAGTTATGCCATACTTATATTATTATAATTATATTATATAATATTGTATAAGCTATATTATTCACTTGTTCATTCAATTTCTATAGCTACCCATCTCAATCAGTGATTCTGGATGGCTGTTTCCAAAGTATTGTACAATCCTGATATATTGTAGAACCAACAATAATGGGTATAAATTGCACTAATTGGTTGTGGGGAGTTTTAGAATTTGTCCCATGTGGCTTCAGAGTTTGCTGAGAGGGTGATCAACTGGACTTGGCTAGTTCTAACAGTATTACTGTCAGTACAATAGGGATTTGTTTATTAGCCAGCATTACAAATCCTGGTCCTGATTAAGGCTGTGAGTGTAGGAAAAGAAGAATATGAAGATGGAATCAAAAGGGGTTCTCTACCTAGCCACAAATTGACTTAGTCCAACCATTCTTGAACTCTAGCATCTAAACTCCCTGAAATTTGTCTTTTCTGCATGTCAAATTCTGTAACATTTTTTTGTGTGGGGGGAGATGAATCAGTTTCTCCTCCAGCTAGAAATTTCTTTTATATTGTTTCATCTCCTGATCTTTACAGGGATGGATACTGTTTTCTCTACTTTTGTGTGGGTTGGATTCCCGCAGAGGAGAAGCTGTCAAAATAAGCAAGCGTCCCATGCGCTCTCGATCCTGTGCAGACCGACCTGAGGAGCTTTTGGAACAGCTGTATGGAAGACTCACAGCTGGCATGCTTAGTGCCTTCCATCACACCTTGCAGCTGGAACCCCTGGAAAATGACCAGAACATCAGTTGTCCAGTGGGAGGTAGACTAACTACTGACAAGAAATACCAGCTCCCCATCAATCTGAACAGTGTCTCCCCTTGGTCCTACAGGTAACCTTATCTCCTCCTCCTTACCTTTCAAATGTTTAAGTGAGTTTAAGTGGAAGTGCTTTACATTTCTGCCTCCTTCCTAGGACATAGAAAAAGTGACTGACCCATGGTTTTACATCCACAGCAGTCTGCTAGTTTCCAGCATGGTGCTTCAATTGCTATAGCCAACAAGCTTTCATTTTAAATAAAATATGTGAAATAAGCCTAAATTTCTTTGCAATCCATTAAAAACAATTAAAGGAAGGAAGAAAAAGAGTTGGGTTAAAGTTAATATTAAGAATATGGGAGGTGCAGTTCTGTCAGACAATATTTACTCATAGCAGCCAGTCATCAATTCATAGTTACTTTTCTTTTTTTAAAAAAAATGTGTATGCAATCCATTTACACACGAGGCATAAATTTTTCCAGTTGGCAGTGGCTTTTCTATGTGTTTTTATTTGTAAGCTGTCTAAAGTTGGCAGGGAGTCAGGCAGTCTAGAAATAGAATGAATGAATGAATGATAAAATAAATTGGGGGTCGCCAACCTTTTGGAACTCAGGGACCACCAAACTCTTTTGCTGCTTTCCTTGCATGCAGCCAAAAGCAGAAGAAGAAAGAAGCAAAAAAGAAGCATCCCAGTGGCCAGGCCAGGCACGTGGGGCAAGTTCCCCCTTCCACCCTTCTCCCCTCCCCTCACTACCTCGTGTTGTTCACAATGCAAGCGATGCAAGCCTTGTGTTCCCACAGGCCATGTAGGAGACGCAGTCTTGTGTTCCCGCGCATCCTGGATTAATTGCTGGGGGGGGGCATTTCTCTGCGAACCAGCAAAATTTTCTCATGGACCACCAGTGGTCCCCAGCCCACTGGTTACCAACCACTGAAATAAATAACATTATACAGTAGGAAAGGGGGGTTGATTGTGCAGTTGTGCCCACCATCTCCAAATGTTTCCATGTTGATGCTTGATCCAAACCAGAGAACTTAATTCACATTATTCCAGGTGACAATAAATTGTCCAGTTCTTTGCTTACATTTCTATGTTTAAGCAGAGTTCAAGAACTGCAGCTGCTCATTTTGTCCTTGGCCTAATAACAGCATGATATTGTAAAGACCACCTCAACATTCTGCTATACATTCTGCTATTTCAATCTATGAAATAGAGGGACAAAGAGTAGCAGGAGAGGTAAGAGGGGAAATTGGGACAAAATGTCCGAAGTGAATCTTTCTTCTTTTCTCTTGGCACAGAATCTCCTACGATTCTACCAGGTATCCAAAATACATTCCTGAAGCCTACTGCCTGTGCAAGGGCTGTCTTACAGGTGATTATGGAGAAGAAAACCTTCATTTTCGAAGTACGCTAGTATTTATGCCAACTGTCATCTTGCACCGAACTACATCCTGCACTGGTGGCCGCTACGTTTACACTGAGGATTACGTCTCTATTCCTGTGGGCTGCACCTGTGTACCAGAACGTGAAAAAGAAGCACAGCAAGTGAATTCTAGCATAGATAAAAGAGCAGTAAAATTGCTGGGGAATCAAAATAATGACAAGCCAGCATCCAAATGAGGAATGGAAAGGAGGCCAGAAACAAAGGATGTTTTGATTAATGATTTCTGTTTTAGAGAACTGTAATCTCCACATCTCGGTTTATTTCACAGAACTTCGGGGTCAGTTGTAATTACAGTTGTACTTCCTTAGAAAAAACAGTGGGGTTTGCAAGATGCTTTTCTCTTCATAACTGGAGATTTGACAGATCTTAGGGAGTTGCAATACTGTAATGCTGGAGAACACTTACGTTGAAGCATTTTAAGATATTTAAAAGTGCTAGATAGATGTTCTATATCCCAATGCTTTGCTATCAAATATTCAAGATATGCTGAGTAGGGATGCAGCATTGATTTTTGTGTATCATAACATCTTGCTTCAACTAGTTTTGGATACAATGGATAAAAAATGAAGTTTTTACTGAAAATTATGCTATTGTATCAATTACATTACACACGTGACATACATTGATGCAAATGACAAATTCAGATTTAACAAACATTCAGACGTAATGAATGCCCCCTCCCTATTCAGTGGTCTATGAAATCAATGTTTCTTTGCACTTTCTCCACATCCTATAGTGAGGGCCACTGAGAATGAAAGCAAAAACAATGTAAGTGAATAATTAAAACCTTTTTTCAAAGAATGCTGAAAAATTAGCTATACATCTGCAACTGTTTTGTTTTTTTCAGTGTAAGTAGCTTTGACTTGGTATAGACTAGATAATCTTATATTCTGGACCAAAATAGTTGAATAAGGTATTGTGTCAAAAGCACTAGAATTATAACATTAAAACTGTTAAAAACTATTGAATACATTAAGCATGCTGATAGTTACCAATTTAAATGCTTTTTAAAAAGGGATTCAATAAATATGTAGAGAATAGATCTGTCAGTGGCTATTGATCTTGGCGGTTTATTACCTCTAGCAGAAATATACTAAAGGGGTGGTAGGTGGGAGTTGCCAACGATACAAACATTAAGTACTTATCAATCGATGTTCATAGAATAAATAACTATTGTTTAAAAACATTCAGATTTGGGTTTTACTTTAAGTTTGGATTTATATCCTAATTTGGCTAGCTATAGCTCTGGGAAAAGTGATCCTGAAACATCATCTGTGCTGGAGCCAACCTTGCCATCTACACTGCAAGAGATGACCTCAATCAGGCAATTTTTGGCTACACTGCAGTAGCTGGCCAAGTCATGAAGAGCCTCAGTTTGGAGAAAGCTGCCTGTGACAGAGGTTACTTCTCGTACCATTGTGAAAAGCAAAACATTGTCTGGTTTATGAGCCCTCTCAGACGCCTGGAAATATGCCATTTGCCTCTCTAAACTATTTTGGTAGCAGCTTTGGAAATACATAAATGAACATCAGTAAAATGAAATCAGGGAGAGTTCAAAACAAAACAATCCAAAACCATAGGCAGACAAATGTACTTTGGCATTCCTTACTCAAAAGAGAGAAATGGCCGAATTCAAGGAAAACATGAGCCAAACTCTTGAATAGCAAACGTTCTCTGAATTGTGTATGCACAAGGCATCTGCCAATACCTCCTGAAGCAGCAAGATGTAGGAAAAACTGCTTAGCCCTGTTTACAGGAGTTTAATCATTTCAAACTCTTTTTTCCCCAACTGCAAGTAACAGTCAAAATAAGCATTTCTCAAATTGATTTCTTTTCCAAATTATTCATTGGCGACTATCCTTGGAGCCATCTGTTTGTAGCAGCTACAAGACAGGAGGATGGCTAAGGTGGGGAAGAAGAGCAAATTGACAAATGGGTGATTAAATCTGCATTGGATTGGGAATTGGGCCTCTTTCAAAGAGAGACTGAATTCCCATTTCCATCATTCCATCTGTCTCTCCCCCCCCCCCCGTCCATAAAATGCAATAATGAAATTTGACAATTTTAGTGTCTGCAACCAAGTTTGGGAATGAGACTAGTTAGCTTCTAAAAAACCTAAAGTTTTTATTTATACCCTTATATTTTGCAATAGAAATAAAAAGTATACTATAATGCTTAATTTTTGCTATGGAATCTCTCCCTCCTTCCCCCTCTCTTTTTCGCTCCTTTCTTCCTTTTTTTCTTTTTCTTTCTTTCTTTCTCTCTCTCTCTCTCTTTGAATACACATGTTTCATTATCAGTTTGTTTGAAGACTGCCAGCCTAGGCTGACAAGAGACCAAAGAATCAGAATCAGATTTCAAGCAATGTGTTTTTCTTCAACTGATATTGACAAAATGGATAATTATTTTATTAGGTTTAGCTACAGTACTGTCCAACTCCAAGGCAATTATGAATCATGTGCTGAGATGGCTGGAAAAAGAAAAGCCTGGAAATTAACCTTAGAAAGAATAATGGAAAAAACTATTTATCCCAACAGAGAAAACTGAAGAGAAAGGATAGCTGTCTTCTAAAAGGCTGTTATTCAGAGATTAAGTGGGTTTATTCTGTCCTGCTCCAAAAGGCAGGAAAAATAAATTCTGAACAGCATAAAAATCCTTTACCTGATTTCATAGGGAGCCAAGCAGAATCCAAGCAAAACAGAATGCTTTCTTCCTGTGCATACAATATGGAAACAAAACAGAAGCCATGGTGAATTCCTAAAGTACCAGTTCCATCTAGGAAATGAGATGGATTAATAAAAATCTAAGGAACAATGTAGGTAAGAACTTTTTAAGTATCTGTACTGGATTCCTATCATCTCTTGTGTCTCTGGAAATGTTTAAACTTCTATATCATAGATTAATCATTTAAGGTATTTTCTGCTTCTAGAAAACTTAACCAGTTGATAAATTTGTCTCTATGTTCATCACTGATATGTGTCTTTTCTTACCAAATATTTTCTTTATCTCCCAGGCCAAACATATGGCTCACATAGTATCTGCATTGAAAAACAACATTTGCAATAGAACACATTCAAATAGTCTTTGTTTTATAGGAAAAAAAATACATATGATTTTAATTTATTTCATATCAGAAAATTGCTTTCCTATTCACTGATGTTAAAGATGGATTCTAAAAATGTGTTTTGGTACTATTACATAAACAAAAACATGTACTCACAGCTCTGGAAAGAGTTTATTTCCAATTAGATGCTGTTGAACTACATCAGCTACCAAACCAGTTACAATTTGAAAGTTGTTGGTCAAACAGGTAATTTATCCACAATTGCCTAGTGCTGCCTCTTTTGTTGGATCTTTTCAATATCAGGCAGCTTTTGCAAGATCAAGTTATCTTCAATTTTTCCTCCTTGTACTATGTTGTTAAAGTGCTTGGCAATAAGGAGGTGTATTATACACCATTCAACAAAAAAACATGCAGTTCACATGGTGCTGACTGAATTGGTAGAAATGTTTTTAATTCAACTGGAGATTCTGCAAATATGCATTTGCTGATTTTCTTGGCTATTAGAGCTGTTATTTGCTGCTTTATTATTTCTAGCCCTTCTTTGATTCTCCTTGTTTCTAGGTGATACTTCCTGATTGAGTATTCTTTGGTTTTCTTGTTCTTCAGCTTCTTTTCTTTTCATCTTGCTTGCACCTGATCTTTGCCTACTGATTTTATTTTCCAGCCTTATTATAAACTGAAAGACACTTTCCTGATTTTAGGGCATTAATTGAATTGGTTAAATTTCCAAAGAACTTCAGAAAGGTTGGGTGATATTGCCTGTGTTCTCAATTTAAAATGGTAAATGCCTTCTCCCCGCTTTTAATATTACTGATATTGTGGATTTGTTTAGGCAATTTATTCATTTCGGGAATAAAGTAATGATTGTATTTTTAAAAATCCAGGCCAAATCCAAGGAAAGTATTTGACAACTTACATGCAAACAAGACTTCAAAAATAGTATCTAGTCTCAGACTGAAGTCTGAAGATAATGAATGCAATCCATGTTACAAGACAGTGCTTTGTGCCAAGTCAAAAATGTTCCTTTCTGCTCTTCCATTTCGAAGTTTATTTTATATTAAAATAAATACTAAAATAGTTTATAATATTAAAATATACAATGTCAATGGCAGGCTGGCCCTCATTTGTAAAACAATGAAAAATCAAGATTCACTGTTGTTGCAGAAAGCACTCAAATATTTGAAAATCCAGGCCAAATAGCTTTAGCATTCACACACACACAAATATACACCTTCTCTACTATAAAATACAAACTCAGGAGACACCAAGGATGTCAAAAATCAAATCTTAGATGTAATTTGACAACAAAAGGCTGTTACAAGCAAGATGGGAATTGAGATTGCCTTATAACCTTGGAAACGGGGTAGGAGTACAATGGGGGCACAGATGAAGTAATGAAAGAGATTATGATGTTTCTAACTATAGTCATTCCCTGAACAGTTGCTGGTGATAATATATACATCCGGACATTGGTAGCCTAAAAATAAATTATTCCAGTACAAGTCACAGGTTATGAAACTGAGACTCTTGATGTACTCTCAATAGCTTCACATTGCAGTCATCCTTTGAAGACATCTGTTTAGGAATAACTGTTTTACAGCAAGCCCACATTAGCATTGTTAATAGAAAGGGAGGGGAAACTTGCCTTAAATCAGCCTGGTGGAAGTGTCTTTTCTGGGTAACTGAAATCGCAGCCTGTCCTGAAGCTGTAATTGCAGTTATTTTTTCTTTGATTGCTCTCAGCCATACTATGCAATATCTTCAGTGGCTAGTGCCTGTAGTATAAATTCTCATCTGGAACTAACATAGAAACATACAAAACTCATGGCAGAGAAACACCTTACCTCCATTGAGTCTTCCCTTTGACTTTTTGTTTTCTTTTAAATAATTATATTTAATTATTATTTGATGCAATTATTTTTAATTTTTATCAAAAGTTGGACATGTGTTTATCCCAAGCATGTTTAAACTCAGTTATTTGATGATTGATTCACTATCTCTGCTGGAAGTTGGTCTCAAGCGCCCACTATAGGCAATCCTTATGACAATTGAGCCCAAAATTTCTATTGTTAAGTGAGACATGTGTTGAATTTTGCCCCATTTTATGACCTTTCTCACCACCATTGTTAAGTGAATCACTAGTTGTTACGTTAGTAATGTGGTTGTTAAATGAATCGGGCTTGCCCATTGACTGCTTGTCTGGAGGTTGCAAAAGGTAATGACTGACTTTGGCTCCTGTATAATTTATATATATAATAAATATAATTTATTAACATCTAAATTATACAATAAATATATAACATCTAATTATATAATAAATATAATTTTTTAACATCTAAAAAAAATATTTGTAACAGAATAACAAGATTGGAAGGGTTCTTAGTTAGTCCAATTTCCTGCTCAAGCAAGAGATCCTATACCGGTGATAATCTTTTCGGCATCAAGTGCCCAAAGCGTGCACACATGGACATCCCCAAAATGCAATGCACATGCACCACTGTGCATGCGCATGTCCCATGCATACATGCATGATCCCCACCCCTGCGCATGCGTGCGAGACCCCCACACATGCACCCCAACTCTAGTACATGCAATCTGCCCTAACATGCACGTACTATTCCTGTGTGTATGTCCCATGCATGCGTGGCAGAGACCCAAAGACCAGCTGGCTGGTGGGAGGCGTGTGCGCATGCACAGCGGAACTGAGTTGAGGTGACGGCTCGTATGCCATAGGTTTGCCATCATGGTCCTATACTATTTCAGACAAATGATTGTCCAATCTCTTAAAAACCTTCAGTGTTGCAGCATTCACAATTTCTGGAAGCAAGTTGTTCCACTAATTAATTATTTATTTGTCAGGAAATTTCTCCTGAGCCCTAGTTAGTTCTCTCTTTGATTAGTTTCCACCCATTGCTTCTTGTCCTGCATTTAGATGCTTTGGTGAATAGGTTGATCCCACCTCTATAGTGATAACCACCAACAACATTGTAGACCAATGCATCAGATCCTGGGGGGGGGGCTTCTAAGAGCACTCCTACACCAGAATTTCAAATTTGAAGTTCATCTGTAATCCAGTTTAACTCTGTCAGCCTCACAATCAAGACAGGGAATAAAACTATAGATGTTGAAAAAAAGATTACTTTATTGCAGCTTGCCTGGTCAAGGCTAGTGTGGATTCAAAAAGAGAACTCTTTATCTCTTCCACCAAAAGATGTTTTTAAGTGGAGACCCATATATTACTGTACAAAGTAAAATAAAGATCATGCAGAATGCTGTACAGTAAAATAATCTTGTGAATGCATTCCTAATTTTTTAATGCATTGATGGTCTTTTATGCCTGAAAGAAGCAATATTCATACAATTCCTTGAATACAAGGGAGAGGAAATTCAATATATTGAAATAATTATTATTCCTTCTCTATTTCAGAAAGGTAGCTCTCCAGTATGTGTATCAAATTGTTAAAATCAACACTATACTCTAATTATGGATAATAGCACCTCCTTCGATATAAGACACCAAAAAGCAAACCTAGAAAATATTTTTTATCAAATTTATAAATTGCCTTTCTCCCTTACAAAGGGAGTCATATCAGCCAAAATGTAACAGAAACAAAAAAATGATGATGGATAACATTATTAAAAAAAGAAATGGCAGGTGTTTACTTTGTCAGAAAAGGAAAAATCACTCCAGCTTGAAAAATCCTATTAATATTGATTGGGGGTATCAAGAGAGAGTATCCAAATCGAGTCCAGAATCATAATTCACATAGCATCGAAATTCATTCGCTAAATTTCGAGCATGTCTTGGAATAAACTTGCACATTTTCACACCAAGATATTTAGCAGCATATTCTTCCATGATTAAACCTGGAAAAACAAAACACAACTTTAGAATCATCCTTCTAACATCAGAACAGGTTTTATGTATTTCCAATTATGATCCAATCAGATGCTCCCAGAAAGCTCCTAAATTGGGTATAAAAACAAAAATTATTTCCTGCTATCCAACAGCTAAGTTGCTTTAGTAGTCCTCAACTTATGACCATTAACAGAACCCGCAATTATGGTTTTACATCAAGGTTGTTAAGTCAGTCACCCATGACTGTGCCCAATTGAATAACCTCTTTTGTGGTGGTCATTAAGCAAACATGGCTGTTGTAAAGCAAACCCATTGTTTGCTATGGCATGATTTTTGTTGGAAATCAGAGTAAACTGTTTCTAGCAAAAACATAATAAATCCTTGTCATCAACTGCACGATTCTGCAAATGGCAGTAAACGTAGGCCAGTTGCCAAGTGCCCAAAATGTAGTCATATGATTGTGGGGATAGGCTCAATGTAACTTCAAATCCAGGTCATAATTAGCTTTTTCAGAGTCTGTCATAACACTGAATAGTTGTTAAGCAACCAGTAGTAAGCCAAGAACTATCTACATGTTCAGACAGCGCCACTGTTATGACAAAGCTATAAAAATGGCAATTTTTTTCTCAAACTACTTCCCCAAGACATCAATTTTTTTTCACCTCCTATTGTCTTACAAATCATTTCACTGTGGAGAACAGTTGATTAGTTCCCAAATGGGAGCATTCTGAAAAAAATACAATCTAAAACAGAATGTCTGTTCAATAGATACCAGCCATGGAAACCTACCCAAAATGAACTGTTGTTGAGGACTACCTGTATACATAGACTTAGGTGAAATAGAGCATGTTTTTGAAAGTTTTTCTTGAATCCATCTTCATAATTAGCTATATTATCTGAATGAGTTAATGCTGGCCCTGTAAATCTTTAACTACCTGTTTTCAGTTAGTTTTATTCTCAAAGCCATTGCTTCTTTTATATTTTTGTCAATCGGTGTTATTTCTCTGTACTTTCTTCCAGGGCTGGGATTCAAATTTTTTAACAACCGGTTCTGTGGGCATGGCTAGGTGGGCATAGCCATGCGACTGGATAGGTGTGGCTTCTTCTTTTTTTTTTTTGCAATACCCTGCCATGCTCCATTTTGGGGCCTTCTGGGCCTCAGGGAAGCCTCCTGGGGGATGGGGGGGGGGCTTTTTGCTACCAGAAGGCTTCCCTTGGGCTCAGGGAAGCCTTCTGTGATGATCAGCACCTCCAAGGTGATCAGCACCTCATATGCTGTCTGCTGATCACCTTTGCCACACCAATGGCAGGAGAAATATTTAATGACAGGTAGTCCTTGTGGGTCATTCAAAGAAGCAGTTGTTAAGTGAAACTGCAACAGTGACTATGATCTTGCTTCACCTTTCCTTTGCTTTACAGACCTGCAGAGGTTGTAAATATTAGGACTAGTCATAAAAGTTATTTTTTCATCACAGTCATAACTGCAACTGGTCACTAAATGAGTCAGTCACAAGGTGAGGACTACCTGAAGTTTTATCAGATGATTCTTCTATAGAAACTTATTTTCGATGTATGCAACTCTATAATAATAATAATTTTATAAATGGCTACTGTTTTCTTTCCAAAAACTACTGAAACAAATGAATTTGAGAAAACAAGTGATGTACCTGTGCAGAGCAGAATCTTTCCTTTAGTTAAGTATTTAATCGTTTCTGCTATTTTTTTGAGACATTCTTCAGATAGGTAGGGTGGATCTGCTAAGACAATATCAAAACTATGTGCTTCAAGGTGGGCTGGAAGTTTCAAAGGGCTGTTGTAATCGTAGAAAATATACTCGGTTCCATACACAGAAAATCTTTGGTCATACTCCAAAATGCAGGTTGAAAAGCCTTGGCAGTCTTGTTCTTTCAGTTTCTGATAAACACTCGGGGCACTGACACAAGCTATCCTGCAAGGATAATGAAGCAAGGAAAGAAGTGGTTATTTCATACATTGAAATGTTTAATTCACACCTTTTCCTGAATTTAACTGCTTAACATGAGTCCACAAACATCATTCTTGTTCAATAACACACCTGCAGAATTATTTTCCCTTCAGAGACAGGAAAGTGCCAATTCAACAGAACTGAATGAATACTTATTTACAAATAAATAATAAATAATTAGTCATTGCACAGTGCAAAACTTGTTTTTGCGTGAATATGCACAGTACTGCAACCAAAGTCAACTTTACAAATAACCTACTGTATCACTCAAAAAGTAACATGCACCTTCTGGATTGCTGCATAAACAGTCCATCTATTTTATACAGAGGACAGGATTAAACAGGGCTTGGTTTCCTGAAAATATGCTGCTTCTATTTCTACTATTATAAGTACTCTTCTCTTATGCACTTGTGGTTAACATATGTCCGAATATTAAATGCTTTTTAAAGAACTAGCTTGGAGTTCTGTGTATCAAAAAATGTGGATTGCGCTAATAAAGGCAGGAATCTTTGGGCAGGGGTAGGTGGGGGGAGAAGACAGTCAGAAATTGAAGATGGGAACCCCGATCACAGGATGGAAGCCTCACCATTGTTTTTACACATGTAAAAATGCACAGGGCCTTGGCTGCATAGTCTGGCCATTTTCTTCACTTTTTTGACATTCTCCTCTGTCCTGATAATCCTGGATATCGCTCTGCATTCAAATTCTTCCACAGATTAAAGGCTCATTAAAAGAACCATCTCAACTCCTCGTCCATAAAAGGAAAAGGTAGCATATTGTTGTCAGGGTTCCAAGTAACAAACCCAATGCAATCAAAACTCCAAGGCCAAAGTGCTCCTCAAAGTATGAATTTATTAGGAATGTCATATTGGCACATCTGGTGAAAACCCGACTCTGAAGGTCCCGAGGTTTTCCCCACCCAAATTAAAAATCAAAGTTGTTTTCTCCCAGTCCACATGTCCATCACATGGTCCAAACCAGGTCACAGTCTAGGTGGTTTTTCAGTCCATGCCTCCTCAGCACCTGGTGAGAATGTCCTTGGTTCCCAGGTGTTCTGATCAAAGCTTCCTGAGACAGTAACAATCAATGCTTAGTCCCCAAAACCCTCTTTTTATTTCAACGGCTGTGAATTATACTCATTCAGAGCCTGTAATGAGTCCCAAATAGCTTGCGAATAGTCCAACAGAAGTATGCCATGGTCTTTTTGGGATAAGGCTGATAAGCACCCACCTTTATCTCCCTTAAAATGCTGTCAACAATTAAATTGCTGATTAGTTGTACAAGGCCAAACGGAGCACAAAGTCAAAAGCTTCAGAGTTTAAACTGATCAGAATGAACTAAGTTGCTTCCTACAAAGGCTCATGTCCCTTTGTTCCTCCTTTATGTCTTATGGGAAGGGCCTTACTCCTGAGTTGCCCCTTTTGTCTTAACTCTTCTTGCCTTCTGGCAGCTCTGTGCAAGCGCGCACTGGGAACAGGCTCCCCCTATTCCTCTGCCTCACTGATGTCAGATGCTGGAGGCTCCGGAGTCAGCAGATAACTCTCAGATGGTCCTGTCCTTATCTCTGTGTTGGGTGCAGATCCCTAGTCCAAGTCCTCCTCAGACTCCAGGACTGGCCCATGTTCCTTCCCACTGTCCGACTATGCTGCCAGCTCCACAGGCCTCTGGCAGACCACAACACCAGGAGAAATAATTTTATTTTGGCTACAAGTCCCCAGCTATCTCTATTCCCCCCCTCCCATTCCCACAGCTGCAACCAGCCTTGCTGTGGCAGCCCTGAAGATGCTCCAAAATGGCTTCAGGGCTGACAATTGTGATGATCCAGAGCTGTTTGTATATGCTTGAAAGATCAATATCAAAAACTCCTTTGTGATTCTCACCTCCAATCCGACAGTCCTGTGTCTTAACCGTGAACCTCCCCACCCCAGTCAAAACTGCATCATACATGTAATCTTAGACTTATAACCACAATTCCAAACCAGAATTTCTATTGCTAAGCAAGGAGGTTGTAAAGTGAGCTGAACCTGATTTTGTGACGCTGTTTTTTGCTAAAGTTATTTAACAAATCACTGCAACTGTTCAGTGAATCATGCAGTCATTAAGCAAATCAGGCTTTCCGCACTGATTTTGCTTGTCAGAAGCCAGCTAAGGCTTAATAATCACAAATAATGATTGCATGAGCCAGAAGGCTCATAAACATATGCCAGTTGCCAAGCAACCGAATTTTGATCATGTGCAGGGGTGCTGCAATGACTGTAAATGGGAGGACCAGTGGTTAAGTCACTATTTAAAGTGCTATCATTAATTTCAAATGGTCAGTAAACAAATGGTTGCAAGTCAAGGACCACTTGTAGTTTAATGCACTGAAAAGCAAGGGTTGATAGATGAATAAGAAGCATTTTTACGAGATAGTCACAATGCTTGGTTTGTAGAAAGCCAACATAATTTACCTGCCACCTTTCCCAGCTGCTCTTATGGCCTCATTAGCTAAACAAAATGCTGTCTCAGGATCATACCAAAACTGGCTCAGTTGCTGAAAGGATTAAAAAAGAGGACAAATGTTAACAGCATAACTTTTGAGTAATATATATCCGTAGAGGATTATTTGCTACAACCCAGAGGTCTGATTTGGCTGAAATACCAACTTAAAGAATTAGTATCCATCCATGGAAAAATGGATTAAAAACATGACAGAATTGGTGGAGATGAAGTTAATTATACAAATTTGGGGAAAGAATATAAATAGGTTTGCTTCCACTTGGAAACCGTTTCTGGTTCTTCTGTTCTAAAGAGACTAGAAATCAAACTTTGATTGGGGGGATGGATTGTTTTGTAGATTGTTGCTATAGAAATGGCTAGCATTAATTACTTTACATAAGTAAAAAAGTTGATAGTATAACACTATCATGCATCTTACTGCACCAAAAGAAGCTGGAACTCACTGCTTTTTCTTTCTTTCTTTTTTCTTTCTTACACCTATTTCCTTTCTACCTCTCTGTTCCCTTTTTTCCATTGTCTTTTTAAATTTTATTTTATATTAAGAAAAAAAATGAAAAGAAAAACTATATATATATATATATATATATTTAACTTTAACAGAACTACAATGACGTGGGATAATACCCGAAGGAAGCTAAACAGCACACATGTAAGTACCCGCGAAAGCCTAAAAAAACATATATATATATATTTGTTTTTTTAAGTTTTCGTGGGTATTTACATGTGCTGTTCAGCTTCCTTCGGGTATTATCCCATGTCATTGTAGTG
>BLBF01000006.1:21708665-21731703 GCA_015471245.1 Laticauda colubrina
AGACACATATAAAGACTGAACTATGCACCCTGACTGAAGTATTGACAGCCAATGGCTTCCACAAAAACAAAATCACCAACTTGATCCACAAAAACACACCAAGACATAACAGAGACCTAGAAGATCAACAGATCCATGGAACAGCTGTCCTGCCCTACATAAGAGGTACCACAGATAAAATCAGTAAGATACTACACAGGCATCACATCAAGACTGCCTTCAAAACAGACAAAAAAATAGCAGCCATCCTGAGGAACCCCAAAGACAAAATTGACCTGGAAAACCAAGGCATATACGAAATTCCCTGTACATCATGCCCGGCCACATACATTGGACAGACCAATAGAAGAATAAGTACCCGCCTAGATGAACACAAAAATGCAGTAAAAAAGCTGGAACACACCTCCTCACTAGTCCAACACATGAAAACCACAGGTCACAACATCAACTTCAATGGCACTAAAACCCTAGCCACTATAGAAAACCCCAGCCACAGAATCATCAGAGAAGCCATAGAGATTGAAAAAAGACCTGACAGCATGAATAGAAGAGATGATTCCAGCAGACTGTCAATCATTTGGAAGCCTGCACTCTCAAATAGAAAGATCTCCATGCCACAAGCCAGGCAAACACCTGGGCAAAAACAGACTCCCTCTGATAGCTCCAACCTAACCCCCCCACCAGGCACCCAGATGAAACCCAGCTTGCTAATGAATAGCAGCCGTCCCTTCACACGGAGCCAAGCTGCACTAAAAGCCTCCAACACAAGAACAGAGTGTTGCCAGCCAATCAAAGCCACAAAACAGACAGAAGAAACCAGGAACACCAATCAAACTCCAAGTCCAATGAACACAGGTCCAGGCTCCCAACCAATCAGAATGGACCAGCCTCAAATTTAAAACCAGGAGCTGTAAGACCCATATCCATACAGAAGCCTGAGGATGGCAGATGAGATTCTGCTGAAACGTTGCTACAACTTTAACAGAACTACAATGACGTGGGATAATACCCGAAGGAAGCTAAACAGCGCACACACACACACACACACACACACACACACATATATATATATATATGTTTTCTTAGGTTTTCGCGGGTACTTACATGTGTGCTGTTTAGCTTCCTTCGGGTATTATCCCACGTCATTGTAGTTCTGTTAAAGTTGTAGCAACGTTTCAGCAGAATCTCATCTGCCATCATCAGGCTTCTGTATTGAGTTTGTATGTGGATCAGGATCTCACAGCCGTTGGTTTTAAATTTGAGGCTAGCCTACTGTTGTCCCAGGATGTTTTTTTCTTCTACATCCTGATTGGTTGGGAGTCTTGGTCTGTGTTTATTGGACTTGGAGTTTGATTGATTGGTGTTTCTGGTTTCCTCTGTCTGTTTTGTGGCTTTCATTGGCTGGCAATACTCTGTTCCTGTATTGGAGGCTTTCAGTGCAGCTTGGCTTGGCGTGAAAGGACGGCTGCTATCCATTAGGAAGCCAGGTTTCATCTGGGTGCCTGGTGGGGGGGGGGTGTTTGAGCTGGAGGCATCAGAGGGAGTCTGTTTTTGCCCAGGTGTTTGCCTGGCTTGTGGTGTGGAGATCTTTCTATTTGAGAGTGCAGGCTTCCAAATGATTGACAGTCTGCTGGAATCATCTCTTCTATTCATGCTTTCAGGTCTTTTTTCAATCTCTATGGCTTCTCTGATGATTCTATGGCTGGGGTTTTCTACAGTGGCTAGGGTTTTGGTGCCATTTAAGTTGATGTTGTGACCTGTGGTTTTCATGTGTTGGATTAGTGAGGAGGTGTGTTCCAGCTTTTTTACTGCATTTTTGTGTTCATCCAGGCAGGTACATATATATATATATCAGAAGCCTGATGATGGCAGATGAGATTCTGCTGAAACGTTGCTACAACTTTAACAGAACTACAATGACGTGGGATAATACCCGAAGGAAGCTAAACAGCACACATGTAAGTACCTGCGAAAACCTAAGAAAACATATATATATATATATACATACACACACACGCACACACACACGCACACGCACATGCACATGCACATACATACATACACACACATACACAAAAGTAGGATCCTTGGTAGTGAAATACTGGCAGATTCAAGTTAGATGGTATCAAGACAAAAAAATATCAGAAATCGAGAAAATCAGTTTAGTTTCGATGAAAAACTAAGGGTGAGTAGGCACACCACTGGGTTAAGTTACCATTCACAAATTGTTCTATGAATTCAATAATGAATAGGTCTGTTTGGGAATGAGGAATGCATTTCCCTGAGAATTACAGGTAGTCCTCAACTTACAACAGTTCATTTGGTGACTTTCAAAGTTACAACAGCACTGAAAAAAGTGATTTATGACTGTTTTTCATATTTATGACCTTGGCAGCATTCGCATGGTCACATGATCTAAATTCAGATGCTTGGCAACTGACTCACATTTATGACAGTTGCAGTGTCCTGGGGTCATGTGATCACCTTTTGCAGCCTTCCGATAAGCAAAGTTAGTGGGGAAGCCACATTCACTTAACAAATCATGTTACTAACTGAACTGCAGTGATTTACTTCATAACTGTTTCAAGAAAGGTCGTAAAATGGGGCAAAAGTTAGTTAACAACTGTGTCACTTAGCAACTGAAATTTTGGACTCTGTTGTGGTTCTAAGTTGAGGCCTATCTGTATTTGCACTCAGTTCACAGCAGCCATGAATGTAAACAAAACAGGACATGATACACCAAGACATAAGTAATGGCTGCCAAAGTGCACATACTATTTATTTTACACAGATCATTAATCAGTGCTCTAAGCTAACTGAAAACTTAGTCACTGCTATTTCCATTCATGGAAACCGGAAGTGAAAACTTCTGAGCCTTTCTATGCAGGGGTCACCATTAGCCATAATTTTAGGAGCCTCTATGGTGGTTAGAGTGCAGTACTGCAAGCTACTTGTGCAGCCAGCTGCCTGAAATTTGGCAGTTCAAATCCCACTAAGGCTCAAGGTTGACTCAGCCTTCCATCCTTCCGAGGTGGGTTAAAATGAGGACCCAGATTGTTGAGGGCAAAATGCTGACTCTGGAAACCGCTTAGAGAGGGCTGGAAAGCACTATAAAGTGGTATATAAGTCTAAGTGCTATTGCTATTTTAGTAAAAACGCTTACCCAGTTCTCTTCAATTGAGCCAACTGAATAACTGTGAGTTTTATCAGTAGTCTTAGCTTCTCTCTGTTGTTGCTCGACATAGAACTCCTGCAGAGCAGCTAAAGCTTCAGATGAAAGCTGAGGAACATCATCAGCATCATTCATTTCTAGATATAAATTATGAAATTATTTGTCAGCTGAAAAGAATTGGCAAAAAATAAACAACTTAGCTATAATATTCAAATATAGTGGAACTTCTGGTCATGACCATAATCTATTCCATGACTTTGGTCGCAACCCGATTTGGTTGTGACCGGAAGCAAGACTGACTTGTGCATGTGCAGACAAAAAAAAATGGCTGGCAGGGGAAAAAGCTGTGGCTGTGTTTGGTCGCCACCCAAAGATGTTTTCGCGACCACATGCAAAAATTTCTGAAACTTGGTCGTCACCTGATTTGGTCATGGACAAAAGAGTTCACGACCCAAGATTCCACTGTATTTTGCCATGAGGTAAATATAAGAGGAAAAGATTTTTACGAATGAAAAGTAAGAGTTGAGTTTTTTTTTCCATGTTATATACTAGTTTACCACTATAGGTAATCCTTATTTGGTGATCATCAATTGGGACTGGCAACTTGGTGATTAGGGAGGCAGTTGCTCAGTAAACCATAACTGTGCTTACTTCAGCTTTCCTTTGCTTTATAAACCTGTGAAGGCCATATATTTTATTTCATGGTCATAAAGTTACTTTTTCCTCACTGCTGTAAATTCAGATAGCTGTTAAACAAGATTACCTGTGTAGAGCATTGTACATTAGGCAGACTGAAAATACCTTGAAAGGAAGCTTACAATGTCTTATTTATGGGAATCACCATCAAAATTAGCTGTCCTCCTCAAAAGGAATAGAACAAAGTTAATCTGCTCCCTAAACATGCAAGCATTTATAAATATAGGAAATGAAGGTGAGACATGATGAGAGAGAAAAGAGAGAACCTTACAATACTTGGGCTAAGAGTACCTGAGAGAGGGATGGATCACAGTACAAAGCACTAATGAAAATGGATCTGGAACAACATTCAAATGTTTGAGGGCATGAAGCTCTTTTCACTGCTCTGAAAGAGCCATCACTAATGTTCTCTGGCAGAGTAGAGATACTAAGGGGAGTACAGAGTACTATTGCAAACACAGGACTTAAGGTTTGGCAAGTCCTATTTCCCTCCTGTACCACATTCCTGCTATCCTTCCTCCTATTAAAGTAGACCCTTCCCAACTTCTCTCATGTTGAACGTATCTTTAAATTTGCAAGAAAGAAAACAGAATGAAGGTTCCTTCAATTGTAATTTGAAGGTTTCAAAATGGAATTGTTTCAACTGCAGCTCTTTCATTTTCTTCTGAATAATGCACTCATCAAGAAAATGTGTTTTCATTTATAAATAACCAGCTATGTGTAACTTTGCTAAATATATTTAATGAAAAATTCCTTATGCATTGAAATCATGTATCCGAAAGGATGGCTTCAGCTATTTCTTTCAAGCAAATTCTGCAAATGTTTTAAATTAGTATTTCTTCTTTGATTCATCATTGCTCTAGTGTTGTGCAGCTTTAATGACAGGAAAAATATTACCAATTTTAATGGAATCTATATATATAAAAATGAAATACCATTCACATATCATCACAAAATCTCCAGAGCCGTACAGCCTACAATCTTAAAATTTGGCATGTATATTCTTCTTGGCTTCTAGGTGCTCACTAACAAAGGATTTTTCGAAATGACCATCAGAGCTTTAGTATTTTGTATATTATTATTAACACGCTTTGATGCTAAGGAGTTCTACTCCCCCTCCCCACCTGAAAAGAAATCTGTTCCAAATGCAAAACACAAGCAGAGGAGTTTCAGTTTTAGTTTCATAGCAGCAACCAGCTTTAGTAGAGAACAGTTGAGCTTAGCCACTTCCAGGCTCCTTGCTGTCTCCTTCTTGCTCACACAGCAAATACTGTTTTAGTTTCGAAACATCCCTCAACTCTCTCACACACTGATAGTATGCTAGCCAGATGAATACTGATGGATGCTGACAGACAGAGGTACAATTTTTTCCCCTTATTTTTCTCCCCCAAAACTAAGCCCGATCACATAGTTTCGTAGCGAAGCACTGGTATAGAGCTAGTTTCTTTATACAGCAAAGTGTGTTTACACATACCGTTAATTTTTGAAGATCTAAATATTAAACCTGTAACAAAACCATAGCTAATGAATAATTAATTATACAAATATGAAAGAAGATAATATGGGTGGATAAATATAGTGCCATAGACACCTGCATGTCATTCTGTATCCAATATCCTTGGTGGCTGTTTTGATGAACAGAAGCTCCAAAGAATGGCAAAATTATAATTTTAGAATAGATTGCCTCCAATCTCACTAGAATTTGGAAGCAATCACAAGGGCAAAAGTCACAAAGAGGCCCCATAAAGACATCAAGGAAATACAGTATTTCAGAAATAGAAATTGGTTGTTTCTCCATATGTTATGAACTAAATTTTCCAGCATCCCTAATGGATTGAAAATGCTAGAGAAAATGGGAATTAAGAGTATAGCAGCAGCTAAAATCTTGAACTGTATCTCCAAGCAAGGAAGATTCTTGTACTTTTTAACAAAAAGGATTGTAAGTTTCACCTACAACTTCAAGAAGACTGCACACATGGCCACTTAAACATCAACAGTAATTCAGTCAAAGTGACTTAAATTGTACTGCACATTCAACATGCTTACAGTTCTGATGCATGAAAAATAAACTTGTGGGTAAGTTAAAGTAAAGGCCATTAGCAAGAGTCTTGCCACGTAGCAGAGATCACACAAAGATTGCCCTTCCTAAAAGAGTTTGAGAAGAAACAGGCCACACTGCTATGTGATCAGACATCCTCAAGGGCAGAGGTCTCCAAACGTGGCGACTTTAAGACTTGTGGACTTCAACTCGCAAAAGTTGAACTCCACAAGTTTTAAAGCTGCCACGTTTGGAGACCTCTGCTCAAGGGCAATGAAATCTGCCCTTGCATTCCTACACTTTCCCCTGCATCTACTGCTCCAAATTTGAGCATTCAAAGGGCCCACTTTATAGGTAGTCCTCAACTTACAGTTCATTTTGTGCCGTTCAAAGTTACAATGTCACTGAAAAAAGGTGATGTATGGCTGTTTTTCACACTTATGGTCATTGCAGCCTCCCCATGGTTATGTGATTTACATTCGGACGCTTGACAACTGGTTCATATTTATGACGGTCGCAGTGTCCCCGAGATCCTGTGATATCCCCTTTTGCAACTTTCTGACAAGCAAACTCAATGGGGAATCCGGATTCATTTAACTGTGTTACTAACTGAACAACTGAAGGGATTTGCTTATCAATTGTGTCAAGAAAACTCGTAAAATGGGGCAAAACTCACTTTAACATTTTTTCATTTAGCAACATACATTTTGGGCTCAATTGTGGCCGTAAGTCAAGGACTACCTGTATTGGGAAATTGTTCTGCCAGCAAACACAGGTCAGGACTTCTGAACTGAACATAATTATGAAATATAACTTTTCTTAACATTTACCATACACTGTATTTATCACTGTTAACAGTTCAAAGATTCATACAGGTTGGCCCTTGCAATCGTGAACCTAGTAATGCTGCTGTTGATTTTTGATAAACCTAACTCCTTGACCAGGTAGTTTAATTCTGGCTAAGTTACTTAATGAGCGTAACACAAGGGTCTCCAGATGTGGCAATTTTTAAGACTTGTGGACTTCAACTCCCAGAATTCCTGAGCTAACATGACTGGAGGAGGAATTCTGGGAGTTGGAGTCCACAAGTCTTAAAGCTGTCAAGTTTGAAGACCCCTGACTTAACAGATGGGGAAGCTAGAGGAACGCTTCTAGCTTTTACACTTCTGAAGGAGGAAACTGCAAAGGTCCTCTTTTCTCCTCACATTCTTTTGTTGCCACCCTGTTGCCCAGAACCGAAAGGCCTCTAACATCACCGTGGGCCCTCAGTGGTTGCCTTGATACCTCAGGCCAAGAACCCAGGCTTGCACCGCGATGAAAACGCTCTGCATTCACGCGGCACACTAATACAGGTATATACAAGCGACCAGTAGGCGGCAGCAAAGAGAGCCCTCGCTGCTGCCATCTCGCGGTCGGCCGCTTGCTTGCAGGCAGAGGAGCCCCATGCTAAAACTCAACGAATCGCCCGGGCTGGGCCTGCATATCCCGCGAGGGCAAAACGTACATGGCGGGTGCAGAGTGGCCGGCCAACCGGCCACAAACTCTCGTGGAAGGCTCTGGAGACAAAACCCTAACCCCAATTCCTGCGCCCACTCTCGGCTGCCCAAAGCAGGCTCTGCCTCCGCCGCTGGCGCTCCCCCCCCCCCCGGCAGCTCGCTCTCCTCGCCTCCAGTCGCCTCGCGGCCGGTCCACTCACCGGCAGCCTAGGCCTCTGGCCTCCCGCCCGCCTCTTTCCTTTCTCCCTTCTCTCTCGGAACTCCGCCTTTCCTCCGCCCGGGAACCCAGCCCGCTCCGGCGCCCTCTAGCGCGGAAGGAGCTCCGGCACTTCTCGTCTGTTGGGCGAGCCGCCCGCCTGGTTGCTGTTTTGATAGATGCTATGAAAAGCATCCATAAGGGGAAAAAAAGAAAGAAGGGGAGGGAAAGAAAGGAGAGAGGAGGGAAAGGAAAGGAATAGGCAGGGCAGGACTGTACTGGAAGGGAAGGGACCTTTGGAGGACTTCTAGTCCAGCTCCCTGCTCAAGCAAGAGAATTTCTGCAATCTCAGACTGTCCATTCTCTCCTTAAAAACCTCCAGTGATGGAGCGAACACGATTTCTGAAGGCAAGCTGTTCCACTGGTTCATTGTCCTTACTGTTAGGAAACTTTTCCTCAATTCCAGGTTGCTTCTGTCTTTTATCAGTTTCCAACCATTATTTCTTGTCCTGCCGTCTGGTGAATAATTTGATCCCCTCTTCTTTCTGGCAGCCCCTCAGATCTGAGGTACTGCCATCATGTCACGCCTAATTCTTCTTTTCTTTAGACTAGCCAGACCCAAAATCTGCGGCCGTTCTTCATGTGGTTTAGTCTTCAGGCCTTTGATCATCTTAGTTGCTCTTCTCTGAACTTTTTCCAAAGGAAGGAAGGAAGGAAGGAAGGAAGGAAGGAAGGAAGGAAGGAAGGAAGGAAGGAAGGAAGGAAAAAAAACGGTAAAGTAGGTGTCAAGGAAAAAGGAGCTAAAGAGCATGGCTTCCCTGATTCTTGTCAAGCACCACGTTTTATGGGCATTTATTACAACTAAAAAAGACTGGGATGGCTTGCTGGATTGTGGTAGGATTTACATAGCCTCCCATTCTTTCTATATTCTATCTAATATCAATGCCCAGAGAGACGGTGTTATCATCTGTCACGGTAAAACACTGAGAGGACTTCAAAGGCCTTTTCAAATTGCGAGATTTATTTACCATGCAACTCAGGAGGACTTTTCCACTCAGTTTCCAGGACTAAAAGAAGCCTACCAAAATGATGTTTGCGTGAGGCACTATTGCTACAAATAGCTACTAATGTAAATGGTAATTTTGCTCAAAAGCATCACATATGAGACTTATTGATACATAGTGTTGGGTGGCACTAGTTAGAATGGTAATCCACCAATTAAGGGCAAGTGTTTATGAATTCTATGATAAATTGGTTTCCAGTGGTGCCTTTTTATAGAAAATAAGTAAGCTTTGGGTTTAAAATAATCAAAATGTAGCACTTTGCGTGGTTTTATTTTCCAGAAAAAATTATTTGTTGCTACTTTGTTCTGAAATAGAATGACCCATCCAAACCTCTTGTCTGTGAAATCAGACAAATAAGTTTGAATATTCTCAGATTTGCAACCTTCTGATATTAAGCTTTACAGTAAAAGAAGTATTGATCTATATGGCGTTGGTTTCCTACTTAAGTCTATCTTGTAGGACTGGCAATATTATAAAATGCCCTTTGTTTCAAATAGAACAATCCAGTGAAATGGCAACTATCTCCCACCATTGACTCCTGACATTCGCTTCAGATTAAAGCTGAATGAATGCTGATCTAGTCTGAATTTAAAATCTGATTTGATGTTTACTGAAGTTTATACTTCTCTGTTATACTATGACGAAACAACTGAATGGCAGACTGGTCAGCCATATTTTAGCTTAATGTGTTATGCAAAGCCCATCTATGTGTTGGAAGAAATATCCATTTGGTTCAGTTCCAAGTCAGGAGAAAGGCACTGGAGACAAATGGAGGCTGGAGACTGATTGGAAAGAGGATCCATTTATTGATGAAGCAGAACCACCAAACATGTGTAATTCTGGGTAACTGACCACATGGAGTTGAGTGAGCGGTTTTTATACCTTCTCTTGTTTTTTGCACTTGAACTTCCTGTTCCTATACAAGAACTTGTATTTTATCGGCTGTTGTCAAACTCCCATGCTGCCATGTGCAGATCCTAGGAGTTTGTCTGAGCTAAGCTTGGTTGAAGTTTGGCTGATGCAATGAAGCGGCTTGTTGGGCAATTTCTATTGTGGTTGAGGGCTAATCCTGCCTTTGTTCAGACTTTGCTGCAGGGAATTTTTGCCTATGAATAGAGCTACCGATCTCTTTATCTCTTAAGGAGCTGACATCTGCTGAGGTCTATTAAGAAAGGTGGGGGCTGCTTTCCAAGAGCATGTTTCTTGGTTTCTCATCCGGGGAAATATAATCTGCCTTTTTAATATTTCTCAAACTTTTTCATTCTTCTAGGAGAGGGGTGGGTGCTAACTTTCTACATATGTAATAATAATAATAATTTGTCCAACATTTTTGGTGTGTGTGTGTGTGTGTTCAAATCAGTATTGACATCTGGCTCTGGTGAGTGCCTGGAATAGTTCCTGCAGTTTTCTTGGCAATATTTTAGAAGTGGTTTGCTATTGCCTCTTTCCTAAGATTGAAAGAGAATGACTTGTCCAAGGTCTCCCAGCAAGCTCCATGCCTAAGATACAACTAGAACTGTCTTCTGTTTCTCATCTGACACTTTAATCACGAGTCCAAACTGGATCACCAAACTTGTATTACCATGCTGAAATTAACTAAAGATATAGTTAAATGTGATAGATGTGCTCTGCAGAGAATCTCCTACAGTTTTATCTTAGGAAATGAACAGGTATATGTTTTATACTTGTCAATTAAAAGCCTACAAATAAGATACAGTGCTGCAGGAATAGAATGAGTTTTTTTGAATACTCAGATATAGGTACTCCTCTAACCTACATATGAGTTAGAGCATGGGTGTCAAATTTGCCGCGTCACATTGCGCCTTCATGTGATGTTTCATGACATTTTTCCCATTCGATGAGCTGGGGTGGGCGTGGCCTGCGTGTTATGTATCCGGGGCGGCCAGCTTGACACCCTTTAGCTAGAGTGATCACAATTGGGACTCAAATTTGGACATTCAGCAAGGTAGTTGCAAAGTGAAACCATGTCTTTGCTTAAATCTTATTTCAGTTTTCCTTTGCTTTATAGATCTGCAAAAGAAGTTAATGAGAGGTCTGGTTGCAAAGTTAATTTTAATCACTGTTGTAACATCAGACACTACACGAGGTATATACTAAACAAGGGCTACCAAATTCCTAAATGCCTGTTAGGGCTCTTACATCTGCAGAATCACTAGGGTGGAAGTAGAGAGGTAGGGATTTCTGTATCTTTTGGTTGCCACCAAGTAGTTATTTGCATTGTTGCAACCTAGACATAATAGCCCAATTGTTTATTTAAGGGAAGAAGTCTTTTCACCATAATTGTGAACTAAAAATTTAGATTAAACAGAAGAAAAAAATAATTATTGATGTTTGGCACACAGCACCATGTTTATAGTGCCAAATGTGGCTTGCTTTTGTAATGTAGATGGCTGAAAGAAATTAACGGGTACTGTGAAAGAATAATCCCAAAATAAACTCTGATAAAAAGCAAGAAAATAAGGGCTTTATTTTAATAAAAACAGAAATTGAGTAAATCTACAGCTGTTTTTTAAAATCTCTTTGGAACATGATTGAAAGCCAGTATAAAAAATGAAAAATTAAATGCTTTCAAAATTATTACTTGGTAAGATTTCAAAATTCTGCATGTACATACTTGATGACTAATCAATGAAATATTATTGCAGTGTTTGAAAGTACTTTTTTTGGTATGCTAGTACTGACTGCAGGTCACATCATAAACTTCTTTTGACTTCTGGATTGCAGTTTTTGAAAATAGGAACAATGGCATCCTTAAACGTATTTTGGATACCCAACTTATTTCAGGATGTGTTCAGAAACATGACTGCAGTGTCCTTGCTAATTGGATAGATGTACAGAATGTTGGGTGATGGATTTAGGAGAAGTGTGATACTGGAGAATAGTGATAGCGATACAATGAAACAACAACATGCAAGAAAATAAAACTCTGCTTCTCCTGCATTAAAATGCTGTAGAATTGAACAGTTCTAATAGTACTTATTTTCTTTATAGTACAGTTTTCTGATGAGATTAGAAACATGCCTAATGTTCTTTTTTTAATTACAAGTTTTAACAACACCAGTGTAAGTTCTTAACCACTATGGTATCATTTGTATCTTCAATAAACCATTATGAAAAACACATCCATGCCTTAAAAATTACTAAATGGATAATTTAAATTTTTCCTCCAGGAACAATTTCACTTGCTTTAGTAAAATATATCAATTGTGGCCCAAATCCCTGTGCTGGGAACGCAGTATGAGACTGCTGCATATGAAAAATTAAGATTTCCATTGAGTACGTATGGAATATCCTGTCTATTATAAAGGAAGAATAAATGTTTTGTTCTCCTACTAAATGTTCTTCCTAGCTCGCTCAATCCAGATGTGTTGGGGCTACATTTGAAGCCATGCACACTATTAAATCTGTAGAGGTAATAAAACAACCTTTCAATCCAACAATAACTTCAGAATCAGAAGATGTAAATTGAGCAAAACCAGGAAAAACAGAAGTGAAGCAAATATTCAGTTAACAAAATAGCTGGTACACCATCAGAAGTTCCCAGGAGAAATGATAATACAGTACGTGAACCTTCATTTCCTTTGATCTTACAGCCATAATGTTAGAAAGTTAGGCATTTGAGCAGAATTTGCCACCTTCCTCAGTGCAGAAAAGGAAATTAAAGCACCCTGAGACAGGTAACTGTGCAATCTGGACTTGAATACTTCAGGTAAGAAGCAACCCAACACCTTTGTCCTATTTGATAGGATTTTTTAAAAATGGGATCTGATTTAATGGAGATTCAAATTCTTTATTCCAGATCTTACATTTTCACTTTCTTTTACGTAAGTCCTCTCCAAAAAAAGTTTTGTAGTCCTCAAAATTTCAGCAAGAAAAGTGCTTTAGATTCAGCTGCCACTACTGAATCCAAATACCTTTGAATCTGAAGACTGTACAGCACATATTTTAGCTATTTGAAGACTTATATCCCCCACTCTTCTGACATTTTCCAATTATTCATTCCAGTTTGCTTCCTTTTAAAAGTGTGGGTTTCACACAATATTCAAGAGGATCTGACCAATGCAGAACAGCAATTGTTATTATAGTTCTGTTGATATACTGTAGCTATAACTGAATTTGCCTTTTTAAGCAGTCATATCATACTGTCTCACATTCAGTTCATAATAAACTACTGTGCTGTACCAAGGTATTTTTTGTTTTAGATTTCATAGTCATAACAAAGCAGGATGGATAGCAGGAAAAAAGATGGTTGCTTTATTGTGGTGTAGTGATTTTCAGGAGGGTTAACAATTATCTTGTTCTTTGCTTCCTTCATTCTGTGTTGCACTGTAAGCCTTATTTATTGACCATCTTCACATTACATCATTTAGAGATTGGTATTCAGTCTCGTCACAAAAACTCTTATTTCTTTACAGTACTTCATCAAGACTTCCTATTTGTATAAATATACCCTTTTTCATAATGATTATTTCAAGTATCCTTACCTACCAATTTGACTGTTTCCTCACTGACAATATTCACATTTGACTGTATTTAATTTGTTGTTTTTCCCTGTCTATTTTTCTGATTTACCAAAATCTTTCCACATTTTATGTCTTATAAGGTATTAAGTTTTCTTCTAAAATTTGTGTTAGTGACAGATTTGAGAAACATCCCTTATTTCTTCACCCAAATTAATAAAAATGTTGATGGATATAGAATCCAGGTCTAAATTGTATGGCACCTACATAGTACTTTACTCTAATTTGATTATTATGATTTTTATATCAACTATTTGCAACCTGTACTTTCTAATTTGCTAACCAGAATGTCATATTAAATCCTTTTTGGAAGTCATGGTTTACATATAACATTCCCACAATCTACAAACTAAACTACTTGATAAAGTAATGGACAAGATTAATTCATTATGTGCTATCAAGAGATGGGCAACTCTTAAGAGACCCATTCTCTGACAATCTGTCCTAATCTGGTCCTTCAATGATGCACTCATTGCTACTGTAACTGAAATGAGTCAAGATTTGTTGCTGATATATATTAATTACACATTTAATGAACTATTTCCCAAAATCTTCCCACATATTAATGTTAGACTGACCTGTCCATAATTTGTCAACTTCTCCTTTTTTATTTTTGAAGAAAATGACAATTATCCTTCTCCAATATTCTCAAAGGTAATGTATAATTATTTAGCTAAACCATCAACAAATTATTTTCAGTACATCCTATTCATCTGTCCTTAAATATTTAACTAATTTAAATAAGTGTCTGTTGACTATATTTCAAGCAGCCTCAAATGAACTATCCTGCCCCTTTTTACTACTACTCATAATTGTCTGCTGAAGGAAAGAACTTAAAATAGCTTTGATTCTGTTACCTATTAGGTAAATATATAACTTAATAAACTTTGGAGAACAAAAACATTTAAAAGTAAATAGGCTTGTTTTTCTTTGCATTAAAGTACCACCCCACACTTTTTAAAATTCTAGATTCTAAACATAATCTGGCTTTAAATATACAGATTAAAACATTCCACTTATAAAAGAAGAGACAGGTATCTATTGCAACTTGCTTTCCTGAGTCAGTAAAAATTTGTTTTTCATTGAGTACATGTTTATCAAAATATTTGCAAGACAATTCATTTTCAACAGCCATAAAGTCACAAAAGTGCGTTTAACAGCTTTAAAGCAGTCCAAAAATATTTTGGCCAACAGTCTTTCATTAAGGACGTATAGAAGAATGTAAGAATTCACTGCCAGTAGTGCTGATGTTGTAAGAAGAGGTTTTCCTATGAGATTTCTTAGAAATACAGCAATAGTTCAAAAATAGCAAAATGTTTAAAAGTAATGGAGCATAACAAGCAGAATGTACAGTAGAAACAACATTTAAAACAGTGTTGTAAATATATCTATTAGGGTTATATTAGGCCAGTGAAAATTCTTTCCCCAACCATTTTGCAGGAGGAGAGACTAAATTAAGATCCTTTAGTCAGAGGCAGAGACATAATTAGAGACATAATCAGGCAGAGTTTTCTTTGCAACCTTTCTTGTAATCACTCATCCTTCAACAGATCCAAACTATGTAAGGTTCTCATATAATTCCTCAGTCTTTTTTGGCGAAAAGGTTATCTAATGCACTTTAGAATTGAAGACAAACCTTAAACAAGATTATATAAAAATAAGGCTTAGATGCAATAGAAAAGAGTTGGAATTTTAACTAAACATATTTATGCAATGAAACACTTAATGAGAACCTGCCCCCTTTTAATAAAAAATTAAAGTACTGAAATTCACATATTGAAGCACCAAGATTATCATTTACATTTACAGAAAAGTTTTCAAATGCAATTCAAAACATTTAGTCTACTTTCTAAACACCCACTGTCAATTACAACTGGTTAAGATTGCAGACAGCTTTGAAAAACAAAGTTATTTCTTGCTGTTTAACTACCTTCATGATTTTCTTTTTCTTTTTTGACCAGGCTGCTTTATTTGGATAGCAGTATTAAAATATATATAGTATTAAAAAATGAAAGCATACTAAGAACCCCAATCCAATCATGCAAGACAGCACAAATCTGCCTCTTTACATAAAAATATCAAATCATTCCCCGTCCCCACATGACTTTCAAGTTTATTCCAGATCTTATTAATTTAAAGCAAAATTTCATTTCAGACAGTCTGTGGCTTAAATATTTTCCATTGTAGAAAGGGACTGGAATAAAAAGAGACTGACCTAAATCAATAGTAATTCTTGAGCTTAACAAACGAATTATTAAAAACATGCATTTAACAGAAATGTAATTGGCAAACTCAATGTTCCAGTTAAGTTCTGAACTCATATTAGTAAGATTCAATCAGATATAAAGTTTAGGTACCAAAATCTGAAGGATAGAAAATACAGTATGTTTCAACTCCAGTAATTGGAATATTTCAATAATTTAAGGCTGTAATAAATAAAAATAATTGAATTTAATAACTGTTTTACTTCTTCCAAAAAAAGAAGTGAGAAGATCAAAATAACATCAGTGATGTTAAGAAGTTAATTATATCTTGCCAGTTTGATTATGGCTGACTCATTCTAAAAGCTTGGTTTACTAAAAGCAGCGATCAAATTCAACTTGTATCCTAGTGATATTTTAAAGAAGACTGAATCAGTGCAAAACTGAATTCATTATTTTTATTTATTTTTGAAAGAAACAACTGAAAAACCATTTTTACTCTTCAGATCAAGTCAGCTTATAGTAAAAAAAAAACACGGTAATTGCACATGAACAAAACACAAAAAATATTTAACAAGAAATATGTCATTCCCCAATATTCTGGCTTAAAAGGTTTTTTTTTTAAATTGTTATACTTATATTACATTGAATATGGCTTCATTTTATGGAATATTCCAGCAATTCCAACTACAATAATAAATAGTGGAATTCTGGAACTCATATAATCTCAAAACTGCCATTCTATTTTATTTGCTTCAGACCAAGTTTTCCATTTCTGTAATAGCCATTAAGTGACAATAATATTCACAGCACAAGGGTATGTGTGCCTATTCAAAAGGCTCACAAAATTCAATAGATTGCTTCCAATTGTGACTATCTGATTGAAATATGACTGCTGCTAAATCTGAAGAACAGTGACATACAAAGCATGTGGCACTACAAAAAGTGATTTTGTACTTACAAAATTTTGCAAACAAGATTTGAAAAAAATACTTTGAGGCCAGTTGGAAAATGCTATTATTAAATTTCAGTTCCAATAATTTATGAGGGTGGTATTACTTTTCAGATGGAGTTCTTTTGCATGGTTTAAGTTTTGTATGGAAGTGGTTCATTAAAAGAAACCACTCAAAAATCATAGAATACTGGAGAACCTACTATAACCGACTTTGGTATTATTGTGCAGATATGTTACTACGGTATATGTTTTACACCAGTAATTGCTCGGACCAGGTTGAATTATTTCAATTTCTATTGTGATAAATTAGCTGTCAAGTAGGACAGTTAATTTGAATTTTAAGCAATTTCTCAATTATTTTAGTCTTCATATGGAAGTTGCATATATTTCCCTAAATATAATGACAACTCAATATTTGAATTGCATTTTAACATGCTCAGATTAGAATTTCAGAATTACGCTTAAGCGTAATTGTACTATCAACATCCAAGATAAAAGCAAGGCTGTTGAAAGCATGTGATTCATGTTTTTTATGTTTTGAAAAATCTATCAATAGAACTGAATATATAATTTGGAAGTACAGAACAGCAATAGTTATCATTAGAAAGATATTCCAAGAAAATGGTTTGCTATGTGAAAGCATATTTGGTATGTCTGAACTGTAATATTGTAGGTTGCATAATGGGATCTTACATCAAGTATTTTTTACTGAATGTTTTCCTTTTCAGCAGACTTATTGGGGTTATTGAATATGGAATCAAATTCTCAAAGAACGCCAGCTAACTGAAATGCATTTTTTAAAATTGGCTTCCATTGGCTTTGTCTGTGTTTTCACTAAAAGAAGTACATCGCATCCCATTAAAGATTCCTTTCTAGTAATAAAAAAGCTCTCCAGTGTGATAAATCTGTCTATGCTCCAAAGTGAGCTTTCCTAAATAGTAGCACAATTCTGGATTGTTAAAATGTCAACATTTAGGAGTGGAGATATATTGTATTACATCTGGAAACATGTTAGGTGGAGTAGAGGTAAGATAGTATTATTCATACTTAAAAAAAATACAAAACTGGAAAGATAGCCTTCTTAGAAATTTCTAACGATTACAAAATTTCAGATAAAAATGTATTGGATAGTGTCCCTTTAATATACATTTCAAATTGGGAAGCAAGTTTAAAATTGCAAATAATCCTTGACAGTTTAGAAACAATCCACCAAGACCTGTTGTGCACAACCACCATTCATTTGTGCAGAAATCTGGAACAGAGTAATTTGAAATGAAGAGATAATGCCCAGCAGGCACTTAGCAGATTCTTTCCCAGTCAAGAAAGTGGAATTCTTGGCTACAATTCACTGTTGCCTTGCAACTATTTCCACTTTGAAGAAATTGTGCAAACTGGCTCTTCAATGCTTCCAGAGATAAACATTATGTCTCACATTTCCAAAAGTTCACATGGCACCTTTAAGCACTAATTTTATAAGAAAGACTTGTTCACAATAAATGAGAGCTTAGTTACATCCTATCAATAAATTGCCATGGGTTAAATATAGGCAGTAGAATTTCTTTCAACACCATGAGTAAAATTTTGAAAACAAATTGGTTTAGAAACTTAAATGTTATTTAAACTTAAATAACAGTTTTAAAAGACACATGTAGAATTCATCATAATTAAAACACATATAATTATGTTGGAGCCGCAGGACAAACGCAATTTTTGAAACAAATCAGAAGCCAAAACAATTCCCTTATTTTACAAACAACACTAACAGAAAGAGATGGACCAATATAATTGAGAATTGAACAGGCTCAGTTCAGATATGGCAAATTATGAATTAGTTCGTTAGGAATATGTATTTTAAAACTTATGTTTAAGAGACCAATCAGTGGCTAAATAGTCAACATTTGCTCAGCTCAGCCATTCAAGCATACTAAATTAAATCAAGTGCAAAGAGTTTGTCACAGAGTGTTCTGAAAGCCAAGCCATTTAATTCAGAGTAATCTCTGAACCAAGCCATTCTTTATTGAACCCTTTTCTGTTTATTTATTCAAGGAAGCAACTTTCTCTAGCCAGTCTTCAGTGTTTGAAAACATTACAATTCATAGGAAAGATTTACAAACCATGGCCCGTCTTTCCCTTGATTTCTGATTGTTGTTTAATGAGAAGGAATTAAATAAGTCTTGGACCCTTGAAACTCTGTAATATTAAAGATGTCAAATTATACATAAATAATTATGGGTAGTGAGATTAAATATTGAGATGAACAGCTCAAGACTGGCATGGAATTTGCAAACATGATGCTAGGATGAGGTGAGGGCTTACATGTCTATATAAAATGTAAAAATATTTATTTGTTAATATCCAATAGTTTAGTTCTTGCAAGTATGAAGCAAGTATGAAGTATGAACAATAGTTTAGTTCTTGCAAATATGAGGTTCTGGAGACAAATTATCTCCTTCCTTCATTAAAAAATATTATTTTTAATCAGCAGCATACGTATTCCAATTGATTTAGTTTGGCTTACAATTATGAATAACTTTTCTGCTTCCATATTCTTGATATCCTACCACTTTGTTCCCATGGCAACCTATTTGGTGAGTGCAGGATGAAACCATACACGTAATCTTACGTAGTTAAAGTGCCAACACACCAAACAAGTGGGATCAGAGCAGCAGAAGACAGTACTATTAAATTTGACAATGGTGGCAAAATATTAAACCATAGGTCCGTATTCTGAATCATGAAGTCAAACATGCATGGCCATTGCTAGAAGAGTTTGATGCTCGTGTAGTCTAGCCACTAAATCTAATGCCCCAACATAAAAAAGTAGAAATCAATAATTTACATAATTTGAAACATTATTGCTTCAGCAAACAATTCAATCTTGAAATACACTGCAGTTGTTTATGACATGGGTGTGACTCAACAAATATTAAAAGTAAAGGTATACATTGATTTTTGTTTACACTCACAGACATAATACTCTTCAACACACAAGGGCTGCAAACAAATACATGGCAGCTTAGTGCCAACATTCTAAACCAGTTTTGAAGATTCAAAGCTTGCCTTAGACAACTCACCTAACTTATTTCAACTATTTTTTTGTTTTAAATTAAGGCAATGAAATGGCTACAGTTCCTAAAGTTCATTTCAGGGGAAACAAAAATATACACCTTTCTTCTTTGTGAACTTTAGGGCAGCAGCATATAATGTAAAAAGTTGTATTACACAAACATGCAACGCCAGGTTGATGTAAAAAAGCAAAACAAAACAAAAACACTAAATCCAAGTTAAAAAATATCATTTGGTGGTTTCTTCTTCACTGGTTTACACAGTTTTCAGAGAGGAAAAATAAAGCTTAGAATTGTTTTACAGTTCTGTATGTGTTTAAATCACGCACCAAAAAGGGCTTTTAGCAATAACAAAAAATATTATAGGAATTTGATTCATCACTACTTGAGGACTTCTGGGACAAGGCACTGATTCTTGGGTTTGTTAGGGTTTTTTTTTTTTTTTTACTGTGCCCATGTCTGTATGCACTTGTGGAATTCTTTTAAACATTTCAGTTTTTTCTGTTTTTATTCTGTACAACATAAAAGGTATATGACAGACGGTGGCTAACACATATGAGCAGAAGCTGATTTTAGAGTTGACATCTCCTATTCCACTGCTCAAGACTTCCAGGCTCTCTGATATTTTAGATGGCTGCAAAAAACCCAGCAACAGGCATTTAAGATTACGTCAGCTTTCAGCATTTTTCAGTGCATTTTGCAAAAAAGGTCTAAGTTAGGCATACAGTTCTGGTATTTATTTTACACAGAGAAGACCACCAACATTTGACATAAAGTCTTCTAAACTTTTGAGGAAGGCCATCTTCTGCTTACGGTCCAGCGTAGGCGGAGTGCTGCTTGCAGTAAGTTTGTTGAAAGCATCTGCTAACCGCTGGTAAATTATGGGATCTTGCTGACTTGATAGTAAAGTTTCAACTAATTCAGAATATTCTGCCTGTAAAGAAGATAATCACATTTATATTTCAGAAGGAAATGTATTAATAAAAATTAAGTCTGTGGAATAATATCAAAGGCTTCCTATAGATTGACTTGTTAACAAAATTACAATGTAAACACATTTCCAATTTTGGATGTTAAGAACATTTCTTTAAAGTTAAGAGATAGTGGCTTCCCTCAAGTCATCAAGTTAATTCTATCTGACTGTAAGATTCAACTGTAGACTTCTAATACCCCTAAGCATTAGGGAACATGGAAGAGATAATGACATCATAAATATCATACCTGATGCAAACATACTAATGTATAAAATGCTTCTCCTGCTGCAGCTGTCATCTCTGTATTGTGCTTCTGCAGTACCAGCATATCAAAAACCATCTAAAATGTAAAAACAAAACTTTATATCCTGACTTTTAAAAAAAAATTGCGCTAAGCTGAAAGTGACAACTACTTTGTAGAAGCTAGTGTTTTAAGATGAGGTCTAAAAATTAACTTTCAAATTCTATACATAATTGCTTCCAACAATGTGTAAGTCAGTGTTATCACTATATAACAAAACAGATGATAAATGGCTGAAGCAGAGACCCCTAATCTATCTGTTTAATCATGTTAAGAACTTTGAACTTCCTTACTAATATAGCCCACTCCCATGGGCACAAACAATGAATTTTCTAGTGGAAAAACTGGGTACTTTTTAATAATAGATTCCTTGGGCTCCTTAGTAATCAGTAAGCTAAACATGTAGAAAAAAAGTGGGGTTCATTTTACAAATCTGGCATCAAATGTGGTTTTAACCTGATTACTGGTTTGCATCCAAAAAGCTCCTCTGGCAAGAAAAAGTGATTTCTGATAAGTAATATGACACAAAGTTCGTTCTCAAGGCTTTTTGAAGGATCACTAAGGCTTATGCCCCTCAGTCTCTATTTTTGAAGGATCACTAAGGCTTATGCCCCTCAGTCTCTATTTCCTATTTCGCAATATTGTATTCAGCACTGTGCAAATGAACTGAGCTGGAATTCCCAGGGTCCTCAGCAGCTAGGTCAAACATGCAGTCCCACCGCTGGGGAAAGCACTAACACCAACGATATGAGCCATGGTGGCACAGTGGTTAGAGTGCAGTACTGCAGGTTCTTCCACTGACTGCTGGCTGCCTACAATTTGGCAGTTCAAATCTCACCAGGCTTAAGGTTGACTCGGCCTTCCATTCTTCCAAGGTGGGTAAAATGAGGACCCAGATTGTTGGGGACAATATGCTGGCTGTCAGGATTCCAGCAATCACTCTAATTAAATCATGATTCTTGAGCCAAACTTCAAAAAACTTCGAAGGTTTTATTAGAGGCGACATAGTGGCACTGCCCTGTATGAAGCCAACTCTGACATACGTAATTTACAGTCTTCTGTGACCCTGTTTCCCCCCTTCCCCCCCCCCAAGTGTCTCATAAATCAGATTCTCCAATTGAGCATATTCACAGGCTGGGTGTTATTCACATTCTCCAATTAAATATATTTGTGGGCCAAAAGTCTGGCATTTTAGTTGCAATCTTTTAAGGATAAGAATTGGAATGTACTTTTGCTTTCCACTGCTGCACTGCTCTTCCAGATTTCCTTCCTCCCACCTCCCTTTTTAAGGGCAACTACTAAAATAGGCATGGGAATGTTATATTTATTTATTTTTATTTATTTTGATTTGTCAATCACTTGAAGGTAATAGGTATACATATAAACATAGTTATGAATACATGAAATGGGTACATGTAAGAAAAATAAAAGAAACAATAGGACAGGGACAGTAGGCACATTGGTCCACTTATGCACACCCCCTACAGACCTCTTAGGAAAGGGGTGAGGTCAATAGTAGACAGTTTAAGGTTAAAATTTTTGGGGTTTAGGGAAGAAACCACAGAGTTAGGCAGAGTATTCCAGACATTGACCACTCTATTGCTGAAGTCGTATTTCCTGCAATCAAGTTTGGTGTGGTTAACCTTGAGTTTGTATCTATTGTATGCTCTTGTGTTGTTATGATTGAAGCTGAAGTATTCATTGACAGGTAAGTCATTGCAATGTATGATTTTATATACCATACTTAGATCAGACCGAAGACGGCGTAATTCAAAGATTTCTCGGTCTAGAATTTCAAGTCTGATGGCATAAAGTATTTATTCTACAACGAGTAGAGGAGTGGAGAATTCTTGTGAAATATTTCTGGACTTTCTCAACTGTGCTAATATCAGATACGTAATGTGGTTCCAGACCGATGAGCTATATTTGAGTATTGGTCTAGCAAATGTTTTGTATGCTGTAGTTAGTTGTGTGATATTACCAGAGAAAAAGCTACGTAGGATTAGGTTAACAACTCTTAATGCCTTTTTGGTTTTGTAGTTTCAGTGGGCTCTAGCACTTAGATCATTAGAGATGAGTATTTCAAGGTCCTTTACAGAGCTTGGATCATCAACAAGGTCTTGACTGAGTAGAAGGCGGAGCTACGTCTCGGTGTTACAGCTGCGATCTCGGGGCTCTGAGATCGTAACTGATATTTTCGCCCCTGGTCGGTTCTAACGGACCTAAACCGTCCCGTAGAGACGGGGATTGTGAAGGGCACAGTCCCAGGATCCCAGAGATATCGCAAAATCTCTGGTTTGATCCGGGAGAAGCCCTTTTGCTGGAAGCGGAAAGGCAGC
>BLBF01000006.1:21736703-21778754 GCA_015471245.1 Laticauda colubrina
ATGATGGGAGACTTTAATGGAATTGTGGACAATAAATTGGACTATATAACAACAACAACAAAACAAAATAGAAAGATTCTCCCTAAATCTTTTTTTAAAATGACAGATGAATTAACCTTAAAAGATATTTGGAGGGAAAGAAATGTTAAAACTAAACAATATACTTTTTACTCTAATAGACATTTATCATGGTCCAGATTAGATATGATTTGGATCTCAACAGAATTAATATCTACTATTCAAGAAACAAATATTGAAATAAGTACTTGGGCAGATCATAGTCCAATGACAATTAAATGGAAGGGACAAAAAAAAAGATCGAGATGGACATTAAACAACACTATTTTAAAGGAGAAAGACTTTATACAATGGATGGAGAAGGAATTGGTGTTTTTTTTTAAAGAAAATAAAAAAGAAGATACTTCAATACAGAATGTTTGGGATACAATGAAGGCATATGTAAGAGGTTTGATAATAGACTATACAAGAAAAAAGAATATTAGGAAAAGACAAACCTCCAAGGCCTTGGAAGATGAATATAAAAGACTTGAAAAAGAATTACAGAAAATACCACAGAAAAAAGATATTAAATTGAAACTGGATGTAATTAAGCATAAAATGGAATTAATAGAGAAAGAAGAACTGGCACAGAAAATTAGAAATTCTAAACATAATTATTTTGAAGATGCAAATAAACCAGGTAGATGGCTAGCATATAAACTGAGAAAGGAGAAGGAATCAAGAAAAATATTGAAACTAATAGATGATCAAGGTCAAGTTTGTTGTGGTAATAAGGAGAAAAAGGAAATTATTCGAGATTATTATGGACAACTATATAAACAAGAGAATATTGATGAGGAAAAAATTAAACAGTATTTACAGAATGTTAACTTACCAAAGATACCTAAAGAGACTGAAGAAATGTTAGAAAGCAATATAACAATGATGGAATTAAATGAAGCATTTAAAAGACAAAATAATGGGAAAGCACCAGGTCCAGATGGGCTTCCGGCAGAATTCTACAAAAAATTTCAAGAATCATTGAACACCCCATTGTTAGAAATTATGAATGAAGCTATGTTAAAGAAGATGACACCCAAAACATGGTCAGAGGCTTATATTACACTTATTTTAAAGGAAGAGGCTGACCCGTTGCAAATTAAGAACTATAGACCTATTTCCTTATTGAATGCAGATTATAAAATTTTTGCTTCAATCTTAGCAGAAAGACTGAAAAAATATTTAAATAATTTTATTCATCCAGATCAAAATGGATTTCTGCCAAAGAGACAAATTAGAGACAATATGAAAGTAATTTTGGATACTTTGGAATATTATGAGGCTCATCCTGAAAAACAAATGGCTTTGATATTCCTAGATGTTCAAAAGGCATTTGACAACGTGAACTGGAGATTTATGTTATTACTATTGGAACAGATGGGCTTTGCCAGAAAATTTATTCAAGCAATAGAAGCCATATATAATAAACAGACAGCAAAGGTAATGATGGAGGGAGAATTTACAGATCTTATTAATATAAGAAGAGGCACAAGACAAGGATGTCCCCTATCTCCTTTGTTATTCGTATTAACTTTGGAAGTGTTGAATAGAAATATTAGAGATGACAAAAATATAAAAGGAATGAAAATTAAAAAGGAATAATTTAAACTACAAGCTTTTGCTGACGATTTAGCTTTTATTCTGGAAGACCCGTTAGAAACCGCTCCAAAGTTATTGGAAAAGATAGAGACATATGGTGAGATGGCTGGCTTGAAAATAAATAAAGATAAAACAAAGATTTTGACAAAAAACATGTTATTGAGACAAAGAGAAGAACTGACAGATCTTTTGAAAATTCAAGTTACAAATAAGGTTAAGTATCTGGGGATATACTTGACAGCAAGATGTAGCACGTTAAAAGAGAATAATTATATTAAACTTAAACAACAGATAATTACAGATTTGAAGAAATGGGAAAATTTACAATTGTCATTAATAGGGAGAATTTCAACAATTAAGATGAATATTTTACCTAGAATTTTATTTCTCTTTCAAACAATACCAATCAGACTTGGAAAGGACTATTTTGAAGATTTAAATAAAACTATGTTGAAGTTTATATGGCAAGGTAAAAAAGCGAGAATAAAGTTAAAACTTTTGCAAGATGCTAGAAATAGAGGAGGTTTTGGCCTGCCTAATTGGGAATTGTATTATCAAGCTGCAAGTTTGATGTGGGTCAAAGAATGGATAACATTAAGAAAACATAGATTGTTGACATTAGAAGGACATGATTTACTGTTGGGCTGGCATGCTTTTTTATGGTACAAGGGAACTAAAACACAGGGGTATTTCAGAAGACATTATATACGGGAGTCTTTGTGGTTAAATTGGGAGAAGATAAAAAAACAATGTTACTTGAAAATTCCAGTTTGGTTATCGACTATTGAAGCATTTTCCTATCCTATGATCTATAAAAAGGAACAAACAGTTAGATATGGGGAACTGTTGGATGAAAAGGGTGGACTTAAAACGATCCAAAACTTAGAGGAACAAGGTATAAGGATGAATTGGTTTTCATATGCGCAAATACACTCAAGATATCTTGAAGATTTTAAAACGGAAGGATTCTATGATAAACAGACTGATTTAGATAAGATATTGATGGGTACTGATGAGAAAGTGATTAAAAAGTTATATGGTTATTTATTGGGAATTAAGCTAGAGGAAGAACAAGTTAAAGAAACTATGATTGCTTGGGGGAAGAATTTTGGATATGGGATTGATTTAGAGCAATGGCAAAAATTGTGGTCTCAAAATTATAAAATGACAATGTCAATAGCATATAAAGAAAACTTGTATAAGATGTTTTACAGGTGGCACTTCCCCCCCGACAAGAATAGCAAGAATGTTCAAGAACAAATCTGAAAAATGTTGGAAATGTCATCAGATACCTGGCTCATACTATCATATGTGGTGGACTTGTGAGAATGCCAGAAAATATTGGACTAAAATTCACATATGTTTGGAAAAAATGACAAAGAAACACATAGACTTGAAACCAGAGATTTTTTTATTGGGAATTTTACCTGATAAATATAATAAAGACTTGAAATATTTGATTGTAAATGTATTAACAGCGGCTAGGATTGTATTTGCTAAAAACTGGAAGAATGAGAAAATACCATTGCAGGAAGAAATTATTAAGAAAATATTGGAATGTGCTGAGATGAGTAGATTGACATTTGAAATTAGAGAACAAGAAGACAAACAATTTTATGAAATTTGGGTTTTTTTTTATCAATGGTTAGATGATAAAATAAAATAATAGAGCATTAGTATTATATATATGAAGGGTTTTTAGGATTGATTTGTTATGATTATATGATAAGTTATAGAATAAACTGTTTGAAGTATTGTTATCTCACAAAGCATGAATGATTAAAAGTATAGTCAGAAAAAGATTTTTTTTTTATTTTTTTTTGGTAATATTAGAATATGGATTGACAATATGAGTGGTTATGCAATATAACTGTAATTGACACTATAAAATGAATGCACAAAACTGATGAACCAACCGATTCACCGGAAGTATATATGAGAGTAGATGTTTTTAATGTTTTGTACGTTTGCCTGTTTGTAGAAAATTAATAAAATTTAAAAAAAAACAAAAACAAAAAACAAGGTCTTGACTATTCAGCTTGTATTTTATTTTCTGATTTTTTTATACCTTATGCCATTATGTAAGACAGAGCATTTATTTGTTGAGATTTGAAGTTGCCATTTGTTTGACCATTCTAATACATAGCTGAGGTCTTTTTGAAGGGTAGCAGAATTATCTGTGGTATTGAATAGCTTTACATCATCAGCGAAGAGAACACAATTGCTCTTAATATGATCACAGAGGTCATTTATGTAGAGTACGAAGAGAGTTGGTCCTAGAACACTGCCTTGGGAGATACCACTGTTGACAGATACAGAATTTGATAGGATGTTTCCAATTTTGACCATTTGTTGTCTGTTTGACAGAAATGCTTCTATCCAGTTATGCAGGTGTCCAGAAATACATAAGATTTTAGTTTTAGGAGTAGTTTGTTCTGTACCATTGAATCAAAGGTTTTACAAAGTTCTATGTAGATTGCATCTATTGCTTTGCTCTGATTGAGTTGTGTAGTCCATATGTTTGTGCAGTGTAAGAGTTACAGATTACAGGATAGTTTTTTTCTGAAACCAAATTGTTTATTATAGAGTAGGTTGTTTGTCTCTAAGTGGAGGATAATGGATTGGTTAATAATTGATTCCATGACTTTACAAGTGACGCAGCATAAGGAAATTGGTCTGTAACTTTCAACTAGGCTGGGGTCTCCCTTTTTGAAGATGGGGATGACTGTGGCTTGTGACCATAGGTTAGACAAGGAGCTGGTCCTGAAAGATTTTTCAAAGATTATACTTAGAGATTCTGCTATGGCAGTGGATAGCTTTTTTAAGAAGTAGGCACATATTCCATCTGGTCCAATAGATAGAGATGATTTTAGATTGCGTAGTGTTTTTTCAATATTGTCTTCTGTAAAATCGATATGTATTAGATCATTGTAGTTTTCTGTGATTCAGCTAGGAAATACTGGGTATGATCCATTGCTGTTTACAAATACTGAGCCAAAGAATGTGTTAAAGATGTTGGCTTTATTGGTGTCATCATTGCAGTCTTTACCATTAGATCCTATCAGGGGTGGGATAGACCTTGAGTCTTTTAGTTTGTTGTTTACAAAATTGTAAAAAGCGCGGATGGAATTGGTGCGTAGGTTTTCCTCTTGTTTAATGTGATAATTGGTGCATTCAGTCTTTATCTGGTGGCATAAATTTTTATATCGGCTTTTGAAGATGATCTGTTTTTGGATTGAAGTTTCAGAATGATCTCTTTTTGGATTGAAGTTTCCTTATTGTTATGGGTAATCTGTTTTTTTTTGTTTTGGGAGTTGTTATTGGTACATATAGTTTGATGACTCTTTTGACTTCAAGTAAAAATATGTTCTAATGGTCTTCAACAGTATTGCATTCAGTGAATAGAGATTGCCAATCAAGGGATGAGAGATTGTTGTCTATAAGATCATAGTTGCCTTTTTTGAAGTTATAATTGGGGATTATGTCATTGTGATGATTTTTGTGTGGGCATATGTTGAGACAAAAGTCAATCACATTGTGGTCACTGTTGGAAAAGGGTTCTTTAGTTTATATTCCGTAAATTAAATTCAAATTTATGAGTTGACAACTGACACTGTAAATCACTTAGAGAGGGCTGTAAAGCACTGCTATTGCTATTACGGGATGGTGTTATGCTTTGCTGAAATCCAAGCCAAAATATGAGACAATTATATATGGAATGATGTCTCTTACCTTAAGAAAGTGTCTTGTTGCTAAAAAGAGGGGTGATTCTGATTCCTGTGTTTTTGCACATTGTTCTGCTAATGGCGTTAGAGCTTCTAAGCAGAGCTGGCAAACATCTGAACTCATTCTGATTACTCAAAGTCAAGAAATATATTTTTCCTTTGAGGGGATTTGGAAATTATACAAGAGGAAAACAGTAAACAGAAGTTAAAAACTGCCATTTTCCTATATGTTTCAAGCTAAGATTATCCTGAAGTGGTTGTAATTGGTTCCTCGCTCTTCTGTTTAAATCAAATGTAACTAAGGAAAGTAAAGAGGGAGAATTTAGGGATGAGACAAATAATCAAGTGTAGAGAGCTACAACAATTTGTAGCAAATGAGCGAGAAGCACAGAATATCTAAATATTTTTGCATTAAAATGTTATTGAATCTAGAAACTGTTATAAGGACAACAGATTCCATCCCTGCAAAATTATAAAAGTGGTTTTATTTTTCCTATCAGGGAATTCTAAATTCTAGAATACTCTTACAATAGGCTTAAATAATCTGATGCACATGTATCCTGGTTCCTACTGGTGACAGGATGGGAATGTTTCAATAAATGAATAACTGCTTCTCATTATACTTCAAGCAAAGAATATGTAGAACTTGAGAAATATTATATTAAACTCTCTGCCAAAATAAAATAATAAATATGTGGATTCCCTCACATAAATAACTTTGATAACAAAAAAAACAACACAATACAAATGTTCAGGTAAGTAATCAACAACTGAAATTCTTGACATTCTCAAGGCATATACTTAAAAGGTATATATCAAGTATACAATAAAGTAATGATTTAAAGAGAAAAATAAAGAGATCAACTGAATAAGTCCTTTCTCTGCTCCCCCAAAAGATCTTAAAGGATACGATGTCATCCCCAATTCTAATGAATACATAAGGCTTTTAAACAAGTCTTCTGGAAGTTGTGGAATTTTCTCAGGAAATATTTCACAAATAAAAGTGATTAGTTTGTAGTACTGATTACATAGCGATGGAAACTATGGAAGGAAAAACAGTAAACAAGTTCATGTTAAAGAGGCTTCTTAATAATTATATTTCAAGAAAACAAAATATCAGGTATTCAAAATCAAGGGTTATTAGTTTTGTATATTTCACAAGTTGCAATACCTTATATAGTCCTAGGTTTTTGAGGTCAATACAGAATTAAAGCTGACATATTTTTGTAATTCATGGCCCATTGTTGAAACCATAGCTCACTTATTGTGATAAGCTCTGGTGAAGCTGATTTGCAATTAAAGACTTCTGAAAAATTTAACCTGAGAGAGGTACTATATATATTATTTCATAATGATTTGTTAAGTTCTTTGGTTTCAAGGAATTAACTGCTTCATTACACTAACTAGCCAATACCAAGCTATTCCACAGATGGTACTATTAACACATTTAGACAGTACTAGGTTTAAAAGGCTGTTTAAAGGAGGGCATGAGCTTGGCTGAAGCTCTGAGTTAGTGCCAGTGGGCATTTTCAGACAGCCATGAAAGTACTGATAGTAGTAGAAAATCATATTTAGAGACACAGTATTATAATGATTACATTTTTTGGAAGAATGGTCAAAATTCCCCATCTCTTTCTGCAACCCTGCATGGTACTGTACATACCTTTAACAAATCTTGGGACATTAAAGGCAGGATTAGGTTCACTCCATATAAGACAACATCTGCTGCTGATACGGATCTGTTTGTTGCTTGCCCGGGTTCATGTCCCCTAAATACTTCATCTAAATATGAGGAAGAGGGGAGAAATATAGGAATATAAAAAGAAATTCAACTGTCTGCAAATATTTTGTGAACTCCAAGCTTAGAATTTCATATGTCATCAGGGAGCATGAAATCTTTCATAAATTATTAATTAAAGTAATTGGAATGCAGCGCTTGAATCCCAATAAGGTAATTTTGCCTTCTGCAGTTGATCTTAAAAACATTTCCTTTAGAAAAACTAAACACAGAGGGAAGTATATTTAAATTATATGTGCTTTTTTCTTATTCTTCAGATTCTAAGGTGGATAAAAAACTCAAACATTCATCAAGAAAAATAGGAAATCAATTTTAAGTTTAAAAAATGTCTGAAATTCTAACAAAAATTATGAAATATATTTTGTAATCTACTATAGCCAAAATTAATGAACCTCTCTAGACATACAATTATAAGATATATTACTAATTTCAATCTTTTCAAATTTAGATTGTCGTAAGGCAGACCACTTTAATATATTTTAAAGCGATGATTCACTAATGATCTGCTTCACTTCTAATTAAATGTACCTTCTTATAATTCAAAATGTACAAGGTAAAAAACCCAAACAGTAATCTTATTAACCACAAAGATTTGGCTGATAAATGAATATAAAATTCAATGAAAAACTGTGCTTACAATGAATAATAATCTGCTTGGGGAATGGCTCATATACAGTGGAACCTCGGGTTGTGACCGTAATCCGTTCCAGGACTACTGTTGCAACCTGATTTGGTCATGACCGGAAGCACAACCTTCTGCGCATGAATGGAGAAAAAAAATGGTGCCAAAGGGGAAATTGCCATGGCTGTGTCTGGTTGCCCCCCAAAGATGTGCTCGTGACCGCAAACAAAACTTTGCCGAAAATTCTGGTCATCACCTGATTTGGTCAAAAACAGAAGTGTATGCGACCTGAGGTTCCACTGTATTATAAACAGACAAATACAAGTTTACCAATATAGGTAGTATTCAACCATCAATTGTAATGGAATCTGTCCTTCCTTTAAATTTGTATGCTGCCCATCTCCCCAATAGGTTGATCTTCTAGGTCTCTGTTATGTCTTGGTGTGTTTTTGTGGATCAGGCTGGTGATTTTGTTTTTGTGGAAGCCGTTGGCTGTCAATACTTTAGTCAGGGTGCATAGTTCAGTCTTTATATGTGTCTTGTCTGCCAGGTGTTTGGTTCTGGTGATCAACAGACCTATGGAACAGCTGTCCTGCCCTACATAAGAGGTACTACAGACAAAATCAGTAAGATACTACACAGGCATCACATCAAGACTGCCTTCAAAACAGACAAAAAAATAGCAAACATCCTTAAAAACCTCAAAGACAAAATTGACCTGGAAAACCAAGGCATATACGAAGTTCCCTGTGCATCATGCCCGGCCACATACATTGGACAGACCAATAGAAGAATAAGTACCCGCCTGGATGAACACAAAAATGCAGTAAAAAAGCTGGAACACACCTCCTCACTAGTCCAACATATTAAAACCACAGGTCACAACATCAACTTCAATGGCACTAAAACCCTAGCCACTATAGAAAACCCCAGCCACAGAATCATCAGAGAAGCCATAGAGATCAAAAAAAGACCTGAAAGCATGAATAGAAGAGATGATTCCACCAGACTGTCAATCATTTGGAAGCCTCCACTCTCAAATAGAAAGATCTCCACCCCACAAGCCAGGCAAACACCTGGGCACAGACTCCTTCTGATACCTCCAGCTCAAACACATCCTCACCAGGCACCCAGATGAAACCTGGCTTCCTCATAGATAATAGCCGTCCTTTCACATGAAGCCAAGCTGCACTGAAAGCCTCCAACACAGGAACAGAGTGTTGCCAGCCAATCAAAGCTACAAAACAGACAGAAGAAATCAGAAACACCAATCAAACAAACTCCAAGTCCAATAAACACAGACCAAGACTCCCAACCAATCAGGATGTAGAAAAAAACATCCTGGCACAACAATAGGCTAGCCTCAAATTTAAAACCAATGCTTGTGATAGCCTGACCCACATACAAACTCCATACAGAAGCCTGATGATGGCAGGCTTTTTATTTATATTTATATATATATAAATAAAACTTTTTAAGTAGTTATTTGAGTGCCCACATTTCTCAACTAGTTGCTTAAATTCTCTATTCGTTTAAGCATTCTGTAAAAAAACAAATTATATAAAAATCAGGAAAGACAATAAAAGATTGGAAAAAAAAACTGAAAGTCACTGAAGAACCAAACAAGAAAACATTAAAAACTGTTTGAATAAATGCATCAGTGCATTTTAACTCTGAAATTTAAGAGACCAATCAACAGAGCTCTTATTTGTTCGTTACATATTGGTGTCAGGAGATAAAGCGCTCTTGAAGTTTCACCCATTTTATTTTCATTCTAAAAGTTCCCCCTACCTGTATCACTGAAATCTATAAATTCTTTTGAAAGTAGGTTTGTGAGAAGCTCCATAATGAGAAGAAGATCCTGGTATTGGTCCTCTTCTGCTGTAACATCTATTCGTTGTCTACCTAAATTATTCTTGGAATATACTTGAAGAAGGGTCAGACAAGCTTCATATAAATTCATGGCTTTAGACTGCAAAAGAAAAAAAAAGAAAAACCAAAAGAAGGCTTAATGAAGGATATACACTTGCTAGAATGTACTTATTACTCAGGCCTTGAAACCACTTCAGTTGCAACTGATACTAAGCGGAATATACTCCATTTATAGCAAGGGTTGAAAACTGTCAAATAACAATTATTAATCCTGTTGCTTGACAGGATTACTCTCCAGCAGAGTAAATCACATTGTGAGGCATACATTTAAGCAGTGTGGAATTTCCATTGTATAGTTAATAACATTTTGTAGAAAATTCTATCATCATCATCATCTTCTTTTAACTATCCTATAATCTCTTGTGGGGTGGACTCTGGGCAACTGACTGGAGCTAGCAAAAGTATTTATTGGCCTGATGCCTTCCTGTTGCCAATGTGGAGTTTTGTTCAGCAGATACATCCTCAGAGAGAAATATTTACCTCTTCCTAGGATTGAACTCACATCACAGCCTCCTAATTGTGAGATGAGAACTCTACCTCTCGGCCACTGCACCACTACCTTTTGTAGGAAATTCTATCTCTTGGTATTATTAATTTCTCTGTTTTAAGGAGCCTAGTGGCTCCTAAAAAAAAAAAAGATAAGTAAGCATCCAATGTATCTTTAACAGTTAACATTGGGGCATATACCTTCTAGGTTACAGCTTCTGAGGCAGTAAGTATTCTGTTGATGAGTGTACAGGTAGTCCTTAACTTACGACCACAATTGAGTTGAAAATTTCTGTTGTTAAGTGAGATTTGCCTCAGTTTATCATCTTTCTTGCCACAGTTGTTAAGTGAATCACTGGAATGGTTAAGTTAGTAACATGGTTATAAAGTGAATCTGGCTTCCCATTGCTTGTCAGAAGGTCACAAAAGATGATCACATGACCCTAGGACATTGCAACCATCATAAATATGAGCCAATTGCCAAGCATCTAAATTTTGATCACATGACCACAGTAATTACTCCAACGGCTATAAGCATAAAAAACAGTCATAAGTCACTTTTTCAATGCCGTTATAACTTTGAATGATCACTATAAACAAATGGTTATAAGTCAAGAACTGCCTGTATTCTAGACATAGTCATATTCTCCATTATCTGATAGCACACAGCCCCACCTCACAGGTAGATCATAAAGTAATGCAAGCAAGGCATGAGACATAAATAACATCTTGCCCAAACCCTCTCCAAATGGACAAATCAGCACAATGATGAAGGAAAATATTCTAAAAGAAACAAATACATCATATCGCGAATCATCAACTCTCAGTTTTAATTCAACATAATTGATACTACTAAAAATATTTAGAAATTCCAAGCTCTTCAAAATATTTTTCCAAAATATGAAAATGCTTCAATTTACAGAGCTCAATGATTTCTTTTATTAGAAATAAAATATTTAAAGATAGCTTTAAGGGTGTGAAAAGAAATTGATATCACTGTACAGATATGTACATTTCTAGCATATATCCCATATTTAGAATATATTTTTAAATTTTTTTACCTCTCCAAGATAGCATATTTGTTTATGTGCAACTTCAACAAAAACTTCTATTATGAGGTTAACAGTCTCTGGTGTATTCTTGTACACCTCCATTAGTCCAATGCAATTTGTAAGAAAGTCCATCAGAAAATTAAAGAGAATTGCTACATTGTCTATCTGGGTAGCTTCAGCAATACCACAAAGTGCTTCTAAGGTGGCAGTGATTTCCTGCTTCACCTCCTCCTCCTGGCAGATTTGTTGGAAGTTTTCTTGGTTTATCACATTTAAGAATCGTTGTTGCAGTGGCTGAAGAACCTTGAAAACACAAATAAAGAGAAGTTTATGGTAGCTATCCTGCAGAAAGCTATAGTTGCAGACAGAAATAGTTTGACCCAAAGAATTTTCATGTAAATACTTATCTTGAATAACAGTATTTTTTGTATATAACACAACTTAGAGGAAGTTTAAGATTGATCATAGAGGCAGTTCTGAATAAGTTGGCAAATCTCTTTTTACTAAAAAACCTCTGTGAGGGAAACAGACAGTTTCCAAATATGATAAATCAATAAGTAAATAAATAAATAATTTGTTTGAATAGTATATATAAAACATATCCTGCCAAATACCTTATAATGCTAAAGAAATACCCATTTTGAAAAAGCAGTATGTATGTAATATGTTAAACCAAAGGGGAAAAAAATGCTGAACTATCCCATTGTACTGTCTAACTGACTCTGGGCTGGTAATAAACAAAAGCTATACGATCACAAAAATACAATTAAAAAGTAGAATAAAAACAAGTTAAAAGTTAACTTCAAAAGCAGAGGGAATGCCTTCAAATTGATTTTAAAGAGCAAGATGTTTTAACAGGTAGCAAATGTCCAAACAAAATGCCTATGGATTGATCCTTAATTATCCAGGTCATGATTGTCTCAAAGGTGTTTTTTTTCCCCCAAAGGCAACTGAACTTTTTTATTTATTTATTTTTTCCTTTAGTCAGAAATGAAGAAACTTCTTGGAATCAAAAGGTTTTCAAGAAAACAAAAAGAAAAAAACTAAAAAAAGTCCAGTTGTCTTTTGAAAAAGCACTTTTGGGGCATCCACATCAAAATTGGATTGTATAAGGCTGGTTTTAATCAATAGTGGAAGAGATATATGGAGAAACTGAGTCACAACAGAACAGTTGTCTCTGGAGTCTCACTATGGGAGTGGTAGAGGAGTCATACCATTTTTTCCTCTTTTAAAGCAAACCCTGATAAGCATGGTTGGAATTCTTTTATGTTGACTTATCCTTATCTGGTTTTGTATAATAGTTTGTTTGCCAAAAGGGCTCATTATCCACTGTAAAATTTTACAACTAGCTGTTTCTGGCTCAAGAATATAGCCTTTTATTTTTGAAGCCAAATTTTTAAACACATGGCTCATGCTATTTTGAAAAGTCATTTTTTGAGACGCTTCCTTGAAGAGGAAGGGGAAATATTAAGAAATATAACATGCTTAAATCCTGGAAGGCAATGGAACATGTCTATAGCTAAAATGAAAGGGAAAAAAGTGGGGAAATTTTTAATTTGAGTCTGTTTTTTCTCTCTACATAAGTGTGAGTGTTCACATGCATGTGTGTATGCTGAAGAGATATATTAGGCAAAATATGGCCTTTGTTAAGCAGCTAAAGCAGGGGAACAAGAGAGGTAGAGAATAGGGACAAGGTGGTCATTTCTGATCCATTCGACTTTCCCCTTGCAGCAGCCATATTCTTGTATTAATGATCCACTGTCCTCCAGAGCAGGTGACTGCTCTGATAAACCCTCTAGAATCACAATACATTAGGCAACCTCTCAAAACAGCTTCTAAAGCAGGGGTGTCAAACTCAAGGCCCACAGGCAAGATCCGGACTCTGATAAGGTTAGATCAGGCATGTAGGGCTTCCCTGGAAGTGGTGAGGGACATGCCTCCGTTGCCTCAGCCTGGCCCAGCTAGGTGCTCCTTCTGGGCACGCATAGCTCATCTGCCTCACTCCTCCCAGCCATGCCTTGTCACGCCTAGATCCTCCTCACCACACCTGGCCTTGCTTGGTCTCGCTTACTTTGTCTTGTGGGGGCAGCAGCAGAAGCCTTGAGGAGTGCATCCAGGCGCCTCCTCGGGGAAGTGGGCAGGGGTTTCCAATTTTCACTTCTCCTCACTGTCATTGCCTTTGTGCCTGGACTGTGGCCTAAAACTGAACTTGTAGTTCGGCTGCCTCCTCCCACCAAGTCCTAGCACCATTCAAACTTCCCCCAGCCACCCTGCCCATCTGCGTGCAAGCACTGATACTCTGCTGCCCACCCAAGGCTTTGTCTTTCACCCTGGATCACCCCTTCCAGCTCACCACAGGTGCCCCCTGACGTGAGTGATGAGTTGGCCACATCTAGTCATGTGACCACCCAGCCACGCCCACCTGGCCCTTTGAGGGTAACCATAATGCTGATCCGGCCCGCAATGAAATTGAGTTTGATACCCCTGTTCTAAAGCAATACCTCTCAACTTTAGAATCTTTTAAGATATGTGGACTTCAACTTCTGGGAGTTGAGGTCAATGCATCTTAAAGTTGCTGAGGTTGAAAAATAATGATTTAAAGGATGCAGATGGATGACCCAGAAGAGACAGAAGCAGCCTTGAACTGTGGAGACAAAATGATGAGTGGACTGCTTTTAAATAATTTTTTCTGTGTATCATCAAAAACAAGTTTCTAAAATATGCAAAATCAGTAAATATAACTAAGTGACATAGCACAAAATGAAAAAAGGAATAATAAATAAAAAGGAAAGTCAGACATATTACAGTTACATTTCATTATTTAATATTTGTTATTCTAAGTCCAGAACATTTTTTCATGGAATTTTATGACACTTTTTGATAGCAGAATTCCCAATATTAGAACTTCAATTTTCAACAATAAAAATGAAAGCAGTGATGCATGAATATCAAGAATGACTTTAAAAGTATTTAAATATATTATTTAAGTCAACTTATTGTTGCATTCAAATTATAAGAATTAGTATTTTTGCAGTTCAAGATAATCCCATGATTTCCCAGTCCAGAATCAAAAATAAGGTTGGCGACAGATTTCTTTCCTTATCCATGAATAACTAATTAATAATTAATAAATGGTAAGAAAAAAGATAGAAAAGTATTCTATTTTGAAAGTATGCAGCTATACACCACCAATATATTTGTATGCATTCATTTAACCTCTGGATATGCAAAAAGTGTTGGTTCATTTTAAAGTTAAGTAACAGTATACTGCTTAAATTTATAGATTATATTACCTAAGAAATAAACTACATTGCAAATAATACTGTAACACTGGATGTATGAGAGAACCACTTCATTGTAGTGGTTAAGGTATCAGGCTAGAAACCAGGAATGTATTTGGCCCAAAGACAGCTGGGTGACATTGGGCCAGTCATTCTCTCTCAACCCTAGGAAGAAGACAATGGAAAACTACTTCTGGAAAACCTTGTCAAGAAAACTGTAAGGATAAGTTCAGGCAATCATCTAGACTCAAAACTGACTTAAAAGTATGCACACACTCCCAAATAATATAACACTAGTGGGTAATTGATGCTCTAACTTTTTTCATACAAAATAAATTAAAGGATTTTTTTAAGTCATCAAGGAAAACAAATCAAGACTACTGAATGCCAAACTCTCACTTTCAGATGTCACTCATCCCAAATTTTGAAGCACAGATTGCACTTACTTCTGTCCAGTACTGCTGTTTGGTATCTCCATCCATATGAGCAAAACCCCCAAGAACTAAGGCTTTCATTAATGTACGTTGCACTGAACTGGATAGAAAATGAAGAGGGGGATTCCGTCTGGCAAATTGTTTTGCTAAGTTCCACCAGTTTTCACACTGAATTACTAAATTTGCCCTTACAGAAAAACATTGAAACACAATAAATAACAATGCAATAGCCTGCAACAGTTAAATAAAACTAGCTTTCTCCCAGATAAAATTTTTAAACATTCTTAACAAACAAATATTTATCTAATAACATAGTATGTCACTGGCACTAGAATAAGTGTTGTCCAAATAATTGTTCCCCTTTGTTTTGTCCATGAGTAGAAACAGGACAAAAATAATTTATGTCTTAATTACAATATTCTTCTTTTGGGAACTCACTTAAATCTGAACTGGCTATAGCAGATGTTTTATATGTATTCATATATAAGCACAAGCGAAAAGGAATTTTAGAAATAAGCCTTGGAACTACCATTTCTATTTAATAATATGAAGCAATCAGTTTCTGGAAGAGATTAGCAGTAAAACTGAGGCTTGGCAAATTGTCTTTTTGATTCTTGGTGTTGATCAAATCAGCAACAGTTATCAGAATCATGTTCCATGCCTTGGAAATAAGTATGGTATCTTAATAATAGTAGCTTAGCACTAGACTTATCAAGCTTCCAGAAAGAATCATTTTGAAAATTAAGTTTGAGTTCCAGTCCCTAAGTAAGATTGTCCTTAACTTATGACCTGCCTTTTAAAGATCATTTGAAATTACGAGGAGCCTAGAACAAGTGCCCGTTTTGGAAAACGGGTTGCTCTTATGACTGTGGTATTTGCTTAATGACCACTGCAAAAAATGTTGTAAAATTAGGTCTAGTCAGGTGGGATCTCAACTTATAACTGTAATGACTTATGATTGGAAATCCACCCCCAATTGCTATTGTAAGTCAAGGACTACCTGCAATATAGTTCATTCAAATAGTATCATTTTGTTTGTGAACTTATTGGATAATAAGAACACTTCCAACCAATTTAATCTCTTCCCATTTTCCTCAATGCATGACTAAAACTCTTTTGAAGTAGTTCAAACATGTATCTTTACAACATACTTTTCATGGGCAAGCAATCTATATTGTGAATGTAGCCCACATACATGCTGGTTATGTGATCTGTCCTCAAAAGATACAAGTTTGGAATTTTAAACTCTTATTAAGTTTGACATATCTACTTTGTATTTAACACATTAACCAATGAAAAATAAACATAAAAATATGTCATCTATCTGCCTTCCAGATAGATGGCACCAGGCAGTTGTTTCAGTAATACTAATATTTATCACAGCTACTATTTATATGTTCACAGAGTCTACTAACATCTAGTTTGGTCCAGAAATTCTCATGGGATTCTTAGAAAAATCTTTATTTTTTCATCTGGGAGAATAACTTTTAGGCTTACCTTTCTCTCCTTTCTACCAAAGTTACCAGTAGCTGCACAGTGTCATTGGCAAGTTCTTGCTCAGAACTCCACACTGCAAGATTGCTGAGTACTTTTTCTAAAAGGTATCCCACAATCCATTGGGCACCCTCAGTGTCAGCACCAAATGCGGTGTTGAATGGCAAGCTTATCTACAAAAAAAACATTAATATTTATGAATGCCACAGAACGTAGTTCGGTGTACTGATAAGACCACTGTCTGACTCCTTAGTTTTCTTTTGTTTATTGTCAGTTAAAAATACGTATCAGTTTTGTTCAAAAATGCCTTAGGAATAACATAATTGAAGGCACAAACAGATTTAATAGACAGATTCATTATGGCAGGAGTCCCCAATCCCCAGATCAGAGACCAGCACCACTTCGAGCCCGCCAGGAACTGGGCCATGCAAGTGAGTGAAGCCCCATCCATGCAAGCACGGTATCCAGGCAGCATATAAAACCATGCTCCCTCTCCCCAGTCCACAGAAAAACTGTACTTCATGGAACTGGTCCTTGGTACCCAAAGGGTGGGAGCACTGCATTATGATGTTTCCGCATGCATGCACCTATTAATGTTAGAGGAATATAGGTGGCCCACACATGCAGCAGAAGCAGCTGAGAGGGGAGATTATCATTTTAGATCATAAAAATGGTGTGCTATTTTGAATGCTTCTTCCCATATATAAATTCCCTAAAAACTATTCTAAAGCCTCTTTATTATTTATAAGGAACATCTTTATTTATTATTTATAAAGAACTCTTTCATTGTACATTTAGATCAGATCATACTTACTTAAGTATTGCAATGAAGCTCATGTGGTTTGTTACAAAATCTTGGAATTCATGCTGTAGGTAATTTGAAATTAAATGTAAAAATGTCCACAAGTTTAAAATTGTTTTACCTGGTCATATAGCTTTTCATCTACGAGGAGATAGGTTTTTGCCCACCGTTTGAGGAACCACACAATATCTTTTCCCATTTGCGGGCTCAGAAGGTGCGTAAGATCTGCTCTTATTGCTCGAGACTCCACTTCCGAAACTCTTAGAACAGAAGACAATAACCTGAAGAAAATTGAAGATACCGTGATTTCCACCTAGCACTCACTGATGTTGATTTATGCTTAGACACATGAAATCTTCTTTTTCAAGGTTTTGGGGAATAACTGAGTGACACGATTAGCGTCACCATTTCTATCAGCAGAAAACATTAAGTTTTCCACATATTCACTCTCTCACCACTGAACAACAGCATATACTGCCTATTCTTTACTTTAGAGGCTAGTATGAAAATCCTCAATCTTTAACTTGGAAATCTCAGGCTATTGTTGCAGGAAGAACTATTTCTCTGAATATAACAAGCCTGCTTAGAGTATTTGAAAGTTTTATTGAGATTTTATATCAATTAATAGTATTATTCTTCAGCCCAAGTCGAGTTTAATATTGCTGAAGTTTTCCAAGACACAGCATTGATTTAATCCATGAAGGAGAATGTTAAAGAAAACAGTCTCTTCAGAAGACAATAAGTATCTTGGAGGAAAGAGGGAAAGTGATGTCACCATTCAATGGCAACACATACAGTTCCCCAAAAAGAAACACCAAATTAATGATCATTTAAATTAACTGTTTAAATGCTCCAACGCAGCCCAGATGAGATAGACTTTTAACTCACATACCTGGGGAGCTTTAACCAATAGAAGGCAGTGCTGGGCTGGTCGTCTGATACCTCAGAAATTTATTTCTTAGTATCACTACAAGATGTCTCTGCAGCAACCACCACATATCTTTTATTTAGTCAATTCCTCTAAGCATGAAGAAATTGCTGAAAAACTTGCTATCCTGGTATGAAAATTTTATGAGTATTCTGGAAATGCTGAAGTCTGTGGTATACTGGCTGAAATTTGTCTTTTTAAACAGTCAAAATATTTATTGCCATTTCCTTAAAATTTAAGAGTTCTATATCCATCTCTCCTTACTTTTAGAAACTTGATCTTGAAATTTGCAGAAAATATTTATTGCTGCCAACACTTATAACATTACAGACCATACATGGCCTCAAGTGTAGCAGTTTTATTGCAGCAAACAATAGAGACCATATGCATATTAATATATTGTTTTCCTCTTATAAAACAAAAGTTTTCAAAATAGATGGATACTAAAAATTTAATTCAATATACTATGCTTCCTTACTGAGAGATGTTAGAAACAGGTGTTTCTCTTTTAACAGAGTAAAATCCTTCAACACATTCTCCTCAAAGTCTCTGAATTTTTCCCCAGACCAACAAATTATTTAAGAATGTTAATTTTAGTGACTTAGAAAGCATTCTGTGACTTCATCCTGGCTTACAAAACTGAATATATGTTTTGGCAAACATATTCTGAATAGTCATTTCTGCCTTGCTATAAGTTATTTATTTTGATTTAAAGATGCACCCATGTCACATGCCTGTAAACATGTTCACAACAACTCATTTCATTTTAATTTAATAAGCAATGTAATTCCTGTTTGGCACACAGTCTTCCAAAAGTGATGTTTATGTTATTTTGCACCAAACCCCTCCCCCCAAATCTCACTTTTAACACAGTGCATCATATTGTTTGCTTATAGCAAAAAACCTTAACTATTAAAGTTTTTTCCTCAATCATCAATATGAGGTCACTACACTTAATTCTACAGAAGGCCTACTTTCTTTCACCAGTTCTGACATTCACATTGTTATCATGGATTAATAATTTACAATGATAGCCCTATCTACTTCTGATTTACGGTTCAATATTTGGCATTAAAATACTAAATAAATTACCTAATAACAGAATCGGTTCTGTTGTACCCTGGAATGGAAGAGGCCTTTTCTCCTGGAGATCCAAGAATTTGAAGCGTTGTATTGATGTCAACCTCAGTTGAATGCTTAATGGAATACTCCATTATTTCTGGAGGTATTAGCGGAGTCTCTCCCTGAGTATCATTAGCTAAGAGGTAGCCTTAAAATTAAAAGCAAACAAACAAAAAAAAGAAAATAGTGACCTCAGATTACCTAGCCTAAATTAAATACTGCTTTAAGGGCCATCAAACAGAAGCTGAAAGAATTGGCATCAATATTTAACTAAATTCTATGATATGCTTAAATTAAAACTTGCATTTATGTTACATAATTCAGTTTAATTTTGTATTGGATTTCTACAAGTCAAAATAAAGTCTATAAGTAGCTCCAATTACTAGGGAGAAAGCAAACAAAACTAAATTCACCTTAAATCCCATAACAAATATAATTTTTGAATAGCCCATCTCCCATCTTTGCCATCATGTCACAGCTACTTTTTAAGAATCTTTTGCATTTGCAGCCTAGGCTAGACAGAACCTTTTCAAAAATTCTGTAATAGTGACAGCTCTAACCAATTAACTCCTTCCGGGGGAATATATAATAGTTAAGAATGCAGAGGAAGGAGTGAGATTGTGAAATACACAAATTTCAAGATCAAAATAATGTATTGAGGGGAGACATGAATAATATTATTATTCCTCCTTCCATGGATCTGCATGAAGCCTGCAATGTCTGTTCCTCCAGAGGCAGTAGACCTCTTCTTATTTTGCAATATAATATACACTGCTCAAAAAAATAAAGGGAACAACACAAATAAAAATAAATAAAATAAAGTTAAACAACACAATGTAACTCCAAGTCAATCACACTTCTGTGAAATCAAACTGTCCACTAAGATAGCAATACTGATTGACAATCAATTTCACATGCTGTTGTGCAAATGAAATAGACAACAGGTAGAAAGCATAGGCAGTTAGCAAGACATCCCCAGTAAAGGAGTGGTTCTGCAGGTGGTGACCACATGCCACTTCTCGGTTCCTATGCTTTCTGGCTGGTGGTTTGGTCACTTTTGAGTGCTGGCGGGGCTTTCACTCTAGTGGTAGCATGAGACGGAGTCTACAACCCACACAAGTGGCTCAGGTAGTGCAGCTCATCCAGGACAGCACATCAATGTGAGCTGTGGCAAGAAGGTTTGCTTTGTCTGTCAGCGTAGTGTCTGGAGCATGGAGACGCTACCAGGAGACAGGCCCGTACATCAGGAGACGTGGAGGAAGCCGTAGGAGGGCAACGACCCAGCATCAGGTCCGTCACCTCTGCCTTTGTGCAAGGAGGGACAGGAGGAGCACTGCCAGAGCCCTGCAAAATGACCTCCAGCGGGCCATAAATGTGCATGTGGCTGCTCAAACGGTCAGAAACAGATTCCATGAGGGTGGTATGAGGGCCTGACGTCCATAGGTGGGGGTTGTGCTTACAGCTCAACACCGTGCAGGACGTTTGGCATTTGCCAGAGAACACTAAGATTGGCAAATTCGCCACTGGCACCCTGTGCTCTTCACAGATGAAAGCAGGTTCACACTGAGCACATGTGACAGAGGTGACAGGGTCTGGAGATGCCATGGAGAACATTCTGCTGCCTGCAACATCCTCCAGCATGACCGGTTTGGCAGTGGGTCAGTAATGGTGTGGGGTGACATTTCTTTAGGGGGCCGCAAAGCCCTCCATGTGCTTACCAGAGATAGCCTGACTGCCATTAGGTACCGAGATGAGATCCTCAGACCCCTTGTGAGACCATATGCTGGTGCGGTTGGCCCTAGGTTCCTCCTAATGCAAGACAATGCTAGACCTCATGTGGCTGGAGTGTGTCAGCAGTTCCTACAAAATGAAGGCATTGATGCTATGGACTGGCCCGCCTGTTCCCCAGACCTGAATCCAATTGAGCACATCTGGGACATCATGTCTCGCTCCATCCACCAACGTCATGTTGCACCACAAACTTGCCCAGGAGTTGGGGGATGTTTTAGTTCAGGTGTGGGAGATCCCTCAGGAGACCATCCGCCACCTCATCAGGAGCATGCCCAGGCATCCTAGGGAGGTCATACAGTACGTGGAAGCCACACACGCTACTGAGCCTCATTTTGACTTGTTTTAAGGACATTATATCAAAGTTGGATCAGCCTGTAGTGTTTTTTTTTTCACTTTAATTTTGAGTGTAACTCCAAATCCAGACCTCCATGGGTTGTTAAATTTGATTTCCATTGATAATTTTTGTGTGATTTTGTTGTCAGCACATTCAACTATGTGATGAACAAAGTATTTAATGAGAATATTTCATTCATTCAGATCTAGGATGTCTTATTATTGTATTCCCTTTATTTTTTTGGGCAGTGTATAAATAGCAGGCTTTATCTTCCCAATAGTTACACCCTGAGATACACCAGAGTGGAAATGGCTGGAGTGCTTCCAATCTCCCAATGCATCAACATGGAGTGTCATCAGTATAGTAGCACTTGAAGGCCATTAGGGCTCTCAAAAATAATTTTATGTGCCAAAAGGTACATGAATGGAACATCATAGCATGTGAATTAAGACCATCATTTCCATAAAACCTCAATAAAAAGTCTTTGCTTGTGTATTTGTGAACCAATATGTCAGTAAAACAGGACTATTGTTTTAACATCAGTTTGGAACACATACACACATCTGAGATATCATCATATGGAAACATCGACTGTTAAGATATCTGCACAGGAATGTGCCTGAATGTTCCAAACAAGATGCTAAAATAAATAATAGAAATAAAATTATATAACAAAGATTATTTAGACTACCGAGTTCAATCCTGTGCACAGTGCAATAATCCTAATTAATGCATCCCAGACAGATGGCTGTTTTCTATTTGAATGCATCCTACAAAAAGTAATCCATCCCGTCTCAAAAATCAGTTATGCTCTGAAACATTTCTTACTGTTTGGATATTTTTTAATAAAATTCAGTTGGAATTGGTCTTCCTAAAAGTCAAATCTATTATTCTGCCCTGCATTCTGGAATGACACCAAACAAAACTTCTTGTATTTTTGGGAGAATGTCATCATTACTCTCCTCAATTGTATCTTCTCAACATGTAAGCATTTTTTTTCCTCACGGAACTGAATTTCCAAGCCTCAGGTCATTCTCACTGTCTTCTTTGTACTGCTTCCAGTTTGACTGAATCTTTTAAAAATGTTAATGCTCAGAACTGGACAAAGTACCTAAAGTTTGCCCATTGCAGAGCAAAGCAAAACTGTTCGAAGATTTGGGAGGTGTATTTGTATTCCTTAAACCATTACACACTTTTGATTCAAATTCATATTTTATAATCAACTATAATTTCAAAAAAAAGTTGTATATACTATTACCAAGTCAAATATTTCTATGCCTGCACATTTTATTTTCTCTCTGTAACTGATGACCTTTCCATTTGTCCCTATGGTAATTCGGTTAGTAGTTCTCTTTTTAGTACAAAGTATTGACACACGTTGCAACTAAATTAAATGCTGAGCCAAAATATGAGGGTTTTTTTGTGCTGATTAATGGAAAAGCAGTTTATAATAGGATGAAGGTCTTATTTCTTAGAAGCCAAAAGATTAAGAGGCAATTTGGCCTTCAGGGCTCACACAACTCTTGTTTCCCAGGCAAGTGAAGGAGATCATTAGATGCTTTCAAGATACTTCTTTCCTGTATAGTCTGTAACAGGGGTGTCAAACTTGCGGCCTGCAGGCCAGATGCGTCATAAGCTGGCCCCGGGTCTGTCTGGTTTAGCGAAGGGGGAAAAAGTCCCGATACGTCATGTAACGCTGCAGTGACAATGCGAGTTTGACACCCCTGGCCTATAACTACTGGGTCCTCAACAGCATGTGATACATTTAAACCTCTCCCTATCTGTGCTTCCTTCCATTTTTCATGCAGATACTAGTCTAAAGAATCCAGGAGGCTATGTCAATGATGAAAAGAAATTTGGCTGTAGTAATGGAATACAGCAAATATACTGTAGGCTTAATTTCTTAACTTTTTTAAAAAAAATTAACTTGTAAATGTTAACCTTGCTTTTAATTTTGCATTAAGCTTTTTGTTATGTTTCTATATCATTTTATGTTTGTAAGTCGCCCAGTCACCTAAGTGAGATATGGGTGGCATAGAAATTTGATAAATAAATGATGCCTGGGCTAATTCATAATAGCCATCTCCTCAAGTCCAGTTTAGCTGGACTTTTTCTAAACTGTCATCATTTATTTTTTCCTATTCTATAGGCCCTGAACAAAATGTTAAGGTTTCCTGTATTGTATATACCAATGCTTATCCTTCCTAAATACAGCAATCCTCATTCAAGAAACAAGTAATTGCTCTCAAATACAGTAAAATAATTAGACTATCTTTCCAAAGTTGTAACTTTGGGTTTTTGATGGAAGGGATTAAAGAATAAGGAAGCTAGTAATTTAATTCACTGAGCTATACTGGACAACTGGAAACCACAACTCAACGATGTCAGGTAAAATTGTTCCCGTTTCTGCTTGAATAATATTCAAACTTGGACAAAATAATAAGAAAAAATTCATGCCTATAGAAACTGCTCTCCCTTATCAACAAATATCCCAATATATTGCTGAATGGTGCTGCATTTTCCTTCTTTTTCAATGAAAACAAACCAGAAGACTACTTATACCTAATCTCCAAATCTGATTTTGGGGTTTTTGTTTTGTTTGGTTTGGTTTTTTGCTATGTGCTAAAGAAAACCACTGCACTCTAATAAGGCCATTTTTCCTGACTTGAGAGTTGTGAAAATAAGGGTGCATCTATGTAAGTAAACTACACATACACTAATTGACAGAAGAGCTAATTTGTAATAGATTTGACAAAGAACTTCCATTTCTAATGGAATGGTCTCAGTTGCCTGCGTGCAGAAGTCTCTACTAACCTGTGACTAGAATAAGCCAATGAATATCCTCATACAAGTCATCAAGCATTTTATTGTCAATGGAGCTTGATCCAGCTGAACTTATTAATTGCTGATGCCTTTGTAACTGGCCATGAAGTCTTGTCACTCTGTCTTCTAACAAACTGAAGGGAAACATTAAACAAGTTTATTACTTTTTCCACAATGAAGATGCAATGAATGAAAACAGCAAAAGCGATGTCAAAGGATACAACTGACTTGAGTTATACCTGATAAGGAGAGGTATACAGTGTTCAGCAGCAATTCTTCCTAACATGCCTATGCTGGCCAGCTGATCAGAAAATTGTTCTCTGTCATCCTCCTGCAGCTCACTTATTTCCTCCTCCTCCCTGGAAGCCACACCATTGGCAGTCTGAATTGAAAAGAAAATGCAAGTCTGTCACGTTGTAAAAACTGATTTTCTAGAATGTGTTAATATTTCAAATAAAATAGATTAAAAACTGACCCATCATAAACAAATATAAGGTAATATGTCCGGATGTTAGTCAAGGTGAAAAAGTACAAATATAGAAAAAGATATACTGTGGATTTGCAGCTACTGCATGTATCTTCTTTGTAATATCAAAAACACAGGAGCGCTTTTATTGGATAGGACCAAAAGCACACCCAATTCAGCATTCCAATCCCATAGGGGAAAATTAGCTATCTGTGGAAAATTCTTCTGATCATGTTTCTTAATAATCAGCACACATACTGTTTAAGAGATGAGAGATAATAAACAGCCAAAGTAACTAAAAGTAGCGTAAACTAGGACCTTCTCCTCCATGAAGTTGGCCCCAGTTGGCCCTCATATTTTGTGGAAGAAAATTCTGAAGTTACATAGAAACTTATGTTGACAGTCCTGAAATATCAAGCTTTCTTCCTACTTATTATAGCTGACGGTCCTAGTTCATGCTCATTTTGCTTTGTAAAATCAAAGTTGAAATTCGGCTCAACTATATATTTGGGATGGGGCGTAGGGGGAGATTGTTGATGAAGATCTGCTTAATTCGATTTTCAAAAAATGGGAGCCATTTGCTTCTAATATTATTCCAAGCATCAATTCTCCAAACATTTTACAGCATTTGGAACAAAGAGGTTGCATGGGAGAATCTCTGTGGTGGAACTAACAACCAACAAACCACGAGAACACAGAGCAAAAGAATTAGGGAAGGAAACAGAATCATTACAGAAGGTATTATAGAATCCAGGAAAGAGGGAAGCATGAGAAAAAGATTCAGAAGAACCTAATTATACTACATATAGGTCATACAGGAAAATCAGTTTGGTAGGCTTTTAGAATTCCATTACTTTAGGAGCAATTTCCTTCCAGAAATATAACTGGTTTTTGCTTTCTATGCTCATCAACTTCACATGTTTGACATTAAATTTGAAAGCTCCCTTAATTTCTTTCTTTAAAAATGATTTGGTCCAGTGTTGAGGATCTAGACATGAATTCTGTCCTCAAAGTGCCTCATTGACAGAACAAGTGGCAGAGGTGCTCCATTAAAGCAAATTCAGGAGGAAGAGCTACAGATCACAAGTTTGCATAATGCCACAGAGCAGTTAATGCAGTTTTTTGGCAAGGATTTACAAGGAGCAGCTTGTACCAGGCTGCTATGCAGACACTTATTTTCTGTCCCTATGCAAATTTGCCAAGGAGGTTGTTAGAGAGGGAGGAGACAAGACCAATTCCTTACTTTCCCTGTTCAGTTCAGCCGGGCAGAATTCCCTACGGACCAGACCAAGGTGGCATTTGAAAATAAGAGCAGGCAGATGGGCAGTACTACTCACTGAAATCAACATACTGTATGAGATACCTATTAACTTTTTATGTAGATGTTCAGAGCTGATTTTGATAATTCCAACTGAAGAGTAATCACCAATTGGGAGATTAATAAATTGTGACCTGGAAAATGCCAAATACTTGACGACACAGCATATTTTCAGTTGTATGTGCTAAGAGGATGTGCTACAATGATTTTCCTCCAATCAACCAGCATTAAGCAGGTCTCTCCTATTAACTGAAGATTAGTTAGTGTGACAAGGCACACCCTAGATCTTGGAAGAATTAATTCAACATTGTATGGTGGTTAATGGTAGGCTAGATAAGTTGAGACCTAGAGGAAATAACCCTTTTTTCAGTTTTCCCTTCCCCCAAATTACCTTCTGGGATTCTAAGGGGTGAAACCCAAGGAAAAAGGGACAATGAAGAGAACTACATTTGCAGTACAGAAACAAAAGAAGACCTTAGACCAGGGCTGTCAAACTCACCATGTCACGTTGCTATCATGTGACATTTCACAATGTTTTTCCCATTCATGGAGCTGGGTTGGGAATGGCCTGCACATGACGCATCTGGCCAGCAGACTGCCAGTTTGAACCCTGCCTCAGACTGTTTTTTTAAACTTCATTAAACTTCTGTGCTCTGGATTGGCTGTAAAGCATCACACTTGTACAGTTTTAGGTACCCTGTAAGTAAATATCTGCAAACCTTGACTTTGGAAAACTGCAGAAGTCCCTCTCAAAAACTTAGCTGGATTCCCCCCCATCACTTACATTAAGGAAAGCTCCAATATCTGACACCAGGAAATAATGTCCTTAGGCTTTGCCCCTCCATGGCCACAGAAACCCACCTGCTTTTGGATTCTGGGATGTTAATTTCATAGGTGGGGCTACTATGCAGCAGTTGGGCTTGCACACAAAAGCTACCAGTAAAGCTACGATGGTGAGTTTATCCAATGGCAGATCAAGAAAATAAATTTAATTTGGATGGAGGGATATAAATATTTAACAGACTTTGATATTCATAATATCAAGTTTGACTACATGTAAATTTTGGTCTCACAGTGCTCTGCTGTGCTCCCAGCCACAGCTACTGTTTCAAACTCAAACAGGACAGGGAGAGGCACATTGCAGCCTCTATAGGTTCCTCAATGTTTGATCTGTCCATTAACCTTGAGGAAATGTATCATCCATCTTTGGTGATTCAATAAGGAGATATTCTCTGTGCATTTTAAGGCTGGTGGGAAAAGTGTACATAAGGATTCAATGGCTTGTGCAGCAAGCTATGGCTTAGTATGATTTCTAAACCCAATCACGAAACTGTGGTAAGCAAATTGATAAAATTGTACACATCAGATCTAGAAAGAGGTAATTCCGTACATTAGTTTTCTACAACTATATTAAATGCCTGAAAATATTTTTAAAGTTGTTTCACAAAGCATCAATTTAATAAACTACAAAAAAAATTCTGAAGAGCATGCAATAAAGAGAGCAGCAGCAGAAACAGATCAAAGATTTACAGTGAACACAAGTACCAAGATCATAAGCTATGCTGTGTTAAGAATTGTTATTTTTTCTGAACCCTTAGGAAATCACCCATACATTTATTAATTACAGGTAGTCTTGAGGTACGAAAGGCCATTTAATGACTGTTTGAAGTTACGAATTCCCTCCAAAAGTGGGCTTAAGGCGTGGGTTTGAAATTACAAAAATTACAAAAAAAATACAAAAAGAAGCTTCTGGAATCATGTCACCTGGATTCAGTCACTCCTGAGGCAGTGGCCATTTTTAGTCCTGTCTGCCCTGGTCACCCACAGTTACAACAGGCGATTTCTGAGGCCCATATGATTGACACTTTTTTTCCCCTGGTCACATGACCAATCAAGGTCCAGGGTCTTTGTGGCAGGTGCTTACTTTTTTTTTCCTCCTCACTGCTGCCAGATGGAGGACTACAGGAGTGAATCTCTCATTGTTGCCCCTCTTGCTCCTTTCATTGCTGTTGCCTTGACAAATAGAGTACTATAGTTGCCTTGTTAAGTATTTTAACATTTTGTTTTTCATTGTAGTTATGATTTTTGTTTGTAAATACGTTTTACAAACTTTTATTATTATTTTGGAATTGCTAGCAGAAATTTTAGCCGGCGTCTACAGGGAACACTTTTAGTTCTGTAAAGTTCCTTTGCCATCTGTGTACTATTTGTTTGCATGTAGTTTGAGATTGCTTGCAGAAAAATCCTTTGCATTCTACTGTACTGTGTTTGTTTGCTTTTGCTTTTAGGATTAGTCTGTACTACTGTAGAAAGCTTGTAGAACAGCTGATGGGGCAGGCAGCAGTGATTCCCTCTGGAGGTTCTTCTCAGTGTTCTCAAAATTCATCCCCCTACACACACACTCGTTTAAATTTGGGCACATGCCTGGAGTCACTGCAGCTCTGAGGTACATAGATGTCTCATGGGTGAGCAACAGTGTTTTGCAGGGAAGCCCTGCAAATTCAAATTCTTTGTTCACTTAATAATGACAGAGGTCAATTAATGAACTTAAGCAAACAGCAACCCTGATTTTTGTTCATACAGCGACTAAATGGATTCACTTAACAAGTGCCATAAAAATGTTGTAAAAATAAGTCCAATTCATTTTGTAACAGTCATTTGACTTACATCCCTAATGGGCAGGCTCCATTTAAGGTCTTACCTTGAAGAATACCTGTACTTGTGGAACTAGAGTTTCTTCTTTTTTAAATGCACAACATCCAAGAGGTCAAATTTTAACCTCCTTTGTAACAAACCATTTCTTTCTTTGCTCACCATTGTTATTTTGTTATCAAACTTACAAAATCTGCTCACTGCTTCCTTCCAAACCCAAGTGAGAAGCAAACCATGCTGAATTCCATAGAATGCCCAAAGTAGATTTTCAGACCAACTGCTAATTAGGAAACTACATATGACAGGGGAGGCTGCTAATATTTGATTCATTTACAATTCTGTAAAACAGGGGTGTCAAACTTGTGTTGTCATGGCATAGTCACATGACATATTGTGATTTCTTCCCCCTTTGCTAAACCGGGCATGGGCATGGCCAGCTGTGATGCATCCTGCCCGCAGGCCACAAGTATGACACCCCTGCTGTAAAAATACAGCTTGGAAATACAGCTTTTTTAGGGACTTAAGGATTTGCAGAAACTGAGCCAGTCACTGAAATGGCAGAGGACATACATGCTCGTGATTTTATCATTCCAGTGCTCAAAAATAAAATTTACACTTCCATTTCATGATATACTTGATGGCATATAACTATCATCAACAGTAGCACTAACACTCCAATTTAACAGGTCCTCAGACTTATCCCATATCATCCTCCAGAACTCGCTGATTTGTGGCAATTGTACTTTAAATAGGCAAGTCTCTCTCCCATGGTAGTCCTGGCACTACCACGTACTCCTAGCTTTCCAAATATGGCCATTAATCAAGATTCCTGCAATAGCACTCTGCAGTAACATACACAAAACAGTATTGTGCTTTGTTGAATGCATTAGATTTTAATAATGAAGCTGATTACTACAAAACAGAACCAAGAGTATGTAATTCTTTTTACTTATCAATTCACAATTACCATATTTTTCAACTGGGGTAAATTAGTTTTTTTTCAACAGCAGAAAAAAAAAACACATCTTGAAATCCCATCTAAAATCATTGCAGATATCTTAGCAAGAATACTGGAAACTAGAACCAAGCCATGCTTTCATCTTTTAAGAGACTCTCTCAATCCTCTTCCCTTGATCCCACCAATAATGTTCTTAATAGCTGCAATGCCACAGCTGTCTGTGGAAAGTGCTTCTTGTTTGGAAAACATTAGTTGCTGCTTTGATATTGAAGAAATCAGAAGTTTTTGTATTGTCAGCTGTGGCTTCTAAGTAAACAGGCATGGGGACAAACTTATCACAGAGAAATTAATGAATTATCTGCACAAACAAATTATGCTGGAATTATCCAGTCACAAACTCAAAGGCCTTAATTATGAAATGTATTGGCTGGCACTTTGGCATCAACCTAGTCACTGAGGACTTAGAATCATCAATCATCAATAAGCGTTTTCCATGCCCAAAGGAATGTTTGAATTATCATTAAATCCTACTTCAATAATCTAAGACTGATAGATAAATAGTGATAATTATACCAGTACAGCTAAACTCTGGTTTCTCAGACTATACGTAACAAATAAAAAAAAATGGAAGAGTCAATACAAAAGGGGGATGGGTTTGGATTTCTGCATTATTTTGAAAAATTAAATTTTATTTAAAATTTTAATTATCCCAGTGTGATTATTATTTCATTAGACTTGTCACTTTGTTTTTGACATTTTAAAAGATATTTTAAATAGAAATTACTGTATTTGAAACCTATTCTGTAGTACTGTAAAGATAAATACATTTACTTCCACTGAACAGATAGCAAAATCGGGGGGGGGGGGGGAGAAAACTATATATCTCTCTCCCTCCCTCCCTCCCTCCTCCCTCTCTCTCTCAACACACACACACACACACACCACCACCACCAAAGGTTTAGCATGATTGTTTAATCTTGGTCAATACCTTATTCATCTTTATATTTGAACAAATCAAATTTAAATTATTCCACATCTCAAGATTTTCATAATTGCCTCTAGAACTTACCAAATTCCTTGTGCCATCAGGAGCAGCTAAGTGGCACTGGATGTAAGAATTAAAAACCTGAACAGCGTGCTGAGTAAAGAAGCCTTTGTGGAAATGTTTATCATCTTGTACCAAGGTAAGCCATGATTCCAAGAGCTTGTCATATGCCTCCATATATACCATATCATCTTTGTCAAGCTAAAGAGATAAAGCAAAAATACGAATTATCCAAAAGTAGTCAGATATTTCATCAGCATTAACTCAGTAAATTTGCAAGAATATTTTTTCCATTAGTTGTCCATATACTTAATTCCAATTATTATTGTGTGACAATGCCGACTGCTTTTCACTATTTGCAGTAGGCTTTTAAACTAACAGATAATTTATTGTGATTTGAACCCAGTATACGATAAACCTTCAAAGAATCCAAACAGCTAGTTGCACAACTGGAGTACCATATGATACTCCTTCCCATTAGCTTTGTTTCTACTCTCCTGTCAAAATGTTACACAAATTTCCTCAAGCCTTTGAACTTATTTTGCAAAAATGAGAAAGGAAGTTTGCATTTGGGAAAAGAAATCTCTTCCAATAAACTATTATTTTTAAAAGTGGAAACAAAAGTTGATTAATAGACATTACCACATACACACACAGAAGGAGAACATGTTGCTTTTATGCAGTCAGAGGATTTAAAACAATTCAAACAGTTTACCTCCCAAATAAATAAACCCAATAGTAGCTCAAGAATAAATTATCAGAAAGTGTTCTTATGATAAAAATCGCATTCCAACTTTTGAAATATGAAGTTCTTAGTTCTTTAAACCTATACCTGACACACTAAGATTACAGTGGTCAAGTAATCCAGCTGACTTTTTCAGCAAATGTGATCCGAGGTGAACGAAGGGGAGATTTTCTGCAAGTCTTATTTTTCATTTAAATGGCATTAGAGACAGGAAGGGAAGAAACTAAAAAGATATTTTAAACAATTTAATTTAAAAATTCATTTTTTAAAAAAACTGGAGTACAAATACTTCCTAGTATCTTTTAAACTATATGACCAAATGACAAGGTACGAAAGAAATTAATCTGTGTTTACAAACATTTATACAAAAAAAACCTCTCTGACCCCTAACTGAGGCGTTTTCAATTTTTTTCAGGAGGCAGAAGCTATAATTTAAAAATAAAATCTCTCATAACCCTTGATCAAGAGTCAATAGACTGGTGACCAATATTTGGCTGAATTGACGTAAGTAACTTTTTGACTCTTTAATCTCTCACAGAATCTTGTCAAACTCTCATGGGACACCATGGTTCCATAGAACACTGTTTGAAAACCATGCTCTGAAAAATTAAATAAATACAGACAAGTCTTCTTTTTTCAAAAATCCATGAAAATGGTTAAAGCAAAAGGTGGAAGAACTGTGGATACTGATAGTCTTTTAGATTTACAATATTTCACATGGCAAACGTGTTCTCTGATTCTTGTTAATTCTCTTTTTCTGAAAAGCAATGCAGTAACAAAATACAATGAAGGGCAAAAAATGCTTTAATATACAGTATTTCAGTGTTGATGGCTTACTCTTTTTGTTAACTTTTTTTGTTAACTATTTTCTTGCATTATTTAGGTTTCATTAGTTTGTAGTCTCTCTGGAACAGAAACTGAGACTAAATTTACTAATTTAAAGTAAATTCAGTCCAAAACTGAGTATTGCCTGAATAAATTATACTTTTGTATATTACATATCCAAACATATATCTATCTAGAAGCAAACTAAATTATACAAAATTGATTTTTCAAAACAAAACTAAAAAAGCAACTGGAAAATAGTATTAGAAATTACTGTTCTGAAAAGTATAAGAAAAGCTCCAATTTTATTTTATTGTTTAAAAATGTTTGCAAATTTTGTAACTACCGGTATATACAGAAGAAATGTGGGATATAGGATGGCATGATTTTCCTATATCAAATGGGTTTTTAAATATATTTTTTATTTTAAGGAATTTAAATTCATTTAAAATCTGAGAATCAGTTTAATGTAGTACTGGGCTAGAAACTGGAAAACTATGAGTTCTAGTCTCCTGCGAGACACAAAAATCAACTGGGATAATTTTTGAACAGTCACTCTTACTCAGGCCACTACCTAAGGTTGTTGTTGTGAGGAAAATAGGAGGAGAGAATAGTCATGCTACCTTGACTTGTACAAAATAAAGGTGGGATATAAATCTGATAAATAAGAATTAAATCCTGCTTTAGCATTGGATTGGCTACAATGCTAGAACTAATAACAGATAAATTTTAGATAATAAATAACAGGCTCTTCACATCTCCTTTACAAATCTGCTGCAACTGAAATTATTTTTTTCTATTAATACTGACACATTAGCTAAAGCCACATAAAAAATTAAAGTGGCAATTCCCTACATCCTGGTTAGCTTTACCTGCTGTTAAAACTAATGAACAATTAACAATTTCAAACTGCAATACATAGGGTAATGGGGCTTATTCAATTAGATTTGAATTTCCAATAGTGAAGCGGCCATAATGGACTCTTCCTAAAAAAGACTTAGGAATATCTTATATCATTACTTCAAAGTTTCAGAGCTGGAGAAAAGAGCATGGTTTAGTTCATACATCCTACTGCTTGTTTTCTCAGTCAACAAGACAAAACTTTTCTAATGATTCTATGAGTGGAATGGTCTGGGGTAAATCTCCTGTTATACGGAGCTTTGGAACAGGTTCATGCTTCTGATTACTACAAAGCTCATGCAATGCAAAAATCCTTTGATATTTAAGAAGAATGTGGGAAGATAATTGCCTGCTGCTGTATGCTAGCAAGAGCGCTGGGGACATTAGCCCCGTGCTAACTGCTTTATGGAAATCTGTCAAAGGTGATGAGGAAAATTGAAACAGAATAGTAAAATTCAAGCCCTTTTTTTTCTCCATTCAAAGTCTATCTCCCCATTATAAACTTAAATACACAAAGCAAAAATCAATACTGTAAGGAAGGAGAAAACTTTGTTATTTTTTAAAAAATATGTGTAGAATTATCAGGACTAATAAAAACATTCCTTTAGTATTTCAAGATACAATCATGTGGAATATTCATAAATGAAGTGGAAAGCTGAGTTACTAGATTCTAGAACTATTACAGAAATTCAGTTCTGATTTTAAAAGAAACTACTTTGAAAATCTAGAGGCACATACATTGTATTTATCCACAACTCTTTAAAGCATGTGTATCTTTTGCTGGGCACAGATGGCTATATCCCCTGAAGTATCTGTTTAGAATTGCATCTGAAGCATCACATCTCTCTCCTAGATTCTAATGTATCGATGTCCTATAAGCTTGTCTTTATCAATATGTGGACAACCATGGAAAATGCATTTGCAATTGAAAAAAATACATTGTCTACTATATCACTTCTTCATATACTTAAGAACACACATTTAAAACACTTTTGGGGCACAAGGACATACTGTGCCAGTATAAAACTACAAGGTATTAAGAACTGTCAATGCAGACTCTTCTGCAGGAAATATTATACCCATCTGGCGTTTGGGATACCGCCATATGTGCCAAAACCAAGAAACTAAAGGCCACAATGATTTAATATCTAAAATGAAATCCTAAAATTAAAACCAAATATTTTATTTATTGCTTTCAGCGTTGCTGTTATAATATGGCTTTCTGAATTTCTGAAGACAACGCATTCGAGATGATGGTAAAAATGTAAATGATATTTACATTTCATTCAAACTATCAATCTCAAGACAAATTCACAAGTGCTCAAAAAACCCTTTTATTCCAATACATTTTTTAAAAAGTCACTATTATAGTTTTGAAAGTGAACACCAGCACAGATTAGGGAAATTGGTCTGCTCTGTCAAATCCACTCAGGCAATATATAGTAGATGCTCCATCCAACAATTACTCTTAACTTATTCTGCTCCATTTGAAAAGTGGAATAGTTTGAAATCTCTGTCTCTTACCCCTAAATCTTAATTTTACATAGCAAAAGTTGAAGACAATTCTGGAAGCCCAAACTAGATGTCACACAGATGGTATACAGATCTCTTACTCAAAAGTGGAGGAGAATTAGAGATAAAATGTATGTAAATTAAAATGCAAGATGAGAGAGATATGGAGTATGCTTTATAAGAAAAAACAATTAAATGGAAAAAAAAACCCTGTAAATTGGAGACCAAACGCAAATTCTTTAACCCCAGAAGTTCAGATTTAAAATGTGCACGTTACCAGTTTTCATGCCTTCCTCTTTACTCAGTTTTGTATTTTCCTTATAAATACAGTTACAACTGTAAACCATTATACAGAAAAATCCTTATAATATGAAGATATAATATGTATAGATTTATTGATTTATTTTCAGTTAATTGCTTTAAACTTATAAAGAATGCAGTAAAGGCAAAAAAAAGGTAGGTTCACATGTGGGAAATTCTCCAGTTCAACCTACTATATCTAGCAATGTCCATATAATCTCCACACAAAATGTTATTATAATAGGAACTAAAATGTATTAATTGGAGTAACATAATGTCAAAACTTCATTTTTTCATGCTAATATCAAACAATACTAAACTAAGGAAAATATCAAAACACAACATAAATATATAATTCACGGCAGAACTGCCAACTCTGCATCTAGTACATCGCTTTAACTCGGGGTGATTCTGTACTTCATTAGGAGCCTTTAAACCAACTAAATTTCTTCATAAAACAGAATAGGACCACAGGAAAGGATGCAGCTCACTGTAACCATTACAAATTAACTGGGAAAAAATAGTACCATAAGCTAGACATTACATAAAACTAAAAGTATTTTAAAGTTTCAACATTTTGGAAGAACCTCACAAAATTTATGTTGCTACTTACAACTTCTTCCAAGGCAGCACTTCTTCCAAAAGAGCATGTGAGATGTGTGAGGCAGTTAACAAACGAAGAGAAAAGTTCATTTGGAATGGCTGTTAATATATTGCGAGGAAATACAGTGATCAAATTGCTGATTATACTGGATATGCCCACAGCTTCAGAATCTTCTATCTCAATCCTGTAGACAAAACCATTTTTTTAAAAAAAGAAAAAAGCCCAATAACTTTATTGTAAAGTTTAAAAGCACTCCATTATTGTTCAGAAAGGTATCTTTATGTTGTAGTGCTATGCTGCTCTTCAAAGAACAGAACACAAGTCCCACCTCCCTTCCCCAGCAATCCCAAATTCTAGGAAGCAAGCATATTACCTACCCATTGATAGTATTGAGCAATCCCTCAATGAAGTGAGCCAAATAATCAACTTGAGAGCTTTCATCTGGAAAGACTGGCCCATGAAGAGAGGCTAGCTGGGCTAAACACTGCAGAGAGTCTTGTGCCATATCGGTGTCTTCTCTAATTTTTCGATGCACCTTTTCAGAAGTGAGAGGGTTAACATCACATGAGGAGGTGGGGAGAAGAAATAAGATTTCTTTTACCATAATCACATGACACAGTCCTAAAGAGTGTGAGCAAACACACATGCACCCACACACACACACATAAACAGCTTTTCCTAATATCTTGTGTATTAGTAGTCATTCCTTGGTATGTATGCAAACTGCCACTTCAGTAGACCAACTCAAGCGGTCATATTAAATTAGTCAAAGCCAGTGACCTACCTACATGTTAAACTGTCTATGCATTTTAAGTCTTAGAGGGAAACAGTTGCCAGCCAGTCAGACATGCTGCTCCTTCTAAAAACAGCAATAATGACAGCCATCTCTATTATGCTAACTATGCCTGGGCTACAGTGCCTTGCTAAAGTTAGTCGACAAGTTCAATCAAGATTATATAGATGCTTCTTTAGTAGAGGTAAACACCAAACTCTCAAGAACCAAACACATTTCCTTGAAGCAAAATCTTCTTTTAACTTCCCAAACCTCTTTAGTCTCGATCCTATTGTTTCTGTCTGCAAGACTGCTCTCCTTTTGGGCACTAGCCTCCTTATGGGATCCTCATGGACAATAAATCACTCCTATAGATCAATCATTTGTAGACGGAATATTTATAGCAAGTGTGGGCATCAATAGACCAATCTTTAAAAGACAACTTTGGATGCATAATAGAATTTCTGAATTCAATATCCTGATACGTTTTTAGGATATATTATTATAAAGTAATATGGGACAACTGTTTTATCCCTGTTTAAACAAATGTAATAGTTCAAATTGTCATTGTAACCTAACAAACACTAGTTTCACAATCAATTTAAAGGCACACTAAATTAATATTTATTGCTATTATATTATTACATGTGTTTAACATGTCTTATGAACGAGTCACAATACATAGTGTTTAATAATACAGAAAACCTACAAGAAAATATAATGTACAGTTGTTATTCCTACAACAAAATGCACAGTTGTCAAAATGGAGACTTTATTTTTATTTATAGGGAAAATTTGAAGTTAAGCTTCACAACAAACTAGAATATCTACAAGCTAGAATATATTGTCTAGATAATAATGAAAGGCACCTGTAATTATTTTAAAAATTAAATTCACAACTGATTTTGTTGACAATTAAAAAATACATTACTTAAATTGAGTTACAACCGGAGCAAATCCACTCTAAATGAGGAATTTATAACAGTATAGAAGAGATTATTCTGGAGATCCAGTGAATAACATACAAATAAAATTGTTAAACCCTATTTCATTAATATGGAATTGATGTTTATTGGGAAAAGTGAATCTGGTGAAAATAAGATTTAAATCTAAAAATTAGTTCCTTTACCAGCAACCAAAGGAATTTAACCCAAAGGCTTGCCAATGAAGAATTATATTAGAAAGGGTTAACCTGTAAACCTAAAAGCTATTTGCCTGAGGAGGTCCCAGCTGACAGTAGCAACTGTCTGGTTGTCTAGACAGCTGTTCATATCGTGTGCAGCTGTTAAGTGGTCTGCCAGCAGAGTTTTTCATTTTATTTTTTTGAAAATGCCTAAGTAAGATTAAAAACTTACAACTAACTACATATCTATGACTAAATATTTTGGAATAAAGTAGCATGCTATGTAAAAGCATTATTTTTTTAAAAAAAGTCTTAAACACATCCATTGTTTTAGAAGCAATAATCCCATATTCTAGCTATCTCATTCTAATTTATTGGGGGGGAGGGAGGAGAACAGTTGCTGTTTATCTTCCAAAAACAGATTACCTAAGGTAGTTGTCTAATGCTAAAAACATGGTCCATTTCTCCATTAATTCATAGAAAATTATCAAACTTGGGGGAGAAAATGTACACACATCATGTTGAAAAAGTGTATTGCTATTCAGATGTATTCCCTATCAATTTTTGAAACATCTTTATATTGTAAAAATAAAAATATGGAGCAATTTCTATGTTGTCTCAATTTAATAATATATTAAAGCACTGAGCTAATTCTAAAATAATAAGCATTACATGGAATTTTGTCAGTTTTAATTCATTTTAATTAGTATTTTATTGTATTTTGAATGATTATTTATTACATGTTGGTTCTATTTAACAAGTAAACACCTTTTAAAATTCACATAGATTCTGAGCTTTTAAACACCTACTACTTTTATCTTGTCTTGCACTATTTCCTTATATTTTATTCAATTCTTTCCTCACCTTGGCTTAAGTTTTAGACCTAATATGACTGTTACACTATCTCTGCTCTGCTTGGCTGTTGCTTCTGAATTTTTATTTTTCTTTGCTGGATATTGATCATAGGGATTTCCTTCTTCTGCATATTGAACTTGCAGATGACTGGACTGAACATTTTTCATGAAGAGCGCTTAACTCAAACAGCATAGGCTGGTTCACATTAAATGCCACAAATTCTTACACAGAACTAAGATTCCAGAGGAAAAGCTATATGCATCATGCAGGCACTCTTATGGTACATGCCAGAAGAAACATAAATTTCCTAAATGAAAACATTATCCATATAGGAAGTTGCCAAATGGGAAACAGCTTTAAGCTCCCTTTAGTTTTGTTTTACTCTATTTGCATAGTGTCTAAGAGGAGAGCAGGCATAGCTTAATTTGTTTTTACAATCAACTAGAGAAATTCTTTTTGACCAGCAATACTGAAGAAGTAGTTGAAAGATACTCAACAACCCTGTTCTGTTTAAATCACGACCATTATTAAAGTAAATGAAGACAATGCAGAGGAATTAATACAAACATTGACTGATTTAAAAGATTTAACCAGTTGTGTTGGTGAAGCATAGAGTATGGTTTATGCAACTCTTACCTGAAGTCTTCCTACCCCATCCAAGAGACGGAAAAATCCAACAACAATCTGAGAAAGAAGTGATGGGAGCTGTAGCTTTGTTGCTATTAAACTAGCAAAAGAGAACAATGGAACTTACTGTAAAGAAAAGCTCCATCACTCTGCTGTCCAGGAGGGTCTCACGCCAGGACTCTGTTGGCTTTAGCATCACATTTTGTGAGGATTCAAACATAGCTATATAATGTCTGCCTAGTTGTCTGGTGTCAAGGTCAACAACAACATTCCAATTTGGCCTTCTTCTTCTTCTGTTTTAAATCCCTGATACAACAGGTCCCATTCAGAAAGAATGCAATGGGAACAAATTTTAAGCCTCTTCACATACACAGCATAATTCATGCATGAGGAGAAGGAATAAAAGACATTGTACTGCAAAAAAGAACACCCTAGGAATGCCAGATAACAGTTTGATCACAATGACGAAACATTCCATAGTGGCTCAATCGTGTAATAATCGTTCCAATGAGACAAGGAACAAAAATGATACCACATTCAACAAGTATCAAACCTGTCAAAAACATGATTTGTATATTAAAATGCTTTTGGCTGGTTTTATCAGATGTTGCCTGGCAATTTAAGTCTTTGAAACCTACTAGCATATCCTACATACTTCAAAGGATTCAACTGAGTTTAGCTTCTTGTTAGATAAAAAAATGTATCAATTACACATATGCAAGCGTGTCTACACACTTCACAGTAGGGATAATGGATACATGGTTTAAATCTGGAACTTTATATCCCACCTCATGCACACATGTCACACTAATTTTGATTGAGTTTCTTTGCTAATAACTTTACATAGGGGCAGTCTTTAAAAGACAAAACATATGCTATGTTTCAGACAATAAAAGGTAATCCTATAAAAATGATATTAGTATACATAAACAATCAATGTAAAAATACAAACATATCATTTTGTGCATTTACATTAAGCACTACTCCAAAGTTGCAAAGCTATAAATACTTAAAACACAGGGCAGTTATCCAGAATGCAAAGGCATTTGCTATTCACCAAATTACATGTTAATCTAGTAAAAACAGTATATTTAAAAGAAGATAGTTTAATTATCCATCCGCCTTCTTAAAAGTTAACAAACACACACCAATGAGTACATTATTGAATCTCATATAACATTCAGATATTTACTTTGGTTGGTTGGGGGAAGGGAACAATGCCACTCAGAAAAATGGAATTCAATTAGTTTTGTACTAATTAATAATTAGTAATTATTAATAATTAGTTGTACTAATTATTTTAAAAAATAAGTATAATAGTTTAAGTTTTATTGAACACTATTCCTATCTTTTACATAGCTGAGTCCAAAACTCTGTTGCTAAAGCCCATGTCACACTGCCCAACGGATGCAAAAAGGACACAGCGGACAAGCAAAATGTTCCATCCGTTTTTGTCCACTCTCAAAAGGGGCAAAAATTTGCATAAGCAGAGCGGATAACACGGATGCATGGAGGACGCAGGGCGGATACAAAGCGGATGCGGAACGGAAGCCTAGCGGATGGAAACGGATGGGAGTGGATGGCACATCCCCAGGGCTTCCAGGGGATCTCAGCAAAGCGGACACGGAACGGATACAGCGGATGCAGAGCGGAAGCCTGGCGGATGAAGCGGATGCACAGCGGATGCACAGCGGAAGCCTAATGGATGCCTGCCGTTAATTGCGCATGCAGGGAGGATGCATTGCATCAGCCCTGCAGATATAACGGAAGCAGCTCGAAGCAGGTCGCCATTCAGAGGAAAGACCTGCTGCTGGACGGATTGGCTGCCTTGCCTGCATGTCTGTCTGCAAGCCTTGCTGCCAGCCTTGCTGCCACCCTCCCTGCCAGCCTTGGTTCCTGCCAGCCTCCCTGCCAGCCAGCAACCCCACAACCATGCGGAAGCACAGCAAGCCTCAGCCATCTGCTGCCAGCCCTTGCAAGAGGGACAGGGCTACCATCCCGCCCCCTGGCCCTCACTCTGGTTCTGCTGGGGCTTCTGCAGCATGGGCTCGCTCTTCTGGGGCTGGGACTTCTGCTGCTTCTGCTTTTGGAGGAGCTGATGACAAGCACTCCAGCACCAGCCACCTCCACAGCACCTGCACCCTTCACCCCTGAGACTGAGCAACCAAAAGGAGTGCCAGAGACTCATTTTTGTCTTATAGCTTGTTGTTAATAAAGTCTATTTATGATTCACACACTTGTTTCATTTCTTTTTTTTAATAAAGTCTTGGTGGAAACTTTTAGAAATGGTTTAAGCCTTTGCTTGCTTGTGGGATGGGTAAGGATAGCTTTGGGATGGGTAAGGATACCTGTGGAATGGGTAATAGCTGTGGGATGGGTTAGGATAGCAGTGGGATAGATAAACCTCCAGTGCAGGCATAGTGGGACTGTATGGTCCACCCTCCCAGGTGCCACACCTATGGCCCTTTATTATCAATAACAATATAATAAACCATCCACACATGTCAACATAAACACAACTCTTTATTAAACGTCCTGTTCATTGTAGGCCAACCAAACATACATGGCCCAATCTCATCCGTGTGATGAGACAGGCTGAAGGAAGCATCCATTAAGCATTTACCATCCTGTCTTGCCACTCCACTGCTCCAGCTGGGGAGTTGCACCAGTGTTTCAGGAGGTTGCGCTGCTTCTTCGCTTCACGTGAGGCTCTGTTGGGGCCTTGCACATCCTCAGTGTCGATCAGGTTTTGCCCTTGCCTCCATTCCCCAGGCTCCATGTCCCCATTGCCTTGTTGACGGTCCACAAGCCTGTTCTGCAAGACTGGGTAGCGGGTGCGCATGAGATTGTGCAGGATGCAGCAAGCTTCCACGAACCTCCTCATGGTCTCTGGGCTATGCTGCATGTTGGTGAGAAGTACCTGGAACCTGTTGGCCAGGATGCCAAAGGCGTTCTCCACCACCCGCCTTATCCTGAACAGCCTGTAGTTGAAGATCCTCTCTTCACGGGTGAGGTATTTGGAGGTGTAGGGCTTCATGAGGTAGGTTGTGAGGGAGAAGGCGTCAT
>BLBF01000006.1:21778764-21870076 GCA_015471245.1 Laticauda colubrina
GGAGGTGTAGGGCTTCATGAGGTAGGTTGTGAGGGAGAAGGCGTCATCCCCCACGATGAAGTAGGGCACATCTTGCTTGTCGTTGGGCAGCGGGTCTGGATCTGGGATGTCCACCATGAGGTTGCCTTCCAGCCCCTCCTTGAGGTGACTGGCGTTGTTTACCTGGGCATCTGAAGATGAGCCGTTGCCTGAAGCATCGATGTACATGAACTTGTAGTCAGCATTGACCATGGCGAAGAGGATGATGCTGAAGAAGCCCTTGTAGTTGTGATAAGTGGACCCCAACTTGGCTGGAGCTTTGCAGGCCACGTGCTTGCCATCTATGGCTCCAACGGTGTGGGGGAAGTTCCACTTCTGATACCACTGCTCTGCAACTTTCTTCCATCCTTCTTCAGTGGAGGGGTACTGGAGGAGCTCCTCCTTTTATTCTTCAATGATGGCCTACACCACTTCTCTGACCACAATGCTGATGGTGTTGGGTGGCACCCTCCAGCCGTACTGCATGCTCCTATAGGTGGTCCCTGAGGCCAGGTGGCGCAGAGTGAGTGCCACCTTGAGCCCAGGTTCCAGGCTGGGTGGGAAGTTGGTGTTTGTCTTGGTCAACCTGGGTGTCAGCCGCTGCACAACTTCGTCAAAAATGGCTGGAGGCATCCTCATGAAGTTCTGGAACGCCCGAGTGTCTTCGCTCCTGAGCTCCACCATCAGCTTGTTGTACAGTCCGTCCTCTGCTCTTCTCCCGATCCATCTTCGGACCCAGATGCTTCTTGGCCGCCCCTTTTTCTTCCCGTAGTAGAGTTCACAGAGCCTGTAGATGGTTTCGCACTGTTGCAGAAGGATGGTGGCTGCCGAAAGGACTTTGTCACAATCCACGGTGGACATGACTGGATGCTGTGGAAGAGGAAGAGTCAGATGAAGGCTGCAGAGGTCTGCACAGCTTGGCTGCTGTTCTGAAAGTGAGATGCAGGCGAGTTGCTCCCCCTTTTTATAGGCAGTATAGGTGTCCCTTTGCATCCTCTAGGCATCCTCTAGACATCCTTAATATCCGAGATAGGTCCCCTCTGTGGACGTTTTTTCCATTTTAAACGCTTTGTTTCCATGCTGCATCTGTTCTGCGTCCGTTCCGCTTCCTCCCTGCGTCCGAGCGGATGCGAGTTGTGCGGATGCGGAACGGATGCCTAGCGGATATAGCGGATGCGTAACGGTTGCGTAGCGGATGCATAGCGGATGCAGAACGGACGAACTGGATACATTTTCCGCGCAAAAGTTTTGGGCAGCCCAAAACTTTTGGAGCGGATGAAACGTCCATAAACAGATGCTGGACGGATAGAGAGGAAGCCAAACGGAGGCAGTGAGTACATCGCGTTTTCCAACGGATGGCAAGCTTTTTTGTCCGTTTTACATCCTCTTTGCATCCGTTGGTTCGGTGTGACATGGGCTTAATTTCTCTGTGAACTTCTCTTCTCTTACATTTTTTCTTAAATCTGCCTTTTTTCTCTGTTATATAACTTTCTCCTTAAAACGACTGCCCCAAATTTCTGCCTAACATTCGCTATCCAGAATTCAGCTTTTTTACAAGCTTTAAGTTTTGTCCATAACTTCACAGGTACACAAGTTGAGACTTGGTTAAGCATATTGGGTGAATGAAATACTTTATCCTTGTTTTTTTTTAATTTCATTTTTTTCTCACACACATTCCCTTTCTCTTAGCCCAACCAAACTGACAGAAATGCCCCTGGTGAGGAGAAAAAAAGAATGGGGCATGATGTATTGTGGAGGAAAAGTGATACATATATGTATGTAACAAATAAACAATAAAAATAAAGGCTGAACTGCAGGGAAATGTTCCCTTGCAGTGTTGTTTCCCTTTAACCTGTATATAAGACATCTGGCCTATAATTCAGAAAGTTGTAAATGACTATCACTAGCCATTGATAGTTGATCCTTCATGGACTTGTCTTGTCCCTTATTAAAGCCACTCAAATTAACACCCATTATTACAATTGATGGCAACAGATTGCACACTTTAATTATGTAGTTTGTGAAAAAGCATTTTGTTCTGTAGCTCTTGAATCTCCCCTCATTTAGAGGAATATCTACATAAAGATTGTTTCTATAAACCTCTATTATTTTTCCATTCACTGTCTTTTGTTCTAAACAATCCCAAATGTTGTAGTCCTTCTATATTAGGGAGCTATCCCAGCTCTCAAACTATTTTGTTGGCATAACGCAAGAAGACAAATCTCTAGATTTTTGATATGGCACAACAGTGCCCCCTAAAGTGTCTGATAAATTGGACCCACAGTTAGAAGCCAGAATTAAAACAATCCAGCTTTTGTTCTCTTAAAAAACTATGTAATCCTTATTTATAAATGTCATAACTTGGAAAAAACAGACTGCATCTTTAGAATTCTGCCAAATATTACTAAGATGGCTTTAATTGCTAAATGATTTTTACTTGCTATCTAGATCCAGAACATCCAAGGCTGAGCAGTATGTTTTGCTGAACAAAACTTTTACAGTTCCTCTTCTGTAGAACTGAGGACGATGCTTAAAAAAAAAGAGACAAAAGAGAGAGGCAAAATATACAGCCAGAGAATGGAGCATATAAATGTCCTATCAGGAAATCTAGATGCTACTTCTAACTAGATCCCTAGCTATGAACTGACATTTCATATGCTGACAGTCAAGATTTTATTCAAGAAAGTAGCAACTGATCAGCCTAGACTAATTTTGTTGATCTTCTTCACTATTCTGCATATGTGTTCATTTTTTTGTTTGCTTTTTCCTATATGCTATATTCCCTTTTCCCAATAAGTACACTTTTCTAACCATATAACAGTCTAAGCTTTAATATAATAAGGGAATTTCTTGGGCTCGGCAGTAATGAAATTTTTGGCAGAGCCCCAAAAAGTTCCCAGCTTACAGACTAAGGATGTTAAGAAGTTCAACCTAACTAGTATTGGCTTAATATAAAAGTTCTTTATTAGAGAACTCTTGGAAAAAAAGGGATCTGAAGGCAGATTTTAAACTATCCCCTCTCAGTTTGCAATATACAGTAGGATATTTACCAGAAGTCACCCTTTCTGTTCCATTTTCTCTACCTGTCTGCCTCTCTTTTAATGTTCCCTCAGACCTTTTTCAATGGGCTATTTCAGAAATTTAAATTTGGGGGAATGTGGCTTCTACTTTTGTATAGCTATAAAAAGACATGCTTTAGAGAATAACTAATAATAAATATTATTATTTATGTTCATGTTACCTTGTTAATAAATACACCAATTTTTATTATGCATATCTAGCTTTTTCATGTGCAATAAACAACATTTTAAGTAGATTAGGTATTTCTTGGTGAAAAAAGAAAAAAGAAATGCTTGACTCTATCTCTCTACATACATAAACCTTGGAATAATCATTATAGCTACTATAATGATTATTATATAGCTATAATGATTATTATAGCTATATAATAATCATTATAGTAGCTATAATGATTATTATAGCTACTTCCTGATAGTCTTCCAGCATGCTCAGATTTTAATCTTTTTTAGATTTAAGATATTGCTTCTCCTTTATAGGATTCATACCACTGAAACTGAGGTATACTTTCACAGAATTTTGACAAATGATCAAAAGGATATTATTCGGAGGAAGAAAATTCCAACTTAAGACCTGATTGGCGAGTGCAAGATAGCGCTGAAAGACTGAAGACATCTGAGCATTAAGATTTTCACGCCGGCTGAATTCCTGTAGTACCTCTACTGTGAGCATAAAGATCTGACGGAGATCATCCTCCTGCATAGAATAAAGGCCAGATGTTTTCATACTTTCAATTTTGCATAATATAAATCAGTATGCAAATCAAATTAAACATTTGAATTACAACTCTCAGACCAATCTAATTCTATTCCGCATGGACTGAATATTTTGCACAGAAATCATGCATTTCCTATAAAAAAAAACACTTAGTGAAGTTTAGGTTAATCATATATGAATCATATCAAAAGATCACCTAATCCAGTATGCTTTATCTTAGAGGCATACAGGAAATCCACAAAGACGAAAAGGAATGTAATTCTACCATCTCTCATGTAGCATTACAACACACTGCCATTGCTATGCCTCTGAGCATGAAGCACGACTTGCTGATGACAAGACCTTCTCTTACTAGTTTATCCAAATAACATAATTGTAGTCAAAATGGCTTTAAAATCCATCTTATTTAAGCCTTTGTTTCTCCTGGTGGTCAATCAGTTGGGTTTTGGAGGACTCACAAGTAGGACCCCACTATTACTCTCATATTACACTCAACCAGGAGGTATCACTAGTGGTTTTCCAAACTAAGGTGCTCCAAATATTTTAGCCCTTTCTCCTATAAGGTAGGTGATAATTTTGATAATTTTTTGATAATTTTTTCATAGCTGTCACACACTAAGTTGATATCATCATTAATATTTACAAATTCATGTTTTTCATGAATAGCAATACATATCTGCCTTCATCAATGCATTGTAAAGTTAGGTCTTTGCTCAGTGTGACTTACTTCATGCTTCTTCATACTGAAATGCATTTACTCATTTTTTTTCCCCTGAAGAGCTCCAAACAATATAAAACTGACATTATTGGCCTAATCTTGCTTAAAGCTTTAAAGACCTGGCTATGTTCCCGAGTCTGAGGTACTATCTGCACCAATGGCCATGCCACTTGGTTATATTGTTAACTGGCCAGTTGTCTTGTTTTGTATTTACTCGAATTGAGACATTTTAATATTGAGTGGTTTAATGGTTTTTATTGTTTTAAAATTTTTAAGATTTTATTTATAATACATATTTCTGAACTGTGAGCCGCCCAGAGTCATCTGCTAAGATCAAATCAATCAATCAATCAATCAATCAATCAATCACCAGGCTCAACTGTGTATATGGGAAGTTGATATTTCCCTCAATGTGCTTCCTTTTACATTGAAGCAATTTCAGTGTTTGTTAATATGTAACCTTATGACATTAAGTTTGTAAAAATGTAATTTATGACATTAAATTTTCCTGGAATTTTTAGAGTTTTAACAAAGGGCTTTTGAAAAACCCATTAATGTCTCCCTGACTAATAAATATTTGGTGACACTCAGGACATAGTTAATATGACAGATTCAGGATTTATTTTTAAAAGACAATTGTATTCTTTTTTCTTCAGCTTATTTTTCTTCGATAGATAATTCCATCTTTAATCATGCTTTCTACATTTATTTAGAACAGATGTTAAATTTCTGGCATGTAACCTCCTTGATAATTCCTGGGTTCCATTCCAGTTCTTGAATACAAGTAGTATAATGCTACATATTTTTCCTAGAAGATCAGCAATTTCACATGTTAGTCCTTTAAAAACACTTGGATGGACAGCATCTGGAACTAGTTATTGATTTCAGCCAATGATGTCAACTCCTTTTGCTCCCAAAGAATGTAAAGAGATGTTTTGTGGTTTTCAATTGCTGGATTTTTAAAAACTTAATTAGCGGTATGGCTGCTCAAATGCTTTTTTTGTTGTCTGCTTTAATTTAATTTATTTAAACTTGTGTTCCTCTAAGCTCTTATACCAATAGCATTTAGTCTTATATATCGTTCCATAGTGTTTTATGGAACCCTCTGAGTGATTTACAGTGTCAGCATATTGCCCCAACCATCCGGGTCTTCATTTTACCAACCTCAGAAGAATGGAAGGCTGGGTCAACATTGACCATCAAGATCAAACTCCTGACTGTAGACAGTTAGATTGCAATACTGCTTTCTAACCACTGTGCCACCATGGCTCTTATCATTTGGAAAGGAATTCTACTCTTTGGACGGCCTTCCATTTTTATTTCTATAACTTTCTTAGTAGTACTTGCAACCTTTGCTTATGGTATGCATTGTGATTCAATTGTTATTTTGAGTAACTGTGGAAATATATAAGAGAAAAAAAACACAAAAGTATCACATAGGAAATCCCCACACACACACACAATTTCTTATCCAAAGTTTAATTCCTCCGGCCTATGAGTATTACATGGTTTTCTTCCATATGTCTGCAACATCATGTATCTTTCCCTGTTCACATTGTTCTTGGAAACACAGAAACACATACTAACCTGAAATATTAGTTTGCAATTGCCGTGGAACTCCATGCTTAATCCAATGTTGCTGGTTTTACTTGAACTTGAGAACTCACTTAGCAATGCAGTTAAAATGGAACAGGCCAGAGTTTGCTAAGAAAATTTGATGAAATAAATTTATTAGCTGAATAATTTGTTATATGAAAATTTTATTATATCAGATCTTTTATCATTAAAATAATAAATGTCACATCTATTCTCAGATTTGAATTTAGTCAAAAAAGCACTTGTTACCTGGTCTTGATATTGTTGTTTTTGAACCCAGTAGTGGGATTCAGCCAGTTCACACCACTTCGGGAGAACTGGTTGTTAACTTTCTGAGCAGTTTGGTGAACTGGTTGTTGGAGGAAATCATCAGAGCAGAGAAACGGTTGTTAAATCATTTGAATCCCACCACTGTTTGAATCCCATGGTAGTTAAAAATGTGGAGAAACTATTTTGTGTGTAAGACATTTCAGAGAATGCTTGCTAATTTAGAAGTACATTTATTTAGCCATTCTATATAATGCCATGATTACAATCCTCAAACTTATTGAAAAAATATGACATAAAATATAATAAAACAGTAGTAAAATAGAAACTAATAAAAATAGTAATGGTCTAATCCACCATATCTAGGTGCTTACTACCTTATCCTCCCAAAACTCTAGAAAAGATTCAATTTTCACCACTTGTCAGAATACTGCCAAGGTTTGTGTCAAACTGACATCTGGAAGAACACTAATCCATAGAGCAGGGACCATCATTGGAAAACACTGCTTCCAGCATCCTGCCACCCATTTATATCCCCAAATCAAGAGAATATTGTTGGATTGATTCCATTTGGAAAAAGCAAGTTCAGAGCTATATAGAGCTTTGTACTTTAAAACTAGCACTTTGAATTGCAATCATAAACCTACTAGAAACCAATGTAGGACTTCCCTTTTATCTGTCAAGCTTCAGGCCACCTCATTTTACAACAGCAGCAGTTTCTGAGCAGTATTTAATTGCAGTAATTTAGTCACCTGATGATAAAGGTATGAGTTATTGTGGCCGTTGCATGTTCTTTTTCTGAATCACCAGGAACCAGTTTGACCCAGACTTAATAAGCCAAAGCACTGAAAACTTAGCAGTTGTTTGGATTGTATATCCCTTAGTGGGTGATTTTTATTTTATCATGGGAAAACTTACAAAGCTAAATTTGCCATTTATCTTTTTTAGTTTCTGCTTTTTATTTCTCTTCTGTCACAGTCTTTACTATTTCTTACTTTTTATGCTTATTGGGCTTTTGATTCTTCCCCTCTTCTTCTGAATGCTTATTCGTAAATGGTAGAGGGAAGGAAATAAACGGCCTTTCTTCCCCAGTGAGAGTGAGTTGCGTCTCACCTCATCAAGGCTGGCTATAATTTAGTTTGTCTCTTTATTTGATCCCAGGACTTTGGCATGGTTTACTCAGCTTCTTGCTTACAAGGCCTGTGATGGCAAAGCTCCCAAGCAGCCATCTTCTCTTTTCCATTCCTCCTCCCTTGTTTGATTGGTGTCTGCTGTTTGATTGACAGCCAAGTTGACCTGATGAAGGGTGAGGACCAAGAATGCAGGGGAAGGAAGAAGCATGGGTGGAGCTTTCCACAATGGCCAAACTTATTAACCATTAAGCCAGAACTGGCACATCAACTAAAGCTGGGCAAAGATCATCCTTTTCAACCATGATGAAAAATCATAGGCCAGTTCTTTCAGGGGAAGCACTACCTATTCAGAATTAAAAATACAGGTGGCAAAGAACCTCAACAAACAAATAGTAACTCCATATTTCTGTACTTCATTAGAGACAATCTCTCCTGCTACAAAACCCCTGATTGGAACTGGAGCTCCAGAAAGACTAGAATCATTGTAATATAGTTTCCCTTATTCCCAATTTTCAGTGACATTCTAGAAAGACGCCATAATTGATGATACCGAATGCTGCTGAGAAGTTTAATCGTGCCAAGTGAAGGGAACTGTCCCTTTCCAGACCCCAATGAAAATCATCCAGCAAAGCAATCAATGCTGGACTTTCCTTAAGTTAACTCAACTTGATTTGGATTTGTCCTATTTTTGGGGTACATCTTGAACTAAAAATCAACAGGAGTGTATGTTGTCTTTGGCCTAACCTAGCACAGTATAATTATAATTTTAGACAAATAATTTATGAAGCAAATAGCACAAATTATCTTTGGGCTGAAAATATTACTGGGGTACCAATAGGTAAACTCTTCATGTTAAGATGTTTCAATTAGAGGACTGAAGACTAAAACATATGAAGAACGGTTACATGAACTGGGCATGGCTAGTCTAGTGAGAAGGAAGAGAAGGACCAGGGGAGACATGATAGCGATCTTCCAATATTTGAGGGGCTGCCACAGAGAGGAGGGGGTCAAGCTATTTTCTAAAGCACCTGTAGGCCAGGCAAGGAATAATGGATGGAAACTGAACAAGGAGAAATTTAACCTGGAAATAAGGAGAAATTTTCTGACAGTGAGAAGAATCAACCAATGGAACAACTTGCCCTCGGAAGTTGTGGGAGTGTCATCACTTGAGACTTTCAGGAAGAGATTGGACTGTCATTTGTCAGAAATGGTATAGGCCAGGGTCTCCTGCTTGGGTGGGGGGTTGGACTAGATTACCTTCAAGATACCTTCCAACTCTGATCATCTGTTATCTATTAATATTGATTGTTGTTGCACTTTCTATATTTGCAAATTTTTACCAAAAACCATGTATTAAGTCTTTAATTGGTCTTGGTGAATCACAGCACAAATACTACTATTATAAGCATTCAAGTTTTAAAACTTCATCTGGTAGGCACTGATTCATTAGGAGGTCGCCAAAGGGAGTTCAAAAAAGGATAGATCTAATTACTGAAGGTGAGGTAATACTGGCAAGAAAGATCAGTTTAAGCAGAACACTAGCTATAAATGCCTATTTTATAAGAAAATTATGATTCACTTATTGACTCTATTTTTAAAGCAATGGATTAGATAGACAGACTTTATGGTACATTTCAATCATTGCTATAAACCTGTTTGAATGTGAGAGAAGGGGTGGGATTCTACCAGTTCGCAGCAATCCGCTAGAACTGGTTGTTAACATTCTAATCAGTCTGGAGAACCGGTTGTTAGAAGAAATTACTGGCCTAATCCTGTAAGGAAGGCAGGAAGGAAGCTTTCTGGTGTTGCTTACAGAAACTGCTTCTCCTTTATTACATTCTTGGCAGGACTAGTCTTCCTGTCTCAGGAACGTCTCTGGAGTTTTTTCCGGCTCTTTTGCTGGTATTTTGCTTGTGTGGCGTGACCATTCAAAGTTACAATGGCACTGAAAAAAGTGACTTATGACCATTTTTCACACTTATGACAATTGCAACATCCCCACAGTCATGAGAGGACAGGCGAGGAGATGTGTGCTTCGATGTGAGTGATATTGAGTTGGCCATACCCAGCCAATAACATGACCACCAAGCCATGTCCACCCAGTCACATGACCAAGACACGCTCACCACCGAAGCCACACCCACAGAACCAGTTGTTAAAAATTTGAATTCCACCCTGTGGAGAGTCATCTGCTGAGTCAGTCAAATCCTACTACTTATCTAACAAATTCTTATAATCAATGACTTCTTAATGAAAATTTAAAACTTTTGTGCTTAAATTAGTAGTAAAGGTTCCCAAGAATAAAGGCATTTGCTATAGGTTTATTCTGAAAGTTAATAGAGCTTATCTAGAATTAAGACTAAATGCAAAGAGAACCCACCCCACGTATGCCACTAAGCTTTTCTACAGAGTAGTAGAGATATGTGTAAGTTTAGCTGACATTGAAAAACATACATATGAAACTGCCAAATATAAAGTATATACATTTCCTGAATTATATGAACAATGCACAGGTACTTCTTCCTCCAAAATTAAAGCTTAATGCTTAAGATAAATTTTAACATATCAAATTGGGAAATGATCATTTCATAATATCTACCGTAGCTCCTCCACATATTATGCAAAAGGTAGCATGTTTTATATTTCTCACAATAGATATACATACAATGGAAGTATACAACTATTGGCTTTATTCCTAGACTATTTGGAGCCAAGGTGCCACGGGCAGGCAGAGGAATAGGAATTGTTAAAGGGTCTGGCAAGCATGAATGCAGGCAAGCGTCCGGGGGTTAAACAGAAATATGCACACTACCTCTGAACCCCCGAAAGATTAAAGTTGTGATGATACTATTTATGCAAGGTCATGCAACAGCTGACAGTAGTGCCATCCGCTCACCAACTGCAACATCTTTGTTCAGAAATGCTTCTGATGTCAATACCTTGACCCCACACACAGCCAGTTATGACAGTCACTATGTACAACATTGATAGTCTTCTTTGCTAAATAAATCCCAAACAGACAAAAAGGAAATTTTTTGAAATTTGTGTGAAATATATGTGGAAGCTGAATGTAGTAGCTGATTTCCGTAATGGTCCTGGACTCCTTAGCCACAATAACACAAAGTTTCTTATTCACTGTATTTTTTTAACTTTTTAATCAGATTTATATGGCTGCTGAACTCAAAAACATAAATTGCATAGCACCTGAGAGATAAACTACAAAAACATCATCCAGTCAGTGCAACCAGAAAATGTACTTCATTGTATACCCAGGGGCCCAGAACCAAGTCTTCAGAGCCTTGCAGAAGGCCAGCAAAATTGGGGCCAATCTGATCTCTGGAGGGATGATATTCCAGAGAGCGGTTGCCATGACAAAAAAGGCTCTGCTCATGGGTCTGGCCAAATGACATTCTCCAAAAGACGGGACACAAAGCATGCCTATTCTGCCAGACCAGATGGGATGGATAGAAACAATTGGTGTTCCATTAGTCAGAGTTCCCCAAACTTTCTGGCTTTCTGGAACAGTGGGGGAGAAGATGGCTTTGCACAAATGGAACACGCGTGCACCCGCGTTCCTGCTGCTTATGGCCCGATAGTGAACCATGGCCCGGAGGCTGGGGACCCCTGCCATAAGTAATCCAGCCCCAAATCATGAAGGGCTTTAAAGGTGAGTAGCAGAACCATGAATTGCACTTAGAGGCATACTGGGAGCAATAGACCTCATGGAGTTGTGGTATCACATGCACTGAATACCAGGAGCCATTCACTACATGCACCACCACAGTCTGGATTGGCCTTAATGAGAATTTAATTTTCTTATTGTCTGGAGCTAGAAACATATGTATTATAGCTGATTGTGGAACGAGGGAGGATTTGGATTATGCATGAACAGATAAGAAGCTAAAGACAATAGAACTATATAAGCTGCATTTCTATTGTTGGAATGCTAATTTTCAGATGTCATAAAACTCTATAAAAATTAGAGCAAAGACAGCCAAAAAATTTGCTTTTAACGACTGCAACTCATGGTGCAAATTTAATGAGCAAATACAGAGAGATCATCATTCCAGTTAAGGGTGAACCTATAAAACTAGTCTACTGCCTCTCTTTACAGAAATGTTATGAGTTCTACCACATGAACAAATCACATATTCAAACAATAACCTTGGTCTGACAACATAAAATATTTCTCTTGTTTGGAGAGTGGATTATCTCTTAGAATAGCCTGGCACTTACCCCAGTTGGGTAGTAATAAAAGTCTGCCACGCTTAAAAGAGACTTTCAGCTGCTCTAACAGGAGATCAATCAGAATGTGCTAAGAGAGATTAACTGGGCAATCAGATACTCAGTGGAAGTTAAGCAGTCTTAGACAATCATTGTTTTTTTTTTCTTTTAAAAAACCTTTTAATAAACTCCCTCTTAAAGTTACTTCCCTATTAAAAACTGAAGCAAACAAAAACTACAGCAATGCACTGAAAAATAGACAGCATTGTGAATATTTCTGTACATTGTTGCATTCTTATAAAGGATAGTTCATGCCTTTAAAAAAGAATTTCATTTAAATTAAAAAAAAAAAGTTCTAATGAATGTTAGAATGGATTTCACACTTGCGACTGGGCGGTCGGTGGAAAACGTGCACCAGTATTTGAGCGTGCTTAGGTTACAGGGGATGAAAGGATATAAGAGTTCAAAGAGTTTAGGAAAATATAGAGGCTAGTATACACCTGTCCAAAACTTAGAAACTGATCAGAGAATAAATTTCAGAGCTAAAACTGTTGTGTCTGCATCAAGCATTTGTGCTTCAGTCATCAGCATAAAAAGGAACATTTAATTTAGAGTAGACCAACTGCCTGTTAAAAAAAATAACTCTTGAAACTTCGGAATCCATTAGGACGATTTTATCCTTTTTCTATGCAGGAGAAAATATATTTATCTTTATATCTATAGAAACAGTAAAAGAATAATGCACTTTAGGCAAAGAGATCTCACAGTTGTGTTTTCCTAGCCTATCAAGTTAATCCTACTGTCTTAAATCATTCTCCGATACTGCCAAGATGATTTATAGGGCTGCTGTTCTTCTCAAATGCTTCTGTGAAATCCATATTGTCAGTGTTAACTGATGCCTAAGAAGACAGGAAGTATTTGATAACATCCTTCAAGAGATACTTATAACAGTGGGAGGAAGCAGGCACAGTGCCACCATACAACTGCTAGCAATGAAAGCAAAATGAAATCAAAACAATCTCTCGAACAGCTACCTCAGAAGTGACTTTCATTTCTTGTCCTTGAACAACCTCTATCAAAGAAAAGGTACTAAAATTCACCTTAGGTATAACAAAAGCAGAGGCTAACAGATAAAAATATACTCTGAATGATACATAACTCGCTTACCACTAATGATTATTTGTGTTAGCCATTGCAAGATATTTGAGGTCACTCCAACTCGAATGTTATCATGTTCTTTTTCAGACTCCTTTTGGAGTAATGTTATGCAATACGTTGAATTACTTAGAAAAACCAAATGTTTTAGGAGATAGAAACCTATTTCAACTAACAATATAAAGGATGTATGTCAGAGATATAAAATTTAGCAATTTTTGAACCAATTATGTATTCTGGTAATCAAAAAAATGTCGCATTATCTTTCCTTTTTGAAAATTTCTTTTGGAGAGGCTTGGCAAACACTGAAATCATAGTTTCCCCTTTTAAAATTATTAAATGAGATGAACTTGAAATATATTTGTAAATATATTTCTTTTTTATATTTTTCTTCATTATTTTTTGTCCTTTTTATCTTCATGTGTGGTGAAATATTCATTTTTATTTTATGTATATTTGTTTGAATATAACAAAATATTTTATAGAAAGGATAAATTGGAATGTAAAAGGTACTGAAAAAAGTGTTGAAAAAAAAAACTTTACAATCAATGCCCACATCTACAATCTTTGCAGTGTCCCTCAGTTATAGATCACCATTACTGTCAGTATATGTGTTCTATGCCTGACCTGTATTTCCTGCCCCCGCTTGCCGAGTGGATAGATTGGAGAGAAAGGAATTACAAGCGAGTAAGTAATGTATTATTAAAAATAAAGCAATGTGGTGGAACCAGCAGCTAGGAGGGGTTTATGTAGGAGATGATTAGGCTGAGCATGAGGGAAGGTTGAAGAGTTACATCAGTTTAGGGTCCCTTCACACCCACAAGAGATCTAAATCCAACCCTCCTTGAATTCCATTGACTTTTATCTATTGCCAATTTGTCTTGCCCATTATTAGATCAGATTCTTGTTTAGAGATAATATGGAATAAACTGATACTTATTTGAACAACCCTGGTTCCTGATTTCTTGCACCTGACAGGTCAGGAGCCATGAGTGTACCGTGCAAACAACCCTCTATATTCTGCACTGTGCCTGCTTACTCTCTTGTAATCACTTCTCCAATCGCTCTGTTGTGTGAGAAGGAAATGAATCAGGCACAGAAGAGATTGTCTATAGAAATTCCTTGTGTCTTTTTCTCACCCCCAATGAAAACTGATAATAAAGCATCATTGTTGAAACATTGTTAGCCACAATCACCAGATTAGCGCATACTTGACTACTTAGATTTTCAAGAACTGTCTTCAATGCACAGTATTGAGTGCAGAGCTAATTCATCCTTTGTGGTGCACTTCTGGATAATGCTTCCTTTTTTTCTAAGCTTGAAACTATTGCTAATTAATTTAATTGCTAGCCCTAAGGAACATTTTCTATCCATAGCCCCCCCCACCCCAATATTATTAAGCTGTTCTAAAATATAAAATCAGAAGCTGCATTCTTATCATTTATTCCTATAAACCATATTCTAACTGAATTTTTTAAAGGTGATATTTTGGATTTGGGATACTAGTTTAGCATAACATTTAAGTAACCAACTTTTTCTGAATCCTCAGAAGTGATTTGTGTTATGTTAAATGTAATTAGAATAAAGGATATTTGTATTGCTCCTTCTTTTGGCATGCAACTAATTTAACAGTCTTTGACAGATCTGAAGAAATCCTGTTCTTTGCAAGCACTTTAATATTTTCTAACTTTTTAATTTTTAAAAACTTTCTTGGGTTTTATCTTATATTAAGCCAAAAACAAACTCTGCATGTCTAATTGCAAAACATACAAAAAAGATAACAATGCAAAGACTTAAAGACTAGTGGTGTCAAATATAAACCAGGGATGAGGATATATTAGTGTCTTCTTATATTTCTTTTGGAGTTGTGTAGGGTTAAGATGGAAATGTGATCCATTTTAAAATTCATGCAGTTTTTAATGATCAGCTAATTTACCCAACTGTTATTTTGCATAGCTCATGGTAAATATGTTTAACTTTCTTCAATGGAGACTTCCAAGCATACATAACTCAGTGAACACATTAGGAGCAACATAAGTGCACCATCATGACTCCTGTCCCTGTCCTATTGTCCCCATTTATTTGTACCTATTTCCTGTATTCTTACTCATGTTTATATTTACACCTGTTATCTTGTAAGGGATTGACAAATCAAATCAAATCAAATTAATTAAATAAACAAACACTTGACAAGTTGGTGAACAGACTATTTTTATATATTAATATGAGGCAGCTCCACCAGCAGCTGAAAGTTCACACAGCCGTATTATCTCCCTCCCCCCCTCCATCTCTCTCTCTCCACCCCCTCTCACACACATACTCACTATCTTACACACACACACACAAACACACTGAAGCTGCACTCCAGGTCTCAGAATAGGGAATCTTTCCAAATAGCCAAAGCAGAAAGGAGAATTCTGTACTGAGGTCCAGCACCAATGAGCTGCAGGCATTTGTGGTTAAGTGGAATTCATTCCACACACATTTCCTCAGCATCTTGGAGTCAGTGGTGGAAAACATGAATTAAGAAGACTAAAATTAGTAATTGGCTTTTTAGCAGAAGCTCTGTCCATCAGAGACCAATGTTAGCTATACTGGGAAAAGGTACTAAAAGTATGGAATTAGTTCCCTGAGATAAAATCATGCTCTGAGTTGTACTTGACTCAGTGAATAACGAAAACGTTTACACTTTTCTAAGGGTAGATTACTATTTACTAAATACAGATAGTCCTCGATTTACAGCAGTTCATTTAACGACTGTTCAAAGTTACAATGGCACTGAAAATAATGACCATTTTTCACAATTATGACCATTGCAGCATCCCAATGGTCATGGGATTTACATTCAAATACTTGACAACTGGCTCATATTTATGACGGTTGCAGTGTTCAGGAGTCATTTTGTGACCTTCTGACAAGCAATGGAGAACTCAGATTCACTTAACAATCATGTTACTAATTTTATTGACTACAGTGATGCACTTAACAAATGGCAAGTCGTAAAATGGGACAAATTCACTTAACAAATTTTTCACTTTACATCAATTTTGGAGTCAATTGTGGTTGTAACTTGAGGACTACCTGTACCATTGGTTAAATATAAAAGCAGATTGTCAAGGAGAAAATATATGTAGTTGCTAAGAGTCAACACAATTTTATGGTACATAATATCAACCAATCAACTGTACAAAATAGGACTGTTACGAAGGGATCATAAACATGCAGCCTGCACTAGGCCTTAGCACTATCAAATTTAACTCAATCAAATGTTAAAACAGGTTGTTCAGCTTCAACTCTAAGAAAGTGGGTGGCATTATACTATGGCAGAAGAGATAATTCTTCTGAGATGTAGGAATTCAGGAATTATTAACTCCTAGCCCTATAAAATTGTTGTGAGGATAAAATGGTAAGGAAGGAACTATGTATGTCATCTTGGGTTTACAGAATAAAAAGTTGACACACGAAGGTAAATGTACAATTGAAATATCTCATACTTGGCAATAATGTAGTATGTCTTTGTAAATAATATTCCAGAGCATGTGTAGAATGGAACCGTTTTCTAAGTATTGAAAGGCAAAGTTATTATTTTGATTGATATCTGAAAACTCACATGGGAGCATAATACAGATTTTGAGTTGAATAACCTGAAAACTAATAGTTTTCCTTGGTCAGAATGCAAATAGAAGAGAGGAGAAAACTGCTAAGTATGAGTTATTTTTGCTAATAATTCATAAGTTGAAATTAAGTATGAATACCAACCTTGTCCTAATCTTCCAATGAGATTTAAAACATAGTAACTTCAAATAGTCACAAAGCTGGGAAATGTTTAAACAAATCAAATGGCTCACAAATACTCAATGTATACTTTATTAAAATAAGGTTGAAGTTGTCAATCATTACAGGTAAAGGATTTTACCAATATCTGTACATTTCATAGCATCATGTGACATGTGTTGTGCTATTCTTAGACTTTTTTTTTTTGCTGCTATACACATAGCATGGGTTTCATTTTATTGCAGATAGATAAGCTCGCTCAGACTATTCCGTTTTAGCTACCAAAGGTTTTAGCAAGCAGTACAGATAACTCATTTCCAGAGTGGAACATTTTCTGGCACAGCATATGGAATTGGAACTAACAGCGCAAGTGGAAATAAGGTGTTGGAATTCTATTTACAGCTTCATGAAAGGGTGGAGGATATTTCCTCATCGGTTTCTAAAAATGTAACACGAGTAAATTTTATATTGCCATCTTCAGTTTGGAGTCAGCAAACACCCCTTCTACCCAGCCCTACCACTTCCCCAGGGAATGGAAAAGGTCTTTCCTCAGACCATTCCAACAGCTGACTTACAGACAGAACACAGCTAGGAACAGATGTAAACCAAACCAAATACAAAGAACATCTCTGACAATCTCAACATTTATCTGGGTATCTAGAAAAACTTAAAACTAAAACAAATTTCCTGATAGTTAGAACAATTAATCAGTGGAACGACTTGCCTTCAGAAGTTGTAGATGCTGCAACATTGGATGTTTTTAAGATGAGACTGGACAACCATTTATCTAAAATGGTATAGGGTTTCCTCCCTGCGCAGCAGGGTTGGACTAGAACAGTGGTTGCCAACCAGTGGGCTGGGGACCATTAGTAGTTCACGAGAAAATTTTGATGGTCTGCAGAGAAATGTCACCCCCAAAGAACCCCCCCCAAAACAATTAAACCAGGCTGCGCGGGAACACAAGGCTGTGCCGCCCACATGGCCCATGGGAACACAAGGCTTGCGTTGCTTGCATTGTGAACAACATGAGGTAGTGAGGGGAGGGGGGAAAGGGTGGAAGGGGGGACTTTCCCCACTCACCCCACACGCCTGGCCTGGCCACCTGGCTGCCTCTTTCTGCTTCTTTCTTCTGCTTTTAGCTACACGTGAGGAAAGTAGCAAAAGTCTTTCTCTCCCCCAAACTCCGCCAGAAATGAGTCTTTGGGACCCTGCTAGGAATCCTGCTCCAAGAGGCTGCGCTGGCGCAACAAGTCTCACAAAGACTAATTTTTTGGCAGTTTGAGGGACAGAAAGAAAGACTTTTGCTGCTTCTACTGCTTCCTTTGCATGAAGCCAAAAGCCTCTCTCACTACCCCTCCCCCCCCCCAAGAACAGAGCTGGAGACAGTATCCTACGATCCCCCAAATAAAGAATGATCAGTCGGTAGGAAAACGGGGTGGGGAATTTTCCTACAGACTTTTTTTGTGATTTTCCCAGGATCTCTGGTCCGCGGGATTTAAAATTATGAGTTTGGTGGTCCCTGAAGTCCAAAAGGTTGGCAACCCCTAGACTAGAAGACCTCCAAATCCCTTCCAACTCTGTTATTCTACCTATCACTTAATAATTTGACTGGCATGTGAAAAATATATGAGACTCAAAAACAATTTATGCTGTAATTAAGGAGCAAAATTGAATCCAAGCATAGCAATGCCATTGGTGTCAGAATAACAGAATGTAATTTATTGCTATATTTCAATTGCTAAATATATTGTTCAGTTGCCTATCCTTTTTAACTTTTAATGGCAAACTTTCCCACCTGAGCAGCTTAGGCCTGATCTACTCCTAGAGCAGAATTAATGCCCTTTTCCTCAACTCTTTACTTCCAACTGTGTTGCGACTGTGACTTGAGAATGCTCAATGGACACAGCAATTCCAGCAGATTTAGAAGACACAAGCATAGAGGGAGATTTAAATTATTCCTGAAAGTAAATAATTAGTATAATGACAGGAAAAAAAATGTCCAGGAAGATGTAAAGAAAGATGTGTTTTTAAACGTGATAACTTACCACTGTGGGATTGCCGCTGCTTATCAACTGACTGACTTCATGAAAAATGCTCTTGCATTCAATTGATTTGTCTAAAGACCCTCGTTTCACTATTACTGCTACTGCTAACAATATCTGTTCCCGTACATATTTCTGGAGGCTGCAAAATAAAATATAAAATATATTCAGCACTGATCAAAATGACATAATTGTTTGCAAAGCAAAAATACACAAACTCTTCTTAGTTGTACTGCTTTTAGAAAGCAGGAATGACTGGGCTGATTAGTTATAAAATTCTCTTGTCTTCTGTTGCCTTATAGTTTTTCTTATAAGCTAAGAAGAAGGAATCTCTGGCATGTGCGTACGATGTGGCCTGGCCTGCCAGCCTTTTAATTTAGGTTTCAGCATCCTCACTGTCCTAGCATTTAATTTTTCTCTGTGTGGAAGTAAACAATTCCTCTCGCAGGCAGAATTTATGGAAAGGGGAAAGCCCCATCTTCTGACATCTTTGGGCAGATTCCTCTCCTGATTCGGAAGCTGAGGAAGATTTTGATGAACACAGAAAAAGTAATCACTTACTACATATTTAAGGGAAGGCAGAACAACTGGTTCTTTTACTCAGAGAGGTTGAAGGCAATGAACAAATGTCAGACTGGTATTTCCTAACCCCAAATGCTACCTGGCCTCCTAAGCATAGGAGGCTATTGGGGGAGCAGGGGGAGTCTTTGGGACAGATTCAGGTCATATCCTGCAGCATCCTCTGTGTTACATCTTCCACTGTAATTGGTACAGCTCGTATATACATAGCACAGTTTTACTTTTATTTATTAAATTGTTATATAGTGACTGTGGCTGTTTACAACAGTATTTTTAATCTGGCTGAATTAAATTCCAGAATCTGCTTATTTGGATCAAGAAATAAATTCAGCCCTGATGTTAGCTATTTTTCTTATTGGTTTTCAAATGTACTTTTAGACTTAGTGAATGGTTTCAATGTTTTCATTCACAGCAGTTATAGTTGAAACTGCAGTCTGTAGTCAGCAACAGATTTTTCGCTTTCAGACTTACATTAAAATACTTAACAAACATTATATTGGAAGATTAATCATATGTATTGAAATAAAAAAATGGAATTAGGTTATAAAATGTTAGAAACTGGGGGATATTAACAGCCTATTTATCTTTAGTTTGTTAAGAGTTTTCTTGATCCTTTTGCTTACCACTTGCAGAAATGCTGGGGAGGCAGCTATCTGTTTTCCTAATAAAGGAAAACCATGTAAATATCCTGCACTTAATAATATTTTGCAAATTGCCATCTTCTTCCTCTGAGAAGCCTACAATATCTATGAGATGGAGAGGCGTATGTTAATTACTCATGTACCCTAACCCATGGTTTATGTCAGACCAAGAAGATAACTTTACCTAAAGACAAGGATCTTTCTCATTTCTTCTTCTTTCTTTTAAGCTGCATCATTCAAAACTTGTACAGAGCAATCAATGAACAGCAAAAACACAATAAGCAAAACTTCTAGGAGGGTATGACTACCTTGTTACTTTTACAGTGGCCCTACCAAGAGTGAAACATCCCTCCTAATTTACACCCACTTCTAGAAAGAATCTCAGAGGTCCCAAACAACCACCACCAACTTCTAACATGTACATGAACATAAGAAGTTCTTATGTATCACATATACCATGTAGTCAGTATTCCAATTAATATAGTCTCTGGAATCATCCTAGATGTCTGTTACATTTGACATCATGTTTTAAACTGCAAATCTCAGGGACAGAAACTCCCCCTTCTATATGCAACACTGACTCCGCCAGTGAATTATGTTTTCTTTGGCCATGAAAACAGAAACCAAATCATTATATGGATTTTATCAATCTCAATTGGAAAGCATCTAATTTTTAAAGTTGTTAGTCAAGAACCTATACAGATGTTTTAAACCATGCTCTGTACTTACTTTGGCCTTTGTAAGACATATGTTAAAAGGAATGTTCGTAGTGATTCTATACTGCTTTTTTCCAACAGAATCCATTCTCGTACAACAGCTTCCATTATCGCTGTGGCGGCTTGAAAAAGGACATAGTCCACTTTACTAGTTTCTGTTAAAGAAATGCATGTTTATAAACTCATAATCCATAGACAAAAGCTTGAAACACATACCTTGTAGATCACCAATGAAAAATATTATTTTATTTTTATTTTTACTTTTGTCTGAAATTCTAGGCTGGATTTTAGGACATACCTTTTTCTAAAGGGTTCATAGCAATTATAAACATGTCCTTTACAACATTCAAATACAGTTATATATATTTCAACAGATATTTTAAAAATATATAAAAATACATCAATCAACAGCAAAAACAAGTTACCGAAACACTAGCATCAGCAAGCTAAAATTAGAAGTAAGTAAATATTAGGCTTTACACTAAATAAGTGTTAAACCCAAAGTGATATTTAAAATGGTCACACATTAATACAAAAAAGCAGACATTTTTAGAAACAATTCTCCCAGTGAAATCCAGTGGTGACATGAAAATATTCCATAATATTTTGCTGTCCAATTCAGTGTATTAACACCATCCTGGCCACAATCATATACCCAAGCCACTAAAAGGATGATGCTGTGTGCTCAACTCACCAGCAAGAAAACAGAAAACAGGAATCTGAAACCAGAAGATTCTATCCCACTAGTCCATAAGCTGTTCCTAAGAAGCGTATACCAGAGGTGTCAAACTGGTGGCCCACAGGCTGGATGCATCATGTGTAGGTCACACCCACCCCAGCTCTGTGAAGGGAAATGTCACAAAACATCACAAAATGTGACACCATGAGTTTGACACCTGTGATGTACACCATTGTCTTTACCAATCTTGCCATTAACATTTTTCTATTATTAGTATTTTTGGATGCTTTTGTAACACCTTCCCCAAAATTTCTATTTGATAACAACACTGCTTCAATTAAAACCAAACAAAATAGTTCTACAAGTATTCCTCATTTAATGACTGCTGTTGCGACTGGCAAGTCCAGTGCGAAGCAAAGTGATCATTAAGTGAAACATCACATGACTACACCTGACCCAATGATGTCAGCTTCACTACAGTTGTTAAGCAAATCATCCATAGCTATTAAACACAATGTCACATGACTGCGACATGCTACTACTACCTGTTTGTTTTCCAACTGATTTTGCTTGTCAGAAGCCAGCTGTGAGGGTCACAAATGGAAATCATGTGACCATAGGATAACATCATATATAAGCGCCAGTTGCAATGTGCACAAAACATGATCATATGATTATAAGGACCTTGCAATGGCATTAAGTTTAAGGACAAATTGTAAACCTACTTTTTCAGTGCTGTTGTTAAGTTCAAATGATTGCTGAACGAGCCAGCTGTTAACTGGAGACTACCTGTATTCTGTTAAACTTTATCTGGATATTTATTAAGCTTTCCTTATTAATATTAATTTCTAACAAATGTATAATCTTTCCAGTTTGGTTTTGTGATATATTAAATAATGCAAAATCATTCTGTGTTTGATTCATCAAAAAGAAAGCAAGTAATATTTTAAATTGCTGTAGTTTCTGCAGAAAAACATAAATTAATTGTCATTGCTCTTAAAATGGTGTAAGGATAGTTTCTGGAATCGGCTGTATTTGTATATTTGAATCAAACATCTTAGCCATATTTATGTAAAACCAAGACTCACTAGGATGAATGAGGGTTATTTTCAAGTTAACAGTGCTTAATATATGCATCTCTAAATCCACTAAAGACACTGCTAGAAAAAAACAATACTTCACACATATATCCTTTACCTGTTTTAGAAAGCTACATGATTATGAATTAATGGTACTCTGATTGAAACATAGGACTTACCTAAAATATGTTTGCAAACTGCAAACGGCGATTTTGATTTTCTAAATGATAAAAATATGTGTTCGGCGTGCTGACGTTGTTCATTATTGACCATGGAGGGTGGTGCCTATAGAGAAATAAAGACTCTTTCTAACTATGGAATATGGAAAATTGCCATTTCTTATTTGAATATATATCACAATAAAAAATACTTTACTTTCATCTATAAATACGCTGAATTAAGGTAGTATTGAGGCAGTGGTAATAATAAAGTAGCAACTAATTAGTAAATCACCTTCATCACTTAACTTAGATCATTAAAGTATTCTATTCCAACCTGTTTATTTATTTAGCGTATGGCACGTGTTAGCCTGGTGCCTTGGTGTGCCTTGTGAAAGGAATTTTTACAGGCGGTATTATCTTTATCCGCGGGATGCCTGAATGCCGGTAGGCAGTTGGTGGAGGCTCATTTCTTGTCCCTCCACAGTTTATTCACTCATGGGAACTGAGCCGCCGAGCTGCCAACCTCAGCGGTGGGCAGGCCCAGCATCTTACCACATGAGCCACCACAGCCCCCAAGCCACCTGTTAATCCAATCCAGTCTATACTATGTAATTAGCACTATTTGATATAACTGTATAACAGGACAACTATATTTGGCTTACAAACTCTGGATGACAGTTCGCAATAAAGAAACGAATACAGAAATGGTAACTCTTAGATAGATGGAAATCTCGCACATGTGGATTTTTGCAGATCAGATGATATTTATTTGTATAGTCATCCGTTTTGCAAATGTGACTTTGGAAGATGAAAACAGGATTAAAACCAAGAAACAATCAAATGAAAATAATAATGTGCAAAGAGTAAAGAACAACATCCCTAGAAAGGTTGGTATAATCTCCAATAACAAGTAATAATATATATAATGGTAATTCTATGATGTGATTTTCAATAGTACCCTGAAGATGTGTTCAAATGAATTATTTAGTTGCATTTATCAAATCATCCTATTACTGCTTTTCTCCTGTGTGGATGCCACCCCAATGTGTAGATTTTCTCAGAAATTCCTACCAGAATAGACATGAAGAGCATTCTGAGTCTTAAAGCCTATACATCTGATGGATACCCAAATTAGGGAAAGTTATTCTACTGAGATTTTTCCAATATTTCATAGAAAAGGTAATGAAATGCCAATTTAAATGTGGAAAAAAGCTCTTTCCAACTCCAATATTATGTATCTTCTTACTGATAAAGAATGTTGGATCAGTTACCGATGTATTTGTTATATTGTGACATATTAATTTATGAAGACAAGTTGTCTATAGTGTGATCATGACTGTGATAGGATATTTTTATTAGCATTTCTCAAAGCTGATAAGCAACCAAATAAGATATATCAATAAATCATAGTTCTACAAATAAACTTATTCTTACCAGTAGCATGCAAATAATTAGGATATTCTTTACTGTCATTTTCCTGTATACAAAATGGCACATGTTCAAATAACTTCATTTATGTACAAATACTGGAATAGGTGGCTCTACTTCTTCCCAGGAAGAAACTAAAAATTAGAAACCTGAATTTTCAAGCACTGTAGTGTAGTAGCATGCTGCCCTCTAGTGCAATCCCAGCACTGATTCAGAAAAAAAGCAAGATTACTCATATTGAGTTTTATTAATTCGAATCACTAAAAAGATAAAGTCCTCTTTGAGTTATATTCAATTTCTGGCAAATACCACATACACAGTTTTAGCAAGGATGCTGTTTGCCACTGCCTTCTTCCAGGATTTTTAGCCTTTGGTTTCAAGTGGTTCCCCCAACCAAACATGGCCAACATGGTTTAGCTTCTAAAATCAGACATAACCGGGAAGGTACTGCCATCTGTTGGCATGAAATAAAAGTTGGGTTGTAATGTAAAGCCCATGTCACACTGCACCAACGGATGCAAAGAGGATGTAAAACGGACAAAAAAGCTTGCCATCCGTTGGAAAACGCGATACATCCGTTGTGTACTCACTGCATACGTTTTTCATACTCTCTATCCATCCAGCATCCGTCTACTGTGATTTCATCCGCTCAAAAAGTTTTGAGCTGCACAAAACTTTTTGAGCGGATGAAGTATCCAACGCGTCCGTTCTACATCTGCTACGCATACGGGGAACATCCGTTATACGTCCGTTGTCATCCGTTACGCGTTCGCTATATCCGCTGCGCATCCGCGCAACTCACATCTGCTCTAGCAGAAAACGGACACAGGGAGGAAGCAAAATGGACGCGGAACGGACACACAGCATTAGTAGCACGGACGTAGAAAGGATGAAAGCAGATGCAGCTCGGATATAAAGCATTAAAACGGAAAAAACGTTCATATAGGGGACATATCTCGGATATTTAGAACGTCTGGAGGATGCCTGGAGTATGTGGAAGGACACCTAGCGGAAAACCTATAAAAAGGGGGAGGAAATCACCTGGATCTCATTTTCAGTCCAGCAGCCCTGGTGTGCAGACCTCTTCAGCCTTGCTCTTGCTCTTGCTCTTCAACAGCATCCAGTCATCTCCACCATGGATCATCGCACGCTCATTTTGGTAGCCGCCATCATTCAACACCAGAACCAAGCCCTCTTCAGGTTCTTTCACCTTTTCTACGGGAAGGAGGCGGCCAAGAAGTGTCTGGGTCTGACGATGGATCGGGAGAAGAGTGGAATTTGGACTCTATGACAAGCTGATGGTGGAGCTGAGGAACAAAGACACTCATGCATTCCAGAACTTCATGAGGATGCTGCCAGCCATGTTTGACGAAGTTGTGGAGCATCTGAGACCAAGGTTGACCAAGCAGAGCACCAACTTCTGTCCCAGTCTGGACCCTGGGCTCAAGGTGGCACTAACTCTGCGCCACCTGGCCTCTGGGACCATGTACAGAAACATGCAGTACGCCTGGAGGGTGCCACACAACACCATCAGCATTGTGGTCAGATAAGTTGTGCAGGCCATCATCGAAGAATACCTGGAGGGGCTCCTCCAGTGTCCCTCCACTGAACAAGGAACAAACTTGCAGAACAGTGGTATCAGAGGTGGAACTTCCCCCACACCGTTGGAGCCATAAATGGAAAGACGTGGCCTGCAAAGCTCCAGTCAAGTCAGGGTCCACTTATTTCAACTACAAGGGCTTCTTCAGCATCATCCTCTTTGCCATGATCGATGCTGACTACAAGTTCATGTACGTCGATGCGTCAGGCAATGGGTCAGCTTCAGATGCCCAGATATACAATGCCAGTGACATCAAGGAGGGGCTGGAATGCAACCTCATCATGGGCTTCCCGGATCCAGACCCCCTGCCCAACGACACACAAGATGTGCCCTACTTCATCGTGGGGGATGACGCCTTCTCCCTCAGAACCTACCTCATGAAGCCCTACACTTCCAGATGCCTCACCCATGAAGAGAGGATCTTCAACTACAGGCTGTCCAGGGCAAGACGGGTGGTGGAGAATGCCTTTGGCATCCTGGCCAACAGGTTCCAGGTACTTCTCACCACCATACAGCATTGCCCTGAGACCGTGAGGAACATCGTGGAAGCTTGCTGCATCCTGCACAATCTCATGCGCACCCGCTACCCAGTGTTGCAGAACAGGCTTGTGGACCACCAACAAGGCAATGGAGACATGGAGCCTGGTGAATGGAGGCAAGGGAGAAACCTGATTGACACTGTGGATGTACCAGGCCCCAACAGAGCTTCACATGAAGGGAAGAAGCAGCGCAACCTCCTGAAACACTGGTGCAACTCCCCAGCTGGAGCAGTGGAGTGGCAAGACAGGATGGTAGATGCTTAATGGATGCTTCCTTCAGCCTGTCTCATCACACTGATGAGATTGTGCCATGTATGTTGAGTGGCCTTACAATGAATAGGGCATTAATAAAGAGTTTTGTTTACGTTGAAATGTGTGGATCAATGATTACATTGTTATTGATAATAAAGGGCCATAGGTGTGGCACCTGGGAGGGTGGACCATACAGTCCCACTATGCTTGCACTGGAGGCTTATCTATCCCACAGCTATTACCCATCCCATAGCTATTACCCATCCCACAGGTATCCCTGCCCATCCCACAGCTATTACCCATCCCACAGGTATCCCTGCCCATCCCATAGCTATTACCCATCCTACAGGTATCCCTGCCCATCCCACAGCTTTTACCCATCCCACAGGTATCCCTGCCCATCCCATAAGCATGCAAAGGCTTAACCATTTTCTAAAACTTTCCACCAAGACTTTATTAAGTAAAAGAAATGACCCAAGTGTGTGAAGCAAAGATAACCTTTATTAATAACAGTTAAGTAAAGTGTAGGACTTTATTTAAAAAGCAAAAGGAACCAAGAAAAGTGTCCCAAGCAATGATAAAGTCAACAGGTAACAACTCAGTCTCTGGCAATGTTCTCAGTCACTCAGAGGCATGTCCATGGTCTCAGGTGTAAAGGGGACAGGGACTGTGGAGGTGGCAGTGGCTGGAGTCCTGGTCTGAGGCGCCATTGGGGGTGCCTGGCCCTGAGAGGACAACAGGAGATGTCTGTTCAGGAAGCTCTCAGAAAGCTGGCTCAGCCCAGTGAGGTTGAGAGGCCCTTCATCTAGGACCTGGGATGTCAGGCACAGGACCGATGACAGATGTTCTGAGGCCAGGCTTGGCTGTGGGATGGAGGAAGGAGGAGTGTAGTGGGGATGTCTGGTGTGCAGCTGGGTGAGGTGAGGCATCTGTGGCGTGCGAAGAAACATCTGTGGCGTCGGTGGCATCGGTGGCATCGGTGGCATCGGTGGCGTCTGTGGCATCGGTGGCATGCGAGGAACCTGTGCCTGGACTGGGAAGGGCTGCCTCTGTTGAGGGAACTCCTGGGAGCTGTAGCCTTGGTAGGAGAGGGGCTGTTGAAAGCCTTGGAAGGTCTGTGACATCGCCTGGGGTGGAGGAGCAGACCTGGAGTGGGTCGGAGCAGGTTCAGCTGGGCTTGGAGAGTGGTGCAGCAGCGCCGTGATCCTCTCCTTCATCACCTGGTACTGGGGCTCGGGCATGTCCATGAGGGTCTGGGTCACGTAGGTGAGGAAGGGCTTGCGGTTTGAGGATAGAATCTCGAAGTGTACCAGCTGAGAGAGGAGATCTGCACTGGTCTTGATGGAGTCCCTGATCTCCAGCAGGACAGTGTGGCTCTGTCTCTCTGGTCTGCCTCTCTGCCTGCTTTCTGTGGAGGTGGAGCTGAGGTTGGGTGTGGATTGGTCCCTGGTGGTCGCTGCTTCTTCTTGCTCTATGTGTGTGAGAGAATCCTCCACGTCCTCCGGCATAAGGTGTGCAGCTGTCGGGGGGGGAGTCTCTGTTGCGGGGTGCTCTGTGGACACTTGCCCAGATACGGTCGCTGTCTCCTGGCCAGAAGAGGACTGGCTGTCTGTGGGCTGCCTGAGAGTGAGGGTAGACAGAGGGGCTGCTCCTCGGTGGCGGACCTCACCCTCCAGGGAGCTGCACTTTGCCATGGCATAGGTCTCCCAGTCGGTGAGCTTGACCACGGCCTGGCCAGACTTCTCCAGGTGCAGCTTCCCATATCAGGTGTGCATATGCTTCCACCACTCGAGGAGGACATCTGAAGTGTAGCCCAGGCTCTCCGCCTTCTGTCTCCAAGCCGCCTGCTTTCGCTTGGTGTCTTGATAGAGCCTGTGGCCCTTCTTCCACATATACTAGTTCTCCCTCAACCACTCCAGCACCTCCTCCTCATGGTCCTCTGCGATGGAGTACTGCTTCCTCTCTCCCTTCTCCTTCTCCTTGCCTTGCCTTTTCCTCCCTCTGGCAGGGCCTTCAGCATCAGGACTTTCAGGGCCTTGGGGCTGGTCCACCACAGCAGCAGCAGGAGAAGCAGCAGGAGAAGCAGCACCAGCACCAGCAGCAGGAAAAGCACCACCACCAGCAGCAGCAGCAACAGCAGGAAAAGCACCAGCAGCAGCAGCAGCAGGAGCAGCAGAAGAAGCAGCACCAGCACCAGCAGTAGAAGCAGCAGCAGAGTCAGCACCAGGGGGTGGGATGGTGGATCTATCCCTCTTGCCAGGGCTGGCAGAAGATGGCACATGCTTCTTCTTCTTCCCCATGGTCTCTGATGAAGATGTCTGTGGCAGCAGGTCTTTCCTCTGAATGGTGACCTGCTTGCGAGCTGCCTCCTTTTATATCTGTGGGGCTGACGCAATGCATCCTCCCCGCATGCGCACTGATCCACTTTGCATCCGCTACGCATCTGCTCTGCATCCGCGTCATCCGCTACGCATCTGCTCTGCATCCGCTTCATCCGCTCTTTCCGCTACGCGTCCGCTTTGCTATGCTCCCCCGGAAGCCCTGCAGACGTGCCTTCCACTTCCATCCGCTAGGCTTCCGTTGAGTATCCGTTTTACATCCGCGATACGTCCTCCCCCCGTCCGTTGTTGTCCGTTCTGTTTATGCAAATTTGGGGCACTTTTGAGAGCAGATAACAACGGATGGAAAATTTGCTTGTCCGCTGTGCCCTTTTTACATACGTTTTGCATCCGTCGGGCGATGTGACCTGGCCTTAAGTTATGTCAAGGTCAACTCACTACAAAGATCAAAATACTTTTCCAACATAAGTTCCAAGTGGTAGAATAAGCACAAAGTCCAGAAAAAGCTTTCATAAATAAATGGTAGAGATAAGAGCCTCATGAATCCCACAAGATATATTTAATTAAGTGTAAGACTCTTAGGCAAAAGGTCCTTATCTTTCTTTCCCTTATCCAGCCAACATCTTCTTTTCTGACCTATTATTTCATGGAATATGTACATGACATTGGCATTTTCACAGCACAACCCATGTAAAGAAATGCATGTGAAGGCAAAGTTTTTATATTTCTCCTTAACATAGCCATCCATCGTTCTAACACTGAGAGTTCTATCAAACTGCTTCATATGAGGCTATGATGAAGGGAATGGATCCATAGTTCTATCAGGATAGAAGATCTATATATAAATTAACAAGTACAAGTGTTCCTCATTTAACAACCACTCATTCAGTGACCATTTAAACTTGGGACAATGCTTGAATAAGGGGTAGTTATGGCCATGTAGGAGATAAACAGGCTGAGCCTAAAGGCAGTATTAAACACGTTATTTGTTTAGAGTCCTTGCATTCTCACAAGAGCCGAGTCCAGGCCCCCCCATTAACCCTTATCTAGTGCCAATTTGGCTTGACCATTAATAATTAGATTCTTGTATATAACCTGCATGTAATAAACTTTTAATGCTTCCTGTTCCTGGTTACTTGCATCTAACATAACAGTCCTCAAAATTCTGGCCAGTGCAGAATCACTACAGTCCCACAATCTTGGCCTAAGCCCAAAAGGCTAGGTCCCACTGGCCGACGGATGCAAAACATATGCAAAAAGGACACAACAGACGAGCAAAATTTTGGGGGTGCTCCATCCGTTGTCATCCGCTCCAAAAAGTGGCAAAAATTTGCATAAACAGAACAGAAAAGAAAGGAAAAGAACGGACATGGGTTAAACGGATGTTCATAGGAAGCCTAGAGGATGTATATAGGATGCAAACCGTTCACTGCTCATCCTTTCTATTTCCGTGCTACTAACGCTGTGTAGATGTTCCGTGTATCTTTTGTTTCCTCCCTCTTTCCGTTTTCAGCTGCAGCGGATGTGAGTTGAGGGGATGCCCAGAGGATGCAGAGAGGATACAGTGAATGTTTAACGGATGATAAACGGACATAGAACGTTTGCTGCTCGTATGTCACGGATTTACATCGTACACAGAGGAAAGTTCATCCGTTCACAAAGTTTTGTGCAGCTCAAAACTTCTTGCGCAGATGAAATCTCAGTGGACGGATGCTCGAGGGATAGAGCGTATGAAACACGTATGCAATGAGTACACAACGGACGCATAGCGTTTTCCAATGTTTTTTAACGTTTTACATTCTCTTTGCATCCGTTGGTGCAGTGGGACAGGGGCTTTAGCAACTGGCCTGGATTACCAATTGTTGCAGTGTCCCATGGTCATGTGATTGCGCTTCACGATCACGTGAGGTTTTTGCTTATCGTGACCTTCGTGGTCCTCACTTAACAGTGAGACCTGGGGATCGCCGGAACTGCCATCATTAAGTGGCAGGTCACATGACACTGCATTTTACAACTGCATAGTTATCAAAAGGAATTATGGCCCCAATTACAAGAAAACTGCAATTGAATAAAATCATAGCAGAGCACTGTGCAAATGCCTAAACTTAAGGGACTTGTGAAACTTTTGTAATATCTGTAATTTTACACACACAATGTGCATATTAAAGTCTTGCTAAAATATATTCGCATTATCTTGTATAAGCAGTATCTGTAATTTTTTACACAAAAGGCAAATTACAGTCCTGCTAAAATATGTGTGCATTATCTTGTATAAGCAGTAGATACAAAACACACCCGAGAAACCATAAACAGTTTATATTATTACAAAGTGATGAAATTATAACTTTCACTTGATTGAAACTCAAATCTGCTCTCTTCTAACTGCAAGACTTTAATAAGTTGCACAATTAAACACACACATACTTCAAAGGAACTTACAACCCTACCGAATACCTCCAGATCAAGTATTATTTGCTGTTATTACAGCACTATTGAATTACTTTGGCAACCAATAAAATATTTTGTTCTTCTGATAAAGCATATTGAAAGAATATTTTCTTTAAAAAGCTGCAAGAATAAGAATGTACTGGAAAGACAAGGCAAGCATGTTTTCATTAGCCCAAGAGATACAAAAGATGGCTCAATGGCTTTTTTAAGAGGACAAGTCAATAAAGGAACAACTTATTCAAACACTCTATAATAAGAAACAGAATGACACTTGAGATCAAACCCACATTTGACAAATTTTATTACTTAGAGAAAACATCAGTCAAAGAAGTTGTAATATTTTTAATGACCGTATTGAGCTTAGGAAAGCTTTGTCTAGACAAATTATCCCAGGCCCTGTGAATAATAGTACTACCATAATGTTATAAGGATTTATAAGAATTATAGATCACTTGGGAAAAACTGACAACAGTACATTAATTTATAGTAATAAAAAAGCCCAATAAACATTTTATAACACATAGGAATGAGGGCAACACTAAAAATTGACTAACAAGACCGTGCCCAAGGAATTGATATTGCTCCAGGTAAGCAATTTCACAGCTAAGAATAGTTGTACACAGGAATGGTCTCCATCAAGAGAACATGGCAATTCCTTTCCCTTTTTGTAAGAGATGGGGGGGGGGGGGGGCAGAGAGAATGGAGATGTGTAGGAAAATGAGGGGAAAGGAAGTACCATTGTGCAAATGACCACTCTTTCAAAATACAAAACGTGCATCAAACACTACAATTCTAGGCAAAATTGTGGGTCCAAATATATCTTATTTTGGTTACAAAATAAATTGTAAGATTTGTGTTGGTCAACCATTAACTTTGTACCTCACAAGGAAGAAAAACTATTTTGCTTACAAAATCTCATTTCTGGATATTTCTGGATGTCTAATTAAGACTTCAACAGCAATCCAGATAGCTGCTTAAACTTAACAATTTCTTTGCTCGTTCCGTGGATTTTCCCCCCAAACGGATGAGTCGTCATTATAACAAAAGTAAAAGTATTTCTCTCTTCTTTACATGGATTGTCCTGTAATTTAGGTTCTGAATTTAGTTTTCAAAGGAATGTCTTTTATCAAGTATTCCTGAACTTGTGCAAAGAAGGTATGGATTCTTTTTCCCTTCCGAGCAATATAAATATAGATATAGAAGTATGAGCTCCAAAGGCAAAAGATCTTTTGAAGATTTGAGTTCACACTTCTGTACAACTCCTTCAAAAATCACTTGTCTTTTCTTCGTAGCCACAAAGAGTAGCTGTGTTACCTGCCACCTCAAGAAAAGATGTAGCAGCTTTAATGAATTGCAGGCAAGTGCTATAAGGAACATTTCCAACATCTTTTTGCCTTTGAATCTATTTAGTGAAAATTATTTAGTGTGATAGATTATATATTATAATTACTCCTTGCTTAATGACCATTCGTTCAACAACCAAAGTTGTGATGCAGAGCAAATAGTACTTATGACTAGTCCCCAAAGTTATGGTGATCAAAATTCAGGTGTTTGGCAAACTAACTGCACTTATCACTTATGGGATGCTTCGATACTCTGCATCCTCACCCTATTTCTGTCCATTTGACAGCCCTGCACAGAGCACTCCTCTCTGGGGCAGCCCTGGGCTGTCTGAGGGTCTTCAGCAATCTGTCTGAGCCGACTACCTCTGCCCTAGGCCTCTACAAGTAATCCTTGACTTACAACAGTTCATTTAGTGACTGTTCAATGTTACACAACAACACTGAAAACTGACTCAGGACCATTTTCACACTTACAACCATTGCAGCATACCCCACGGTCACATGATCAAAATTCAGAGGCTTGCACAAACTGTTGTTGCGTCCTGGGGTCATGGGATCCCCCTTTGCAACCTTCTGACAAGCAAAGTCAATGGGGAATCCGGGTTACTAACTTAACAAATGCAATGATTCACTTAACTTGTGGCAAGCAAAGTTGTAAAATGCGGCAAACATACTTAACCAATGTTTCAGTTGGCAACATAAATACTGGGCTCAACTGTTGTCATAACTCGGGAACTACCTGTATTGTAACCCTTGCACCATTACCATTGAGGAGTGCCAATTTGAGTCATTTCAACTCAAGGAACCCAGCCACCTCCACTGCTCTGTGCTCAGCAGGCCCTACCACACAACCAGGTGCCCTTCATGGTCTTTCACCCATTGCTGATAAGGCACCCGAGACCGACCCTAGGTGAGGAAGTTGCTGGCTACACAGGACTCTTTCCTGGAAGCTTTCTGAAGCATTGCAAGAATGATGCATGCTTTTTGGAAAACAGCATGAATGTCCTTGGGAAGAAAGTCTGGCATGGCCAGAGTTGCCTCATATAGGGCCATGCCACATGCACATCATCAGCAATGAAAGAATGCAAAGTTTAAATGGGCAGGGCAGAGCAGGCAGAATACAAGATGGCGGGAGTGGTTGGGCTTTGTGCTGTGGCACTGAGGTTGCTAGCTGTGCCAAGGCTGTGGCCCAGGGTTTGAATGATACCTTGAGCCGCAGTGGCGCAGTGGATAGAATGCAGTACTTCAGGCTACTTCTGCTGACTGCCAGCTACCTTCAATTTGGCAGTTCAAATCTCACCAGGCTTAAGGTTGACTCAGCCTTCCATCCTTCCAAGGTGAGTAAAATGAGGACCCAGACTGTTGGGGGCAATATGCTGACTCTGTAGCTGTTTAGAGAGGGCTGGAAAGCATTGTAAAGCAGTATATAAGTCTACGTGCAATTGCTATTGCTATATTGTACGGCAGTGATGGTGGTGCTGAAGTAGAGGCCTGGGTGGAGATGGCACCATCACTGCAGAGATTGCTGTTGTTTGGGCAGGCCAGAAAGGACAGAGACAAGGGGGGATAGGTATGTGTGTGTGGAGTACTTTCAAGAGCAGGCAGAGAAAATATTTCCTTATCTCACTGAAGCTCCTTACTGGGAGGGACAATCCAGGAATGGCTTGGATTAGGGTAGATCTTTGCCTAGTGGGATTCAATTAATGACAACAATGGAGATTACTGTCAGTAAATGAGGTCACATGATGTCATCCTTCCCCTGCCACACCCATCAAGCCACGTCATGCCCATCACGCCCACATCACGCCCACATCATGCCCACAGAACCAGTAGTAAAAAAAATTGAATCCCACCACTGATGGGTATACAAGGAGAGAAAGAGAGGGGTGGATCACTGGGCAAAATGGTTAAAGATAGCAGAAAAAGATAGCTTGTTGTTCCAATGAAGGAACAAGCAGCCATATGAAAAGAAGCACAAGCAAGATGTAAAATAGGGATTTAATAACTGAAACCTGCAGACTCCTGTTTTATTACAGGTGTGATCACTCTAAGTCAGATTTCTTCAACCTACTGCTTCCCAGATTTGTTAGGACTATGATTCCCAGAATTTTTACCCAAGATGGCACACAAGAGAAAATAGAAAGGTTTGCCAGTTGATTAATGAAAAAGCAGCATTTTGAAGAGAGATTTGAAAGAAGATAAAGAAATAGCATCAGATGTTGGGAAAATACAGGAAGAGTATAATCTTCTGAGAAAGCAGGAAGCCTTTGAACTGAACTAGGGAAGTGAAGGTCACGGGAAAGGATGTGCTGGAATGTAAAAAAAAAAAAAGATAGAAAAATGCAAGTTCTTGGAAGTTTTTGAAAATCAGGACAATAGGCCAAATAGAAAACCAGTTTAAAATATATGCTATTTCAAGATATTAGGGATAAAGAATTATGATTCACTTTTTAGGAGAATGTTTTGAAAAGCCAAAGAAAGTCAGGATATAAAACTAACATAGCAAGAAAGAATAAATATTTACAAAAAAGAAAAATATTTTTCTTTATTATTCTATAAGTAATATTGAATCAAGACCATATCTAAACATAGTATCTCTGTTTAAAAGCTATTCTTAGCAGAAAGTCAACAACAAAAATAAAAATAAACCATCAAAATCACAATTGACAAGAATATTTAGCTAATCTAACCGTTTGTGCAGAATTTGGTGTTTTAAGCTCTTGAGAAACCCCAAAATTAAATGTTATAGAAATCTATGTGTAGAGTAAACTCTCTTTGATATTTAATACTGAAAGCTGTAGCATTTGTTAAAATACAAAAAAACATTGGAATCTGTAATTAAATTCACATACTGCACTAAGTCATGATTTGCTTAGGCATGCTTACTGTATAAGTCATAATTGACTGGGTTTGTATAACACGCTAAGCCAAAGGCAAACTAATTATATTATGGCTTTGTAAGTTGTGTGAGCCAGGTCAATGTGTTAAGTGTTTTTTTCAAGCAAGCGTAAGTATTTTGCTAGGAAGGAAGGAACTTCCTTATTCATGAAGGGCTATGGGATTAAAATGTATTTGTATGTGGAATTTAGCACGCAACATTGAAATTAGTTTTTCCATGGTGTAGCAAAATCCTTAGATGTTGTGATTTCTTTACAATAAATCAATTCTCTCTAAAAAATATCCCAATTCAATTTTATGTTTGCAATACTCATTTATCCAGATTTTCATTCCAGATGCTTTAATAGCCCCATACTCCTTCACAGGAACTTCTTCAAACTGATGTATTCCAGGTGCATTACAGGAAAATAGAAAGTTTTGGAATACTGCTTTAGAGAATATTCTATAATAATGAAAGTATTACATACTTTTACTGAGTCTTTCATATCCTTTCCTCAAACACATTATTGGCAAAGGCAACAATTTTATAACTAACTCATTGTGTAAAATATTTACAGGCAACTTTCAGAGCACAACCCCTGCCAAGATCATCAGTCATGACACAGAATACATTAAGATATTATCTGAATTATCAACTGTAAGAATACAGTATTGTATAAAAGCTTAAGATTTGATCCCTACTTAGTCACACTGAGAATATACTTAGTGAAATCAGTGAGATGTAGACTGGTCATGACTAGCAAATATCAGTAATTTTAATAGCTCTATTTGCAAAAATTATGGGATTTGAAAGTTAATCAGCTAGAAACCACAAATTTTAGGAATGCCTGATCTCCTGCCAGAAATGTTACAGACAGTATTTAGAAGCTGGGCATGATTATCATGAATTACCTCCCATTCTTCAGGATTATTTTCAGAAGAGAACTTTCTCACTGGCAAGACTTCTGTCCGTTTGCTTTAATGTACAGGTAGTCCTCGACTTTATGACCATAATTGAGCACAAAATTTCTATTGCTAAGTGAGGGATTTGTTAAGTGAGGTTTGTATCATTTTACAAGCTTTCTTGTCATAGTTGTTAAGTGAATCACTGCAGTAATTAAATTAGTAACACGATTGCTAAGTGAACGTGGTTTCCCCATTGATTTGCTTCTCAAAAGGTTGCAAAAGGTGATACACAATCCTGAGACACTGCTGCAACCGTCATAAATGAGTCAGTTGCCAAGCATTTGAATTTTGATCATGTGACCATGGAGATGCTGCAACAGTTAAGTGTGAAAACTGGTCACTGGTATAAGTTTATTTTATTTAGTATCGTAACTGAATGGTTGCTAAACGATCTATTGTCAATCAAGGACTACTTGCACTGTACTATGTTCTAGAATAGATCAGAGGTCTCCAAACTTGGCAACAACAGCATAGCTGGCAGGAGAATTCTGTGAGTAGAAGTCCACAAGTCTTAAAATTGCCAAGTTTGGGGACCCCTGTTCTAGATTTACAAGTAGATGGCAGCACATACTAATATGCAAACAGCTCTGATTCATAAAGTTGCTGCAGGGTAAAGCATGTATAACATCAGTTACAATCAAAGTTGCTACACCTTGCTTTATCTGATAGTGTGCTGAGCTTAATTACACCAAAAAAAAAAGAAGTTAAGTTTTGAATGCATTCACTGACATTTTTACAAAATGTATCCAAGTATTACATACTAAACTAAAATCCGCCTCCCTCCCCACAACCAGCACTACCATTTCTAAGCAATTTAAAGACCTGAAGCATCAAAAACTGGTCTCATTGGTATTGCTGGCACCTTTAGTAGTTGTTCCAAATGATGCAGGAAAGCTGAATCTTTAGGGAAATGGTCTTTGCTAGGGATAGCAACTGGGAAGAAGACTAAGTCAACTGGGAAGAACAGGGAGCTACAAGTAGTCCTCAACTTATGATCACAACTGAGCACAAAATTTCGCTTCCTAAGAGAGACAACTGTTAAGTGAATTTTGCCCCATTTTATGACCTTTCTTGTTACCTTTAAGTGAATCACTGCAGTTATTAAGTTAGTAACACAGCTAAGCAAATATGGTTTTCCCATTGACATAGTTTGTTAGAAGAGCGCAAAAGGTGACCACAAGGCACGGCAACCATCATAAATATGAACCAGTTGCCATGCATTTGAATTTTGATTACATGACTCTGGAGAAGCTGCAACAGTCATAAGTGTGAAAAATGGTCATAAGTTGTTGTTTTCATTGCTGTTGTAACTTTGAACAGTGGCTAAATGATCTGTTGTACATCAAGGAGTACATACACACACACACACACACACGCACATATATGGTCCTGGGGAAAACTAGAAAAAAACAATTTCCATCACGTTTTTCACTTTTTACAGATTTGTACATTTCTAGCCTTCATACAATCACAGTATAGATATTTGCAATTATAGTAATCAAATATTTGCAATTTGGGCAAATCTGATAAAAAATTATTCACATTTTCTACTAGATAATTGGCTTAAAACTAGCAAAATGACAAATGAACAGAACTATGGATATGTTCAAGATACAAGTAGCAGGTATATAATTCCTACATTTATTATATCTATTAAAGCATGCTCTTTGAAAATGCAATCCTAAATATGCTTACTCAAAATCAAACTTCACTTAGTTCAGTAGCACTAATATCCAAATATATTCTTATAAAATTGTAGTCTAAAGTTGTAATAGTAAGGTTCTTAGTTTGGGATTAAACCTGTATTACTTTGTGAATATATAAACTTTAAAATCTGTATCTCAAAAGTACACAAATGCAAAAATTGTGAATTTGGTTAATTCTCAGCCACTAGGTCATTGGTAAAGTATACTAAAATATGTAATTCAGCATTATTTGGCAGGTGTACTTATGCAAGGAATACATTACAACTTCAGAATAGTGTAAAGCAATCTGAACATTAAAATAGGTGGATAAAATTGGGATAATGTAATGCCAAATTATTTAGCACTCTTTTAAAAAACATTTTTACCATTCCCAGAAGTTTACAATTTATTTTAGCAGACACTTCTCACATTGTTATTTTCATCATTACCATCAAGAATTTTTAGCAAACCTCTAAGATTTTTAGCACTAATATCACTTTGTGTAAAAGAATTATACAGATCAAATTAAAGCTACGTTACTGTACTTTATGAGATTTTCAATTTCCTGACTAGATTCAAGTTTTCTAAGATAGAAAGCAATCAAATAAGTTCATTTAGATATATATTCTCCATTGTTTATTATTGCTCTCTCTCAGAAGGTTTGATGATAAAAAAGCCAAAACTTTGCATTGACTGGTAGAAGAAAGCATGGGATGAAGAGAATTTGGGTTGAAATATTAGACATATTAAGGTTTTGAAAATGTTTATACTTGTCTTATTGAAGGGAAAGTTATTTCTTTCTATAATTTTTTCTTTTATTTCTTTTATATATTTCTCCTCTTTATGCAATTTCTATTTTTTCTTGTTTATATTTTTCCTAGTTTTTATTTATAATTTTAAATTTTAATACAATTATTATAAAAATATATTCACAATCAAGTACAGACTATACTAAGTATATCCTCTGGCACACATCTAGTCACATCCTGGATCACACCTTCTGCATTAGCAAATTCTGCTTTGTATTTCAAAATTACTCAACCTTAACGGCAAAAAGACAAACTCTTGCCTCAGGTAGTTTATAGACTTAAGAGCCAAGCTAGATGTTCAGAGATCTCATATGGTAAAGTAAGAGACTATATCGTCTTAGAATTATTATTTATCTGAATGCTGTATCCTACCCTATAGTAAAACTTTGTACCATGGAGGATGAAGACTAGCTAGGACTCTTTTGTCCTGACTTTTTAATGTGCTAGGAGTGTTATTTGCGTTCCATTCTATATTAGAAATTAAAATTTCAGTGTTCAAAGTCCCCCCCAATTATTTTTTTTTAAGAATTCAAAACAACAGCATTTTCCCACAGGGAAGATTCTTATAATTAATTTCAAAATCTTATTTCAAATCCATCTGGATTCTTAATTTGTTTATATCATCTGTCTGCCTGATATTTCCAAAAAGCACTCTGATAGCCTATCACACCAAAGGACTGTTAAAAAGGGGAAAATAAAATATACAAGGCATCATTCTGAACTCACAAAAAGAAAGCCAATGTAACAAATCTAGATAAAATTATCCTGATTGTAGCTTGTTTCTTTTTTGAATGGACTTATTATACAAAATGTTCACTATTTGCTGCCTGGGGAGTAGAACAAATTATGATGCATTTAGTTAATAAGTCTATTAAGTAAATTCTATACATTGTATAGAATTTCTATATACTATATAGTATATATTCTATACCATTAACACATTCTATACATTAGTATAGTCAAGGCTGCTAATCTAGAAGATTACTGATTATAGGCAAGCATTCTTTGCTCTTTGAGAATGGTTTTGGATTTTTCCTGTTCAATATATTTAATTCACTGAGACAGAACAAATGCAAAGCTGTTTTAGCTTAGCCACAAGTAGCATTTTGGAGCACCAGTTTCTAGCCTTGCAGAAAACCTTCACAAAAGAAAAGGTTCTGCTACTGAAACTCGGTTATTTTACATTTCCATCCACCCTTGAGAAACACAAAAAGCAAACTGAACAGCCATTTCGGTCATGCAGCGTAATATAAGAGGGGAGGGGAGGAAAAGGCAATACGCTATATGCAGTATTGGTAAAATGGGTCTGTATTAGAGGCTGATACTAAAACATTCTTATCGGGAGACATGAAAAATGGTATTAAAAGGGAAGGATGGGAGAGAACCAGGAGAGAAACTGGGAAGTGAGGGAAACCACTCCTTATTAGATTTGAGCACGTGGATGTCGAAGTAAAAAGGGCAAGAATTATATTGGGATATGATATCAATGAATGGAATCCAAGCCTCACACAACATTAAAGAGGTTATGGACAGGGACAAAAGCGAAGGGTGGGCAGCAACGTGATTCTGCCCGTCTTTGCCCGTGTGGGATCCAAGAGGCTGATAAAGCTGGGAAGAAAGATGCACGGGGAGGCTGCAGCTTCAGACAAGAAGGACTGAGAGAGAGCAAGACCAGTCCTATTGCAAAAGTTTCTAGGGCACGAAAGGCGAAGCCACCTCCCGAGGTTATCCGAGGATGTTTCCCTAGAGGAGTCCAAAGAGAGCCATCCTCGGGGAAGGGGCACTCACGGAGCTTCCCCTAAGGACAGAGCCCGGCTTCTTCCACCCCATCATCCGCTCCGCCCCCGGCGGATCTGCCGACCCGGCGAGACGCACGGCTCCCTCACCATCAGCACTTTGGCCGCGCTCTCCAGCTGAGCGATCACCTCGGAGGCTCCCCCCGCCGCCGCGGCCGCCGCCATCATGGTCTCTGTTCAATGACGCGCCATGCAATGCATTCTGGGACGAGGCGGCCCACCAGCCAATCCGCGATCCCGGAGGGCCAGGAAGGGAGCTCCGGAGTGGGGAGGTCGTGCCGGCCCTTCAGAGCCGTCGTGAGGCGCTCCCCGCCGGCTGCGGGGGTGGCGGAAGCGGCGGGTCGTCCTCCTGAAATGGCTTCGCGGCGGGAAAATGGCGAGAGAGCAGTTCCGTCAGGTCCGGGAGGAGAAGGGGGGATGCGGGCATGTGGCCCGACCCTTTCCTATCCCCTCGCAGTCCTGAAGCCAATGGGGGCTGAAGAGATGACGGCTTGGAAACCTAAACGCCCCCTCGACGATAAGACCAACATCCACCAGGTCCTAATAACTCAAGTTTTAAGGTCTTCGCTTGCCAAACTGAGAGAAACGCCGGTGGATCTGGGACTGGTTCTTTCCATTCTCAGTCCCAAATAACTCCAATCCATTCCCAGCCATAAAGGATTCGAGGGAGGATCATCCAGGTCAAAGGATTTGTTGTCCAAGCAAGTTGGAAGCTCATGCAATCCATCTATGGGATTTGTGGCATTTGGGTTTTGTTTTTTGTTTAAAAAAGGGTAGATTCTCCCAAGAAATACAACGCATACCTAAGGCAATACTTGTTACTCTTTCCCAGTTCCTTATTTATAGAAATTTTGAGAGACATCAGAAAAGTGATTGAACTTTACATAATATATAATTGAATTTATATAATTCTGTGTCTAAAATTAAGCATGGAACCAACCATATGTATCTCCATTATGATGGCCTTCTGTTCTGTTAAATAATTCAGTACAGTAACAATTGTGCAAGAACATGTAATGCATGATAATATCACATAATCAGCTTAAATGTTGCAATTCAGGGTGGAGTTCCTTACGTTATATCTTGCTTGTCTATCAAATATATTTCATCTGGCCCAAAGTTTTCAGTACTTCAATAGCATGATCCTGAGACATCAAGGAAATACTGAAAACAAAATGAAACAAGTACTGTAAGTAAATATCAATCCTTTCTTAGCTGGCAAGGTATATATTAGAATAAATTATTTCCCAAGACACAAAAGCTCAAGTAAGCAGAGTTACTTAACAAAACCACAATGCTATTATGAAAGAATTCATATCACTGCTGTGTAGCAAATGCTAGCTGTATTTATAGTATGCTCGTTGTTTAATTTCTTCTGTCCTTTTCTAGAAATTAATCTCTTTGGGATAGAGATATGGTATCCATCTATTCCGTGTTTTAATAACAAATGATTTAGTACAATATGAGGTTTATTTTTTACTACGTGAAGACTAATTTTCTAATCTGTGCACTTCAGAATATCTTTTGACCATTCAACTCATTCATCTGCATAATGACTAGCATATTCTGAATATGATCTCATCTAGACCAAAGATCTAAGCACTAGAGTGCAGTTTCAGCATTCTTGATTCATTGTGATTAAATTATGTAAACAGTATTGGTTTTTCTTGCAGGAGCTTTCAACTCAAGTCCATCTTCATTAATCTTCACTTCTTTCATTCTCAAAATGCTCAAAATTTTGCAGAATACTGCGTCGCCCAGTATCTACTTTTAGTTGACCAATAGGGGAATGCAAAAAAGTCATTGTATTTCCCCTGTCACCTACCTCCCAGGCTCCCTCTTAATATTTTCAATTCATTTTGCAACCATTTACTTTTCCCACTGCTTTTCATCATGGCTGCACATTGTGACGAGTGGAAAAGAAGAGTTAAATACTTACAGATGCAAGTTAAATACTTACAGATGGTATTAGGGCCAGAACCACCCACAAGCTTCAACAATGCAAAAGGAGAAAAGAGTTTTGCTGCAATCTCAGATAAGCCAGTAAAGAGCTGTGAAAAAAAGATTGTATCTATTAGATATTGCCAATAATGTCATGGAAGAACAGAGGCTCAGAGCTGATCCTAAGCCAGTTCAAAGAACCAGTTGGAAATCACTCTTCTTTGGGTGGGGAGGATTACAGTTCCTGACCCAGTTCCTACGTTACACCTATATTAAAATATTTTGTTGGTTTGGTCTTAATGTTCTTTCTGAACCTTCTCTGTCTTCTGGATCATATACACAATAAAATATATTGTGCACTGATACCAGACCCTGAGGTTTCTTTCTCTTATCTGTATCCATTATTTTTTATCTTTCAATTTCTGTCAGTTTCCAGTTTCTTACATAACTTCCAACTTTGCTGAGAAACAGTCTTCCTACATGGCATAAAATTAAATATAAAGAAGACCAAACTAATGCCAGTGGATATAGCAACCATCCTTAGAATTAATATCAAAGTGGTAGATAGCAGTAGATGGTTTCTGCCTTTTAGGATCAACCATCATTAATAAAGCAACAAGCAATCAAGATATAACCACAGAATAGCACTTGGGAGAGCAACTGTGAAGATCTTGGGAGAAGATATTCAGATGTTCTGATGTGTCTGTACCTCCAAAATCAGAATTATACAAGCAATTCTCTATCGGAAAAAATATAAGAAGCAAAAGCTGGACTTTGAAGAAGCTGGGTAGAAAAAACTTTGAACTTTTGAACTGTGGTGTTGAAAAATATTTAGATTTCTTTTATCTGACCATAATCTTAGTTGAGATTCTTCTTCAAGGTTATTGCTTCTGCCTTTTTAACATAATGATTATAACTGCAAATAACTTTTATCTGTAAGGAAGTCATAAAAACCTGTGTAGGATCCAGGGGCTTGCTTAAAAATGAAAATCAAATGTTAGAAACTAGTATTTTGTTTCATAGCATGACAAATTTTCATTTTGAAAATTAGTTTATTTTCTACATGAATCAGGTGTGCAGAAACCATGGTATGTGCCAAGGATAGACATAGAGACATAGATGGTATATAATTTGATCATTAATTAATAAACCATAATTGAATATAGATATGGCATAAACCAGAGTGACTAGATTCATATGCCACAGTTATTCAAAACTAACTATACAAAGTAATATACTATTTAAGAAAATATAAAAACTATAATTTCACAAATTATTTCATAAATAACTATTAACAGCAGTATTCCCAGACAAAGTGTTCTCCTTGCATGTACATCATGAATCTAATCTTTTGGACAGATTGTGCCTCAGCACTTGAAATAACCAGTCTTATAAAGCTAAATTATTCTACTGAAATTGTACTTGTCCATAGGGCAAATATTTTATTATTTAGATAAAAGTTCATGTTTCATTAGTTCCTTACTCACTAGAAGATTATTAGGAGTTACAGAGAAAAACTCCAATTGGCTTATTTGCAAATGTAAATGAGAATGGTGACATCATAGATATAAGACAGTGGTGGCTAACCTTTTTGAGCTCCTGCGCCAAAAATTGTGAGTGCACCAGGACTCCCCTACTCATGTGCCAGCACCCAGAATGCAATATGTGCCCCCCTCCCCATGGCCCTTGCACATGCGGTGCAATCCCCACCCCCATCCCCTTACCTACACTGCGCTTCACAACTGATTTTTCGCTGGTTTGAGGCCTTTTGGGGCCTCCCAGAGGCTTGGAAAAAGCCTCTGCAAGGCTTCTCAAGCCAAATTATAGGCCCGTTTCATCACTTCCGCTATTACAGGAAGTGACGAAATGGGCCTATAATCTGGCCTGAGAAGCCTCGCAGAGGCTTTTTCCAAGCTTCTGGGAGACCCAAAAAAGGCCTCAAACTAACCGGAGAAAAAAATCAGCTAGGAGGCGTGGGCATGAGCAGTGAGGTAAGTTTGACTGCGGCTCACATGCCAGCACAAATGGCTCTGTCATCATGGATATCAGAAATGTAATTTAGTAAAAACAAATGCAAACCAAAGTACTGCTTAAAAAAACTTATTATATGCTGATGGGATCTATGTTGATAAAATTAATTTGAAAAAAAGAATTTGGAGAGTTTAGTAACTAGAACTTAGTGAAGAGCTCAGTAATAACCAAATATGAAGAAGTTGTGAAAAAAATGGTAATTTTATGTTATGATCAGTAGAACGCAGTTGTAAACCCCACCTCATCACTGTAAAGTGTTACGATAATGACATTTCATCAGATTATTATAATATGATTTAGCACTTAAAATTGACTGAACAATTTTTAATGAAGAACAATGCTTAATGTTTTAAATTTTGTTTAATTTTCTCCCACCTTTATTATTTTTATAAATAACTGAAGATGGCGAACATACCTAATATACCTTCCTCTTATTTTCAGCACAACAATAATACTGCAAGGTTGGTTCGATTGAGAGAGAGTGACTGACTCAAGGACACTCCGTTGGCTTTTATACTCAAGGTAGGGCTCTCAGTGTCCCATCCTGGTGCTTTAACTGCTAGAACACTGACTCTAAATTCAATTGAATTTTTTATATAAGTATTATAAAAAAAATTGAGCCATAACATAGCTTTCCCCTATCTGGTTCACAGCAGATATGTGGAACTTCAGCTCCCATAATCCTTAGCTGGCATGCTTTGCTGGCTATGGATTAAAGGAATTATCCAACATTCCTGGAAGACACCAAATTGAGAAACATTGGTACAGTACAGACAGTACTCTTCTTACAAATGGGCCATGTTCTGAGAGTTCATAAGAGTCCGCAAGTCCAACAAGCATAAAAAACATGCACAATAGAGTTCTTATCTTACAATATACAAATAGATCTGTGAACAAGAGGAAGGCAGGAAAAGGTTAGTTTCTGTGCCACTTACATAGGTGGCATGTAGGAAACATATTTTTCTGCTTTCTTCCATTCTTAGAACCTTTTTGGTGGAGTTGCAGACAGGCTTGTTTGTATCAAAGAAAGTTCATAACTCAAGTTAATAAACTGAGTAATGTCTGGATAGGACTTTAAAACATGTTTTCCTTACCACTAGGGGGCCCTTTGTAACCATAATAGATATAAATATGTCTCATTTTGTCAAGATCTCACCCATAGTTCCTAACACAAATTAATTAGCCTTCTAAATCTCCAAATGTAACATAATCAAATACTGTGTCCAGAGTAAAGGAAAGCATCATTGCTTCAATGTTTAATGCTCACAGGGATTTGGTTTTGTGGAAAGTGGAAAGTTTAAGTCACAGATGGACTGATTATAAAACTCAGTGTATACATGTTTCCATTAATTCTGCAGAAATTCAAATCACACAATTTAACATCATTTCCACTCCCTTGCTTCCCTTGAAGACTGTTATGTTTTTTGCTACTCAAGGTACAGTATGGACACTACTCTGGTAAACTGCCCCGCCTTGCTATAGTTACTATGGTATTGTCCAGCAACAATGCTGTTATGATAACCCATAGTCTCTCAAAATAACCCAAAACCCAAAACATATATTAAAGTCCAGTAAAGCCTTCAACTTAACTTCACTGTTTTATTAGGCACAGTTTAAAGTCACAAAAGTAAATAAGGAGACAAACAGAAAACCAAAACAAATCGCATTGATGAGAGTTCTGAAGCAAGCCAAGATAACTAATTATAAACTCCAGGAAAATAACCTAGAAAAGTCCATGGGAAGAACACTAGCAAAGATAAACCTCTTTCAAGGTAAACACTAATTAACTTCAGCAATTCTAACTGCCCAGTTGTAAACTTATATACATAGCTCCCACCTGCAAGCCACGAGGAGGATCATGGTAATCTCCTCTTGAATAGACCTTGCTTTTCCCTGATCCTCTCCTCCCTGCATGATCGAGGATAGGGGATGGGCTTGCATCCTCCTCTGACTGCTCATCCGGCCTCTGCTCTTCCCCAGCCACCTCCACCACCTCTGGAGCCACACTCCCACTCCCTGTTGGCTGTTCCTCCTCTTCCTCAGAGTCAGTCTCCATCAGGGGCATGACAGCTCTCTCCAAGAAGTTGTACATGTATTCCCATATGCAACAGTATGACTCCATAACAGACAAATCACTTGAATTCTAAACAAGACTCTGAAATCAGCAACAATTCAGTCTTGTCCATGTTCAGTTTTAGCTTTTTTTCTTATACCCAATCCTTTGCAGCCTGTAGATGTGTAACCCTGACATTGGAGAAAGAAGCATAATTGAATATAATCAAAGTATTGTTGGAACCTGACTTCAGACTCATGTGTGAACTTTCTCAGTCCATAGAATAATTAGATATTAAACATAATGGACCCTTGCTGGATCCAGAAACAGGGCAATACTGAGGAACTGAGAGATCTTCCAAAATCATCTTGTGATATCACCCCAAGCAGTAGAATTGGAGGCAATACTGAATAGGGCCTCTCATCTCAACCATTCTCATTTCCTACTCAACATTATCAAAAGTCTGAGAGATCCTTGAGTATCAAATACTTATCTTGCCTCTTTCCTGGTACAGATCATCTATCAAGTAACTGACACCATTTCCATGACAAATGTCTATCTGAAGTCAGACAGGTAAATATCTAAATAATCCATTTCCTCTAAGACCGTGATGGCAAACCGATGGCACATGAGCCACAGGCAAACTTACCTCACTGTGCATGCCCAGGCTTCACAACTGATTTTTTTCTCCAGTAAGTTTGAGGCCTTTTTTGGGCCTCCCAGAAGCTTGGAAAAAGCCTCTGCGAGGCTTCTCAGGCCAAATTATAGGCCCATTTCGTCACTTCCTGGAATATCGGAAGTGACGAAACGAGCCTATAATTCGGCCTGAGAAGCCTTGCAGAGGCTTTTTCCAAGCCTGTGGGAGGCCCCAAAAGGCCTCAAACCAGTGAAAAATCAGTTGTGAGGCGCAATGTAGGTGGGGGGTGGGGATTGCGCATGCATGCGCAGGGGGCATGGGGAGGGGGGCACGCATTGCATTCTGGGTGCTGGCGCGCTTGCAATTTTTGGCACAGTAGCCCAAAAAGGTTAGCTACCACTGCTTTAAGAGTTCCTGGAGCTTCAGCACCGTAGCATTGTAGTTCTTTGCCAATTTGGTAAAATATGTTTAAATACATTTTATCTATTGAGCCCTGAGATTCCATAGGGATTTGGCATAATTTTAATGGGAACATAATTGTTTGAAATGTGAATATCATTGGTAAATATATTCAGAGCACTTTTTCCTCTAACATTTATATATTGTTTCCTGCTCAAGTTTAATTAAATTGGTTGGGAAAATAACAAAATAAAAGTAATTTATGCCACATGACTTTCTAAATTCACTATCATCTCAACAAAAAAAATGTATTTGGGGGAAAATATGTTTGGAATGACATGTTTGATTATCTGCCAATATATCACTGCATTTTTCAAAATGTTTTCATTAAAAGCAAGTTTTGCTTTGTACAGAACAATGACTTGGATTCTAAGATGATTTAAGAATGTTTATGGAAGGAAACTTTCCCACCCATTCCTCCTCACAGCCTACTGTGCCCTTTGAAAAAGCATTCCTGGAGATTCAGAGCCCTTCCTGAATTAAGGGGGCTGCACACAAAAAGGGAGACTAGGAATTTTCTCTCCACAAACTTACAGGATCCAAGCAATTCATGGTAATGTTATGAAACAGCTAGAGAACTGAGGTGCAGGTACAAAAAAAAAATGTAGGAAGCTAATTTGTCACAAAATTGAGAAAAATCTACTACTGTTTTAAGTATTCTAAAATTAAATAATTGATGGGTCCATGCACTGAAATAAACTATGATTTGTTGTCGAAATCAAATTGTCTGGATTCATGAACATGCTAGCAATATAGAATGTATACAAAATTAATGTTATTTTTTTTCAGTTTAACTCTGGAGACTTCAGGTGCTTTAACCATTAGTAGCCTTCTTATTCCAACTAAAATGATACCTAAAATTCTTAATAGAAGAACATTGTGACTCGTATTCAATTCTGAAATGCTATTAATGAAAATTCTCTAGGTTTCTTTTGTACATTTTTCTATTTACCCGAAGAAGTTATAAATTCTTTTCAAACTTCACTGCAGCTAATATAAATGCAACATTTCTTAAAACCAACTTGGAACATACCCAACTTAACAGGACTACCTATACAAATAGTATTTGTAAAAAGCCACGATTGATGTCATTACTAGTCTATTTAAATGAACCTGTAAAAGGATATTTATGTGAGCAAAAATTTTATCCATATTTTGCTTACACTGTCAAAATGTAACACATTAATCTCATTGGCTGCTCTCTCCAATTTATCATCATCACTCAACCATTTAACGTGTGATAGTAATGATGTCTCAGAGATCATGGGAATCTTATTGGACATCCCATGCTGCAGAATATCTTCCCTTCTGTCCAGGTTCAGAAACAGAAGACATATCCAAATTGTAGCTACAACTGGCCAACTTCTCACCCTGTCACAGCTAACATATCAGAGCAAAAAGAACAAATAATTTAAAACCCCCAAGCTTCCCAAATAGAATAAGGCTGTAACTGTGGATATTCCACTTAGTACAGGGGTGTCAAACTCACATCGTCATGGCGTCATGTGATATATCAGGACTTTTCCTTTACTAAATGGAGTGGCTAGCGTGTAACGCATCCGGCCCACAGACCGCAAGCCCTGACTTAGCATTGAATTTATTATGAAACAGTTCCAACACCTCATCGTTGTTGATGCTCTTTTTTCTCATTCTCCAGTTTCTAGATTCTCAACCTCAATGGCTTCTTCTGACCTCTTGCCATTGCCCTGGCTTTTCCTGAACAGTCTGCATTCCTGGTTTCTGACTCACTGTAATTAAACTGTACAAGTAGTTCTCACTTCACAAACACTTGTTCAGCAACCGTTTGAAATTATGATGGTGCTGAATGAAGGGACTTAACAAGGGGCCACCAAAGTTTCATCTCTTGCAGTGTGCCCTGCATTCATCTGAACCAGATTTCAGCTTCACCTGTATTTATGAACTTTCGGCTGCCTATTTGCTGCCAACAGCTGTCAGTCCTGCCCTGTATCACCACACCCGCTGCATTGGATGCTACTACTCTACCAGCTGGGACCTCCTTTCACGCACTGGCCAGATCCTTCTTCAGGTACCAGCCAGATTCTTCTTTCACTGAGGGCATATTGGAAAGGGCTGTGGGCAGCTACAACCAGTGGGTAGGAGACCAGCCAAAAGGGAAAAGATGGGGGTCAGATAGGTGGATGGAAGAATTCAAATCCTTTACCTTACACTTAACTACTTACCTTAAGTATTCCATTATCGCTTTGAGTATTCTTTCTGTTAACATAGTTAATAAAATTTGTATTTTTTTAAAAAAAAAATCTTAAATGTATGCATTTTGATAAGAGATGAAGGTTTAGTTTGATCTATCATAATACATCACAATATAATGGATCAGGTATAATTAAGACCAACATTTTGATACTTCAGTTAAGACAACTTTACCTTACGCTTACCTGGAACTGCTGCCACTAAGCAGAGCATTTCACTTAATGACCATGTTGCTTGGTGACAAAGCTTTGCCAGTTCCAGTTAGGGTTAAGTGAGTGAGGACTTCCTGTGCTGAGTCCACACTTATCTTTAGCAAGACAGACCACAATTCTGGTTTATCTTCAAACATTTCATAGCCCATAAGAACCCAAAAGAGACATCTTGGAGTTTGATTCATTTTTTTTAATAATAAATTGTGCCAGCAGAAGCTTTCAAAAGGCAAATGATAAATAAATAACAGTTAAACTGAGTTCCTGAGGAAGAACCTACCACATAAAAGGATGACAGATAGATGTAAATATAAAAATGGCATTATATAAAAAGTAGTAATACTGAATCTTTCATAAACCACCACAACACAAGCACTGCATATCTCAGAACATTCCTTTCATACAAATGTAAACAAATACACAATCATTTTGCTTAGTTTACTCTGATGGATTTAAAGATGTTGTTTTAGATAGTATCTAGACAATGGGTAGAATATGATTAAAATATTAAGAAATAACATATGGAATAACATAGGAAAAACTGAAGCTTTAGATTTAAAAACATAAAATAAGCAAACACACAGTGGAATATTGCCCTCAAGTGTTATTGCAATCAGTCATTTAAAATAGGATTGTTAAACTAATCTGAATTAAGGATTTGAAAGAAAAATCTATTTAGGTATATATAGAATATAAATGATGATATTTATGGCTTAATTATCTTTAGCATTCCATTATCACCTTGAGTATTCTTTATGTTAACATAGCTAATAAAATGTGTATTTTAAACAATTTAAAAATATCTTAAATGTATGTTTGTATTTTGATAGAGATGAAGGATTAGTTTGATCTATCACAATACATAACAATATAATGGACCAGGTGTAATCAAGACTAACATTTCAATACTTCACTTAAAACAACTATGGCTGCCACCAAAATAGATTCTGTTCTGTGTATACTTGGTTAAAATAAATCTCTCCACTTAAACAGGTCATAATAATTCAGTTCCAAGCAACCTTGGAAGTGTCACCACTGTTGTTTTCATGTAGCGTAGTTAAACCATTATGTGATTGTACCATCTCTGATTTTCTTTATACTGATGACATAGTGCTAACCTGCAGATTTAAATAACTCCATGCTTTTATCAGTATGTAGTTTCTAGATCTTGAAATCATCACAGATGAGCAAAAAACACACCCAAAATTTCTTAATATTCATCTGGTCTCAGAGATGCTTAAATTAGATGCTAGCACTCATTAAAACCCAACATTCTTCACTATAGACTATGCTATGAAACTGAGAGCATGGAAATTATCGTCCAGCAACATCTGAAGAAAAAAGTTATTTGCCCTTGCTTAAATGACTAAGGGAAGCTACACACTTCGATTTTCCACCATAAAATGTAATCACAATAATGAATAATTGCATCTTAAGGAGGACTAGAACCTATTGATGAAGTATATGCCTTGCAGATAGAGTCCCATTTTCAATCTCCAGCATATTCAATAAAACAGTCTCAGACAACAGGACTTGGAAGAACTCTGTTTTAAAGAAACAGCTTGCTAAATTACGCTGCACTGTCTGGAGACAGTACACTATACCTAATCATCTGAATTAATAAATCAACCTTATATGTCCAATACATTCCAGAAATTCATTGTCACTTAGCATTATAGCTTAGAAGAGTCCTATAAATTTAAAAAAGAATATAAGGCTCCTGATTTAATTTTAAGGCACAGAGAACTGAACATTCTCATTATATATTTCTGCATACAGATACTAAATGATAATATTCATGAATACTATATGGCAACTTACAAACACACTGAATACTGTGCATTGTGCTAGGTAGATGGGCCATAGATTTTGATCACGAAGTGATCTTGAAAGCTATGTTTTGCTATTTATCCTTTTATAGGAGGCTAAGTATCCTATGAAATTAGACAACTGATTAAACCAAACTCTCCTCCCTATACACACCATCAATCCCTACATGAATTAAAAGTTTTGCCATTTGTCTTAGAGAACATATAATAGCACACAATCATAATAGAAAAACCATCCACACAATACTTTATCAGCACACCTATTGAAGGTCTGAAGTTAAAGATCTTCAGTAAAAATAGATGCACAGGACCTGCCTGTGAATGGCAAGAAAAAGGTTGTTTCACACAGAAAAAATAACACAAGCCATGCAGCACTCTCCACACATCAATCATTGATATCACATCCTGACTGCCACTTGCTCAGACTACGATTATACTAAATTCCAACATATTTTTCAAAAGGGAAATAAAGCAGCTTCAACAATTGTGTCAGAATTTTGAAATGTGGAAAAATACACAAAGATTAGGGTCTGAATACAAAAATGGCACTGGTAAATTTAGGACACTAGACGCAATACATTTTTTCCTCTGACTAAATATTATTGCACAGACACTTTTAATCATATGTTGTTCAATTTTATGTATTTTCCTAAAATGTGACATAAGTGCGATGGGTCCAATTTTTAACAAATGAGAAAAAGAAGAACAGCAGCATGATTTGTCAAAGTTAATTCCTATAATTTAGTAGGAAAAAAAACCCTGCTATAAACAAAAGTAAGTGCTCTTTGCTCACTTAAAAATAAAAAAATAGCACAATGCCATAGAAGCATGTAAATGCAACAGCAGATAAGAAAAAGTTGGTTAAGAATGTAGGCCTTAGAAACTATACTGAAATCTGGATTTTCAAGTGCACTCATCAAGAAAGCTATTTACAGTTCTATATAGCCTAAAATCTGAAACAGCTAGCATTTAGAACCTTCTTTTCAAGTCTTTCTTTCCCCAGACTTGCATGATCCTGAACTGGAACTGATCCTAACTAAGAACTATCTAAAGAAGACCCTAAATTTATGAATAAAGTTTTGTTTTAGGATTCTATACAGTCATTTACACATATACAGGTTGACAGGCTCCATTCTGATCCAGCCCATCTTTGTTTTCTATATCGGGATTCTTAGACTGGCTTATATCTAGCCCAGAAGGCTTTGGATATCTGAATGGGTAACCATTGTCATCAAAAAACCTTCGGAAAGTGAATTCATAGAAGGCATGTTCTGTATGTTTGCCATTAGATGAGGCCTGAGGGTCCCACGCCCTGGCATTATCTTCACTGGAGTCATCCCAAGGCCCATCTTCCTCAACTGGATCAAAATTGGAAGTGTCCATTGGATGGCTGATCTTTGGGACATAAGGAGCTGGCTGTCTGCGGATGTCAGTGGAGAAGTCTATGGAGTCAAAGAAAGTGTGAGCCTTGATATCATCTGCTCCATTTCTCCCAAGTCTCTCTTCAGCAGAGCAACAGAGTTTTGTGATAAGATCGCTAGCTTCAGGGCTGAGCTTAATCTGAGAGGGAATGTGCAGAGTATTCTCCCAGTTTATCACCTAAAAAATAGAAGTATATAGTTAATGTTGAATATCAATCTGCATGAAGTGCGAGATATCCATATGCAAAATAATTATGGTATTTGGTATTCAATGACAATTCTGCCTTTTGCTTTATTCTGTATGCATCACCTCACCTACACAAGAGAGCAAATTAAATAGATAACCAGATCATGGAAGAAAGACTCTTACTCCATGAAGAGATTCTGGGAAGCAATTTAATTGCATATTTTGCATAGTCCTTAGTTGACTCACTTCTTTCATCATAATCTTGTTGAAGTCTTGTAGTCTCTCTATCAAGGAGAGTAATAAATATTTAGTGAAACTACAGCTACCACTCTTGCAAAGGGACCCATCTCACTGCTAAATATGCCCTACTAAATGATCAGAAAAAGCAAAAATACTTTCTAATTAATGCACAGATAATTCCAATAATCCCCACACAACTAAAAAATAATAATCTTCAATTGCTTTATTTTTACATAAAGTGATATGCTTAGATGATATCCCACAAAAAACCTGATTCACCTTTAGAGGGACAGAGATGCCCAGGATGTAATATAGTAGTCTACCATGTTTTCCCAAAAATAAGACCGGGTCTTATATTAATTGTTGCTCCAAAAGATGCATTAGGGCTTATTTTCTGGTTAGGTCTTACTTTCAGGGAAATACAGTACTAAATGCATCTGTATGGCTAATCATCTTAACTGGGGCTTATTTTTGGAGTAGGGCTTATATTACGAGCATCCTGAAAAATCATGCTAGGGATTATTTTCCGGTTGGCTCGTATTTTCGAGGAAACACAATAGCACCCTGTCTATGTATTATATATACAATATAAAAATCAAGAGTTTTGATTGCCAGTATAGATATATATTAGCTCATATATGAACTGTTTTAATTAAGTATTCAATAACAACCTATTTATAATTAACATGTGTATGTACATGTGTGAGAAAAATATCAGTTTTAACTTTGTTCCTGGAAAACACAATTATATAATAATCAATAGGAAATAATATATGTAGGTCAGAGTTAAACTGGAGTCCTTGGTGCTCTCTGAGCTTGGTTGTTTGCTTACTGATGTTTCATTACCCACCTAGAAATGCTAGTATGAGGTTTGCTCCCTGTCTACTGTATATATAGTATAGCTTGTTCTGCCAATGTTGGTGGGGATGCAGTTGTTTCATTAGTGGTACCTTCATTGGAGTATTTATTTTCTGCTTCATATCTCTTACCTGAGTATTGGCTGCTAGGGAGAATGTATTCTGATCTTTTTGTTTCCTTTTAGCTTTTAATTGTCTGTTTTGAATAGTGTGTAAATATAGTTTGTATCTATGTGTCTACTGATGGCTGATTTGTCTGAATGCCAAGCTGAAACCATAGTTGAGTCTGTCCACATTCTGCGAGATTAAGGAGTTTTCATTGTGTCCTCTGACAGCTAATTGATGTTCGTGGATACATTCTGCTAGTCTTCTATCTGACCTACATGGTGGCTGTTACAAGTCTTACATTCTATGTTGTAGATGACCCTATTTTTTTTTCTTGGACTCCTGGATCTTTTGATACACTTGATTTACTTTGAAGGGCTTTATTTGGTTTGTGTCCTAAAGTAATGATATTATGATTGTAATAGTTTATTGGTTTACTGGTTCTTTCTGAGATGATTTTAATGTATGGTAGTCTTATCTTTCACACACACACACACACACACACACACACACACACACAATGTAACAATTCAGTGAATATACCTTTAGCTGAGTTTCTGTAGGAGTTGATGCCAAAAATGGAGGCTGCCCTACTAACATCTCAAAGAGAATTACACCAACACTCCACCAATCACAAAGCTGAGTATATCCTGAAAGGTAAGCAGAAAAATGTATCTTTTCTTTGTTCCATGCCAGATTTAAAGATCATGATCATCACCATCACCACTGCAACCATAATGTATATCCCATTATATCTAGGCTTGTTAAATCTTTTAATCTAAAAAATGGAAATACTGTAACTGAAATGGTTCATTTAGAACCTACTAATGAAAGCAAGATGTGCTTTCAAGAATATTCAGCTTATTTTATTCACTGAACTTGTAAAGCTAAGAAAAAAATACAAAGCTTTGCATTCTTCATAAAATTTCACCTATTCTGAATGTTGTCATCTGTTTCACTCAATATTTGTTGTGAAAATGGTGATGCCCAAGTCTGTTCATGGAAATTGTCTAGATCTGAAAGCCAGTTATGGATTTTCTGTCATTCTATCTTTGTTATAAGAAAAGCTGAACTTCCTACAGCTTTAAGAGTTTAAGAGTTTATCTAGATATGGATGGCATATTCACACTTTCACATGGTAAATAACAGTTTAATAAATAAATGAACTGTTGAATTTAAGATGATATTAAATAGCACAAATGAGAAAAACAGGTCTCAGAGTGACAATGCCTTTCTAACAAAGATAAAACCATCTACCTTTGCGTAGAAGAACCTCTGGCGCGATATAGTTGGGAGTGCCAACTAAGGAATGGGCTAAGCATCTCTGATGTTGCTTTTTAGCTCTCTGCTCCAAGGTCTTCAACCTGTCTCCGCACCTACAATTAGACACATCATCCCAAAGATCACTTGGCTCCATGCTATCCTGCCTGATGTGACTCCCTTTTAAAAGAAGAAAAACAAAAACAAAAAAGCAGATTACAATCAAAGATCTATACAAACATTCCTAAGTTACAAAACAAAAATGGACATTATTCAAAGAGAATTGCAATACAATATTCTAGATATGAAGAATGTAATTCATTTTTGTTGCAATTTGTATTAATATTTTTCTGTGGCTAATTTATTAAAAAAAGAGTTTATTAAAGAGTTTATTAAAAAAATTCCACAAATGTTAGGAATCATAAGGAAGCTTTTCAGCCTTTTATTGAAAATAAGCTCTGGGACATCAAGTATGTCCACAAATAGGGACTTATGCCAAAGGAGAGGTATACCTTAGAGTTTCAACATCAAAAGTTCTATCAGACTAGATGGTTGAAATTTAGTAACAATTCTGGCTACTGCTTCTATTAGTACTTCAGTTACTGTAAGTCTACATATTTTATTGATATGTTTTGTGCCCCAAAGGCCAGCGTTGCTTTGCAGAGGGAGATGGCAAATAACAAAGATGGCTAACCTTTTTGGCACCAAGTGCCCAAAGTGTGTATGTATCCCCAAAATGCAACATGCACAACCCTGTGCATGTGTCCCACCCCCGTGCATGTGACCCCCCGCGTGTGATCCCATGCATGCACCCTCCTGCACATGCGCACACAACCCCCACACACACCCCTCACGCAGGTACAGCAGAGACCCGAAGACCAGCTGGCCAACAGGAGGCGTATGCACACATGTGTGGCAGAGCTGAGCTGGGATAATGGCTCACGTTCCCAGAGAGAGGACTGTGAGCCACTTCTGATGCATGTGCCATAGGTTCACCATCATGGGCATATAATTTAAACAAAAACAAACAAACAAATAAATAAATAAATAAGGATTTCATTTGAACATGTTGATTTCTCTTATTTCTATTCCGAATACTGTTTCTAAAATAAAAAAGGTAAATATCGAACAGATTGTTCCCTTGTTCCTTAATCAATATTCAGGTAGTCAATTTACGACCACAATTGAGACCAAAATGTTCATTGCTAAGCAAGGCAGCTGATAAGTATGTTTTGACCCATTTTACAACCTTTCTTACCACAGTTGTTCAGTGAATCACTGCAGTTGTTAAGTTGGTAACATCGTTGTTAAGTGAATCTGGTTTCCCCATTGACTGTGCTTGTCAGAAAGTCACAAAAAGTGAGCCATGATCTCTGGTCACTGCGACCATGATAAACACATGCCAGTTGCCAAGCATCCAAATTTTGATCATGTGACAAATAGTCGTAAGTGTGAAAAATGATAACAAGTCACTTTTTTCAGTGCTGTTGGAACTTCAAATGGTCACCAAATGAATGGTTTTAAGTTGAGAACTAACTGTACTGATTTTGTGTTTGTTCCTAGCCCAACGTAAATGTTTTATTCTTATATTTAAATTACTATTTAGTGCCTTCCATCCTCTTTTTCCTCTACTCTTCAATCTCAGCAAAACCTTATCAAAAATTCCCTGATTCTTCAAGGTATTTTTCTTGCTATCTCTAATGGAATTGTTACCCCAAACACCACAGGGTTCCATTACTCCTTTCTTAGTTCTTTTAAGATCTTTTGCATGGTTCTTTTTAAAATATTGATATATTTTCAATGTTTTGGAAACCATTCAAAGAATTTACCTAACAAGTGAGATATACATTCTTACAATAAATAAACCTTGGACACTATCTTTAATTTCTAATGTATTTTTGAATATTCTTCAGGAATGTTTTTTTTTAGACAGCTGTTTCATATATTCTTCTATTTCAGCTTTCCCCAATCTGGCAGTCTCCAATTGAATTCAGACCATAACTCTAATAATTGTCAGCTTGCTTTGCCTTCCAAGGAAGATGTCAAATTGAAGAAAGTCACTGCATTGCACTTCATCTTATTTAGGATCAATTAAAAAAAAACATGCATACTTCTACTATATAATCCTGCACTCAATCCCTCTTCTTTTCTATGCAACACGTTTAGATAGTAAATTTGGAAAAGATCTTATTCTTATACCCTGTAAAGTGACAATTTTAGTAACCAAAATGTCAAAGCCTAGCAATATTAGTCATTCCTTTTTAAAACTATGTAAGAACCCTACCTTTCTGATAGTATTTTGAGTTATGTGTCCACCTGAATCCTGTACAGAGGCCAAAGTCAGTCAGTTTGATGTGTCCGTCAAGATCAATCAGGATATTATCTGGTTTGATGTCCCTATGGATAAATCCCATTTTGTGGACACTTTCTATGGCTAAAGTTAGTTCAGCAATGTAAAACCGAGCTAGCTTTTCTGGGAAAACTTCCATTCGGATCAACAAGCTCATCATGTCTCCTCCTGGGATGTAGTCCATCACAAAGTACAGGTTGTCCTTATCTTGGAAGGAGTAGTAGAGCTTGACCACCCATTCATTGTCTGCTTCTGCAAGGATATCCCTTTCGGCTTTGACATGAGCCACTTGGTTACGGTTGAGCACATCTTTCTTCCTCAGTGTTTTCATGGCGTACAGAGCGTGAGTATCCACTTTGCAAGCAAGGCAGACTTCACCAAAAGCACCAATGCCTAGTGTCTTGATTTTTACAAACATTGATTTATCCATTTTAGCTCTTTTCAGCCTGTTATAGTTTGATTCTTTTTGGTAGAGGATTTTTCTCATCTGCTCTTGCTCTGCTTCACAAAGACCAGCCTTAGTCAAAATCAGGAGGTGGGGAAGAGAAGGGAAAAAGAAGCAAAATAATCAGTATAATGGCAACAATAATCAGAAACCTACTCAAGTATGTTAGTTATACTGTAATTCTAAATTACAGCTGATCATCTTTTTGTTCCATTCTCAGGTTCTAACCGAGTTTTCCCTAATTTGGAGAGCATCAGGTTGGGGATTTAAATACAGCACAGATAGATTATGTTTGGGTTTACTGCCTAAATAAGCCAGGTTTCCCCTGACATCTGCCTGGAGGAAAACTTTATATCGAGGTTTGTATGTACACGTTAAAGTAACAGAAAAGGGATGTCCTTTTAGTTTTAGATGAAGTGATGCTTTACGTAGAGAAGAGAAAATCCTACAAACTTATTTTTTTTTAGATACAACGCTGTTATGTAAGATTTCTCTGTACTTGGAAGATCCTAACATAGGAAGTTTTATAAAATCAAACCCACCCCCCACAAAAATAAAATCACCTTGGCCATTTCCTGCTCTAGCTGCAGCCGGCGATTCATTTTCTGCTGATAGGTCTTTATAACATTCTCCACATGCTGTTCCATGTAGAATTTAAAGGCAAATGGTGAGTAGCTCTTGATTCGGGATTCTCTCTTCTCTTCATCTTTGCCATTCTTCCGCACTGGGACTGGGGAGGTCTGTATTTGCTTTTTATCCTTGCTCACTTTTTCTGATTTAGCTGTCTTGATTTTGTCATTCCTTTCTCCGTTTTCCTCAGATTTGTTGCTTGATGAGCTTGGGATTCTCCGAATGGTTTGTTCCATTCCTGGACGTAAACAGTTAATATCAAACTGCTCTGAACTGTTGGGTAGCAGCAAATGTTTGGGATATGGTGGTGGAGGACACCTGAGTTCCTGGTTGCTATAATCAACATCTAACTGATAGGCATTTGCTCCTCCAACAGGAAGGGGGTGTTCCATAATTCCTAGGCTGTCTAATGCTGAAGACTGTGCAGGTAACCAACCTGGATGTGCAGGGCCTACAGCAGTCTGAGGTTCAGGCCTCATCACTCTTGTGCTCTTAACTGGTTGGAGAATATGAGTAGCCGTGACGGCCGTGATGGTATTTGGAGAAGGAATGGAGGACTCAGTTTTGCCTGAAGCAGTCTGCCTCATAGGTACAGGCATTTGTGGTTGGTGGTTGTTAAAAGAATTGGTTCTACTGGGGACACAGGCATCTGGCCTGAAGGGTACATGTTGCCGCGGAGATGCTTCCAATACTTGGCTCTGTAGTGAATCACGACGGGATGAAGAAGAGGAAGAGGAGGAAGAGGTTGCTTGCCACTGCTGAATCTGAGAGTTATTCAGATCATATAGGTCCATATTCAGGCTATTTCTAGATGGGGTTAAAAGACCCTGGGGTGGGCTGTCTGAAAACTCATTACTAAATGGAGCACCTCTAGTGATTACATGAATTGGATGAGAACTTGGGATTGGCTGTTTGTGATGGGAATGTGGCATATATAGACCAGCCGGTGCCTGCTGGAACCCATGGCCAGAATTGTTAGGTGCAACAGCAGCTTTGTTAGGGAGGCTTGGATACCCTCCTTCTTGTTGCATTTTATTTTGAAAAGAATGGCTCCGTTGAATTCCATATCCAAGACCCTCATTCTGCACCATCACAGGCTGTCTGCCATAATGTGGACTATTTGAGCCATGGGTACCCTGCAACTGCAAAGCTTGGTTACTATGACCAGCCACTGGATAGCTGATGACTGAGGAATCCATGTTAGTAGGATAGGCTTTCTGCTGAAGATTTCCAGGAGTGTTGTGGGAACTTAAGCATGGTGGCCTTTGTACAGGAGCATTCATGGTCGCAGACTGAGAAGCAGAAAGCAAATAGTCCATGTATGGCCTGGGAACATCACTGAGCACATTAGCAGATTCAGCACCAAAGCCAGTGCCCTCATAGGCTGGGTTAGTTATCTGGTGATAAGGTGAAAAAGATTCAGTGGATCCTTCAAAACTTGGCCTTCGGGTTACACTGCTTGGCATTATATTTTTTCCTGTGGAGAATAACACAATGGATGGATTAATATCAGAAAGATAAGTAAGTATATGAATAAATGCTGTTCTTTCTCTCAGAACACACACACACACACAGATAGACAGAGGAAGACAGAAAAAGAGAGGGAGGGAGGGAAGGAGTGAGTCTTGTGTAACCACACCAGATTTATTCATTGTGTTCAATGTTAACCATTGGTTCCCAGTCAAGTTTATTTTTCATTGTGCATGAAATCAATTTTGGGAAAAAAATGTTCTTAAAGTTTCTTTATCAGCATATTTGTCTTGTTGCACATGTGAAGAAATGGGGAAAGAAAAAGAGTGAAGTACATAAGCTATATTATTCCTTTTTTTTGCACTGAAAATAGCACAGAATTCTTACATCTTGTTTTTACTTGTAAGTTTGATTTCAAATCTTTTAACACTAAATGCAATGGAGTTTCTGCAAGAATTCCACTCAATTACATGAGAGATTATCACATCAAATGATCCAGTCATGGAACTTCATGTAGAGACTTCCATAGGACCATAATCTCTCTTCTTCCTCTCTTACACTGTGACGCTACATTTAGCAAAGTTAGAAGAGCTGAAATCTTAATCTGGTGTACATTCAGAAGTAGATCCACCTTGAAATAGTTGAGAAACATATGTAGAAGACTAAACAAACTTGCTTACCTGAAGTCTGCTTAATTACACGGACTATTTGTTCATTTCTAGGGTCTAAGTATCCCATTTTGCTAATATATTCCAAAGCTGCTTCAATGCTTCGACTCCCAGTCTGTTTGAGAGCTCTAATAGCCATTTCCTAGACAAAATTAAACAAACACAAGATAGCTGTACATCATCTGGAAGTATTTAATGTAATACAAGTGCAATGAACTGATGCATTTTATTGATGCATTATATCTGAATGTATTATGCCTTTAAAGTTAAAAAAATACAAGAAATAATGCCTTTCTCCAGCAGCTCAAAATCATATCAGCACTCCTCCAGACTGTCCCACAACATCCATTTTATGAGGTAAATTGGGTTTAGAGTCGTTCAAAGTCCCCCAATGAACTTCTATGTTTGAGAGAAGACCCAACCCTGGGTCTCCGTGGTCTTAGTCCAGCATCTGAACCATTATACTCTGTATAGACTTCCCAGAAAATGTTACATTAAAAGAAGCATTCCTTCCTGCACCATCTTTCTATAAATACTGGTAACAAAAGTAATTTCTATTTCATTTTTTAAAAATAACCATTGCTGCCTGGTTGTTCTAAGGTTTTTGTTCAATCAGTTTCAAGTTTCAAAATGTACAACCCAATTAACTGACTATTCAACTAAAAAGTAAAAACAAGAAGGTATTTTGAAATGTCTAGAAACCCACATATTTTATCACTTAGGTGTAGAATAAAGCTTTCTAGACTTAGTTGGCTGAGAATGCTCACCACCACATTATGAAGTCTAGCAACTCAAGACACAAACTCAAATGAACTAGGTTTTGGCATGTAGCTAGAATGCTCCAAACATTAAAAAAAAAAAATCAGTTCTGCAGTGACATCCTGCAGCAGCTCTTCTTACAATATGCTACAGATAGCATGCTTCTGAGAATTAATATTTTTTAAAAAATAATTTATATGAAAACAAAATAGCTAGGGGAGTACAGGGTGGCCAAAAGAGCAGAGATGGTGGGTGGGGGAGTTGAAATGTATGCTGTTGTGTTGTCATAAATGCAATTAGGCTACCAAGTGGCTGAATTATGATCACATGACTGTGGGGCATTGCAGTGGCAATAACTTCAGGGACCAATTGTAACTACCACTCATTCACTGCCATTGTAACTTCGAATACTGGCCGAATGAACAGTTGTTAAGCAGGGACTACATTAACCATCCCCACTTGAGAGAAAATAAATATTGTTTCATAACCAGCAGTTATTTCCATGCACTCTTTACCTAAATACTATTTCATTAAGACTGGAATAGCAGTGGACAGCTTTCCCTGTTTTAGCCTCTGTGTTGGCTTATTTCCCCACTTGTTTTATAAGACTGCCCAGCAACATTTTTCATTGAGAGGAGAAAAAAAGGGAGCTGGTTGCCAGAGTATATTTATAATCATAAGTAAGGATTGTGAAAGAAGTTATGGAAAGAGTTCTCCTCTCCTCAGAAACAGACAAGAATCCTTTTCCAACTTGGTATGTCTGAAGGAGACAACAGGCAGTTCAAGATGTGGACAAAAGAAAACTGCTAAAGTCCCATACCTAATACAAATATAAACACTGTGCTTTTCCATTCACAAGAAGGATGGCTGACAGATGCCGGAAGGAGATCTAGAGTTCTTCAAGGGAGGGGCAGGAGAATGGGCTTCTTCAAAAGAAAGTTGGATTAGGAAAGTTCATTGTGATTATTCATGTTGCTAAGTTTCTTGCTGACTGGAAGCTCAAGGAAGACAATATTGTTTCCCAGAACACATGGTAATTTCTATTTCTGGGCCATTTATGAAGGTTTTATAATACTATACTCAGGGGCCCTGCTTCTGCAGGATATACCCATGATTACATTTTAAAAATTGTACCTGTTATATACATTAAGGCAATAAGAAGACAAATATGGAAAACTACTGTACAAACACACACACACAGGAAAACTGCATCAACTTCATTACAATAGACCTCCACTGAGCACAAGGTAGTGGCTGAAGGGATTTATTTAGCTAGTTGGGGATGGGCCAGCAGCTATTCAGTTCTATAAATACTCTGCTAGTCCTAGGAGACGAAATCCTAAATTGGTGAATGAAACTGAACCTTTACATGGAGTTTAAAAGAAAAACCTGAGGGGGAGGCTAAGAAATTAGAGGAGCATTGATGGAAAACAGTTCTCAGGACATGAGGGGGAGTCTAAGAGAGCACATACCTCCATCTGAATGATAATTTATTATAAGCGGTTAGGCAGACAGGTGAATTAAGCAATAGTGCATGGAAGTAAGAAAATTGAAATTAAGGAAGATAGTTATATAGCTATATAGGTAGAAAACTAGCAGAGCTATCGACCTATCCCATAGTGCAGAGGACCACTTTGCAAATAATTTGAATGAACTATTTCAAACTTCATGTGAGCACACCTATTTCTCATTAAAGTAGCCATTTTTTTCATGCTTCCACACAAGCCTGCAAAAAAAAAAAAAAAAGGTTTGGATCCTTTAACGAGTCAACACATTAAAACAGCTGCCTCATTTCCACAGGTCATCTAGAACAAAGATGGTGTATGTAATTGAAGATTTGCATTTGTATGTAGTCTTGAATCCTTTTTTTGATCTTATATAAGCATGCTTAGACTCATTATCTAAAATACACTTGGATAGTGTTTTCTGAATTGATTTTCTGAATTGATTTCTTTCTCAAGAAAACTGATATGAAGAGATGGAAATATTCAGAACCTGAAGGTCTGGAGGGATAAGACAATGTCATTTCATTACCAAGGTAACAATTCCTCTGCTGTTATGGAGATTTTTGGCTTTTTTGTATGAAAACTGTCATTCCAAAGAGAGAAAAATATTAGAAGTGCTCCATTCCTTGGTGATGAATAGATACTCTCTTTTGTCAAGGATATGCCTCTGAGATTTCATAGCAATAGACGATTTGACAGAGAAAAAGACAGCAGGATTTGTAAAAGTCATGCCACATGATGGCACAAGACTACACATCTCACTTTAGCTTGATAAAGCTAAAGTTCAGTGGCTGATTCAGCAGTAATGATCCACATTGGCGTAAATAATGTGGGACTCATGTAATTGTGATTTTTGAGATTCTGGAAGCCAAGTGCAGATTTCTAAATAGGAAGTTAAGAGAATCAAGATATATTTAACTGAAATGCTACATAGCTCATATGCAGAATCAGCTTCCTGGATAAACCTGAGGAGTGAAGGAATGCATGGGCAGAATCCAATTTGATAATCACTGTGGAACTAAGACTGCATTTAAAAAGAAGGTAACAATTTAAAACAGGATGGAACGACTAGCAGATCCATCCCATTCCCCAGCCAGGAAAATGAAATGAGCCAGAAAACATCTGATTCGGCATCAATCATCTCTGCAGAATTCAGGTAAAAAAATTGTTTATTAGAAAGTAGGACATAAAGACACTATAAAGCAGGGAAATCAAAGAAGCTGAGCGCTCACAGAAAACAACACATATTCCAGAGATATTTACATAAAGGCATCTTGTCTTAAGTGTTCAGTAGTGAATGTTAAAAGTCTTTGAACCAAAATTGTATGTGTGTGTTTGTGGGTATGGGTGGGTGGAAAAACTGGGGTGCTTGGGAGACCAGAGCTGTAGGGCTAAAAAAAAGTTAATGGCATGAAGACAAATAAGGGCACACAGTCACCTCAGCATAAAAGTCTGGGAAATACTGTCCTTTGCACTTCAGAAAGAAGGTACAATGTCATATTTTAAACCAGAAATTATAGAAGGGAAAATTCCTATATAAGAGCAATATAGTTAGGACATGTCCACACAGTAATTTAGTAATCAGCACATAGTCTCCTACTGCAAATATTTGTATCTGATCTGATAATTTAATGAGAGAAATCTGAGGAAAGATTGTGCTGACAAGATACATTTTACATTGAACAGGCAAATGAAAAACAAATAATTCCTCTGGTTCAGATGGAATCCATCCAAGAGATTTTAAAGCACTAAAACATAAACATGCTGATCCTTTAGCAAATATATGTGACATGATCTTCAGAACAGGACTGTGGTTCATTTTTATACAGGAACCAAGAAAGATCCAGGAAACATCTGTTCTGGGTAAATTGGTGCCAAGTGTTATTAGAGTTAAAATGATCGGGTTTATAGGAAGATAAAGTTTGTTAAGGAATCGTCAACATGGTTGCCTTTCTGACCTTTTTGAATTTTCTGACGGCGTCAACAAGCATGTGAGTGAGGTAATCTAGTGGACAATGACTGCCTGAATTCATAAAAAGGCTTTTGAAAAGGTTTCTGAGAAAATATAGCAAACACATAAGAAAAGAGGTCCCCTTAATTCAGTAATTAACTAAACAGCAGAAAAGAGAGGAATGTTTTATACAGTAGAGAATTTAAACAGTGAGAATTTTCCAACATACATATTGAGGCCATGCTTCTGAACTTATTCTACAGTCATTAACCTAGGATTAGCAAGTGAGTTGACTGATTTTGCTAGTATTGTATCCAATTATTTAGGGAAATTCATACAAACAAGAAAACCCTCAAAAAGAAATTAAGTATACAAACTGATAGAAATCTGAGGTTAGCCAAGACCTTCGGGCAAACAGGGCAAAATATGTCCTTTGCCAACTTGACTAGAATGACAGGGTCAGAGTTGATGGCAGATTAGCCACCAAGTCCTTCAATACACTGAAAGACTTGACAAAAAGTTTGCATTTCACAATTCACTTCTTCAGGATGAAAAAATAGATTTTTACCCTTCCTAATGAGGCTCAGGTTTTGACGTACCCTTTTTAGCAGCAAAAGATTCAAAACATTTGCTCATGTCATCCCAAGCGGCAACTGGACTTTCTGGTTTTTCTTTGAAGATGTTTTGCTTCTCATTCACAAAGCTTCTTCGGTTCTGACTGGATGGTGGGGAATGATGAGAAGTGAAATGTCTTCAAAGAAAAACCCGAAAGACCAGTTGCCTCTTGAAAAAAGCACCTTTGGGACAATCATGACCTGGATGATTGAGAATCTCCAAAGACATTTGGGCATGTCTTTCTGCAATCCAAATGTAATGGTTAAATGATAAATTAGCTAATAATAGCAATCACCACAGAGAGTACCAGAAAAAATGGCTGGGATAAAAAAAAAATAAGACCAACGAGATTTTCACTTAAACCATTCTGCATACTGTGAAGAAGAGACCTTCAGTCAGACAACCAAAGTTCAGAATTTTGCAAGCTGTTAAAACTTCGAGATAAGTGTGTCTGTTATTTAGCATTATCTCTACTGGTCCTGGTTCTAATCCATTTCAAAAAAGCAGTAGTACAAATTCTGAATAATAAGCAAAATAAAAAATATGGCTGTAAACTGGTTTAATCTCTATAACAATGGAACTGGATGCCACAAACTGGGGAAGGCCATTTTATATTTTCAGTGTCATTTCCCACATTTGCAGGAAAATCATTATAGCTTTAAACAACTATTATTTATTAGGATTAAAGGATCCATTTTATACAACCTTTTATTTTAATCTTTGAATTGAATTGAGCTGACTCAGTTACTGAGCTTTATTCAGCTAATTGTTGCCAATCATAGGGCATAAATAGATACCGCTTAGGTGCAAAGGTAACAGCACCCCTTGATATCATGCTGGCCACATGACTGCGGAAATGTCTACTAAGAGTGCTGGCTCAATGGCCTTGAAATGGAGATGAGTCCTGCCCCCTATGATTGGCAACAATTAGTCAAGTAAAATCCGCACAGTCTCCTTTATCTTTACCTGTCACAAAAGAAATTAGATTTTATGAAAGGAAATAACTGGTTCTGGTATTTTTAAATCTTAAAAACATGTCAAAAATATTTTTGAAGACTCGGCTTCAGAAGAGCACTGAATGCTGAGTTGAAAAGTCCTCAGCAACTTATGGGTGTGCAAACGATTAAGGAAGCAATGGAATGCGTAGAGGAAAACCTGTTTTTTCCCAGTTTTGTTCTGGCTCTATCACTGGATATAAAACTCAGTAACTGAGTCAGCTGAGAGCAACTGTCCCTGAGAAAAAGCATCCCATCCTCTACATAACAATACCCAGCAACATCTTTCCTTGATCCAATAAGGAAATCTAACAATACTTTGGAAGAGAAAGTTTGCCAACGTCTTCAAAGGCAATTTTTAAATCTTGTTGACAAAGTTGTTTATTAATTCAGACACTGCAGTTTGCTAATTTACTAAAGTAAGGCAGAAGAAGAAAGATTCCAATTTGTAAGACAATAACAGAATAGCAGAGTTGTAAGGGACCTTGGAGGTCTTCTAGTCCAACCTTCTTCTCAGGCAGGAAACTCTATGCCATTTCAGACAAGTTGTCCAACCTCCAGTGTTGGAGCAACCACAACTTCTGGAGACAAGTTGTTCAACTGATTAATTGTTCTATCACAAACTATCCTTAGTTCTAGGAGTCTTCTCTCCTTGATTAGTTGCCACCCATTCTTTCTTGTCCTGCCTTCAGGTGCTTTGGAAAATAGGTTGATCCCCTCTTCTTTGTGGCAGCCCCTCAAATATTAGAACACTGCTATCATATCATTCCTAGACCTTATTTTCATTACTTATTACTTCATTTCATTCAGTTCTGATAAGGGAAATATCACAACTATGTTGAGGGATCTCAGATGCTATACTTTCATCTGTAAAGTAGAACATTTGCAAAATAGCATTTAAGCAAGATGCACTTGCTTGTTTATTTGCAATTAGAAACAGTGATTGATACGTGGCTTTTTAAGAGTAATGAGTTGTGACTGCAGTTTTTTCCCCCCACTGATGCTCTACTAGTTATCATCCAGACATACTCTCCATGTGTTCAGCTGCCAAAGTGTAATTATACCACATCATAAATAGCAACCATTCATTCTATTGCACTCTCTCAAAGCCACAGCCACAGCCACAGCCACAAATACACTTGATGGCAACATCTTGACCCCAACTTTCAGGGTAAGTAATCCGTCTGGATAGCACTTCCAATGAACTCCTGTGATGAGGTTATTCTCCATCATTAGCATCAATGATTCATTTTGCTAATTTTACCATACACTTTTGCCAAACACTGTATTTATAACAAAATATTGCTGGCTGATATTGTGTTTATAAAAAGTATAATATGTTAACCATTTCAGCATTGCAGTTACCACTTTTGAAATGACTAGATTCTATAAATTCCTTTTCTGTTGTCACAGAGAAAAATGAAAATTATGTACAAAATCTGATCTGTCTACAAATCTTCTTAGAATTCAAAAAGAATAAATCTGTCAGATAGAACACAAGATATCTATCAGTTGCATATACAGATCAAATTATTAAACCAACTGCCCACAGAATATCTTGAAAAAATGCATAAGCCTTATATAAATTGCCCAATATTTGATACACCAAGCATTAATTAATTAAAGTTTATATCTTTACAGAACGTCCTACCTTTTTTTGTACTAAATTGTTTTCCAAAGAACTCAAAGAAGCTGATAAGTCTACCCAAAACATTCAAAAACAGTGGTAGGTAAATTGAACTAGCCCAAACAAAGCAACTCTCCTTAAAATTGAATTTTTTAAAATATTTCAATGAATGAATGAGTGTGGTCGGTCTGTCTGTCTGTCTGTCTGTCTGTCTGTCTGTCTGTCTGTCTGTCTATCCATCCATCCATCCATCCATCTATCTATGGTATTCAGCTTTGTTTGGGTATTTTCCCACATCATTATAGTTGTGCTTTTAAAGTTGATTAAAGATACTTGATAGTGATAAAGAAGATGTAGTGAAACCGGGCTATTTTGTAATGGAAGCTTTTGTTCTGTATAAAATAGTCTACTCCAAATCCTCGATTGTGATTGGCTAGAAAAGCCAGCATAGGGATTGGTTCACTAGGAACCAATCCAAAAGAGCTGCCAAAAGGCGGCAAAACCAAGTAACTGTCATTGGCTACAAGCCGGCAGGCAAGCCGTATATAAAGGCTGTCGCGGCAAGAACCAAACTCTTCCGTTTTCACTTAACTGTTGAAATAAAGACTTTTACTGTTGGAACCCAGTCTACCTCGCGTTTTTCCGGACGGAACACTGGCGACGAAGGTGGGATCGTCCTAAAACGTGAGACTGTGCACGCGGCGAATTGAAACCCAGGCTTGAAGTGATGGCCGGAAATAATGCACCACCCGCACCCTTCAACCCCAATGAAGAAGACTGGGAATCCTACGTAGACCGTTTCCAAATGTACTTAGAAAGTAACGAGATGGAAGAAATCTCAGACCAGCGTAAGAGGGCTGTCTTCTTAATACATTGCGGACCAACGATATTCAAAATGGCCAAGGCATTGGCGAAGCCCAGAGACGTAAAGCAAATGACCTGGTCCGAACTCCAGCGAATGTTGAAGGCTGATTACGTAGCAGTGGTGTCAAATCTCATCAAACGGCACGAATTCTACCAAAGGGACCAAAAAGAAGGCAAAACCATTGCTGATTTTGTGGCAGCCCTTCGACAACTGGGGGAGCATGTGAGTTCCTGAACTTAGATGAAGCCATGCGAGATCGAGTAGTATTGGGTTTAAAAGACTCTAATTTACAAAGTAAATTGCTAAATAAACCCAACATAACCATGGCTGAAGCAATCGCAGAAGCCACAGCTGCAGAAGCCACGAAAAAGTCAGAGGCCACCATGAAACAAATGAACGCGAACAACGACGAAACGAGCCTAACCAGAGGGAAAAAGCAATTTCCCACCACCACACACCATGAAGATTTTGACAAGACATCAGATTCCGGAGAGGAAGACGATGAGGTCCACCGCCTATACGCCAACAAAAAAAGGCGCGAAAAAAGAAACTGGCGGGAATGCGCTGGTTGCGGAGGAAAGCACCCTCGAGCCGATTGCAGATTCCTTGATGCCATCTGCAGAGCTTGTAAGAAAAGGGGACACATTGAGAAGGTCTATAGGAATCGAAAAAATAACAGCCCTAACAGACGCAGTAACTCTCCCCCACAAGCTGAATTGAAACAAGCCGAGAGAAAGTGGGAGCGCAACAAATGAGCCAGTAACCGAGAAAAAACCCATCAAACTGTCACTATCGGAAGCGCTCAGACGGAAAGCGGAAAAAAAGTTAAAATCATCGTAAAAATCGAAGGCAGCCCCTGTGAGATGGAGGTCGATTCAGGGTCTTTCCTGTCAATGGTGTCATGGGACACAATCAGACAACTGGTCCCAAATATTAAACTAAAAGAGCTCCAGAAACAAAAGTTAACTCTGAAGGACTACCAAGGGAATCAAATCCCTGTGGTAGGTCTAGGACATTTCCAAGTTGCTTACAAGCTGCATGTCAAAGTCCTGCCTCTGACAATAGTCGACCGAGACCGACCCAGCCTCCTGGGCATCGAATGGTTCGCATCATTGGGCATCGGAATGACCAGAGTAGACCGAGTGGCCGCAACCGACTGGGAAGAAAACTGATTCACGAGTTCCAGGACGTTTTCGATGGCTCCCTAGGCAGGTATCGGGGGACCCCAATTTCCTTTAGCTTAGACCCCCAGGTGGCCCCTAGACATTTAAAGGCCAGACGAGTTCCCTTTGCATTAAAAGTAAAAATAGAGGAACAATTGAATAAATTAATTGACCAAGGGGTTTTGGAACCTGTTGACCACGCTAAATGGGAGACACCAATAGTAACACTGATGTAGTTAAACCTGATGGGTCGGTACACATCTGCGGAGACTACAAGGCTACCCTGAACCATGCGCTGCAACAAAGTGCACACCCAGTGCCAGTCGTACAACATTTGCTACACTCACTCGGGGGAGGAAAATTTTTTGCTAAACTAGATCTAGCACAAGCTTACCAACAGCTTCCAGTAGACCCCTTAACGGCCGAGGCACAGACAATAGTGACTCACAAAGGGGCATTCAAGTGTAACAGACTTCAGTTTGGAGTGAGTGTGGCCCCAGGCGTTTTCCAAAGCCTCATGGAATGCCTATTAAATGGAATAAAAGAGGTCATACCATATTTTGACGACGTCCTGATTTCGGCTAAATATACGACCCAACTAGAAAAAAGACTAAGAAATTTACTAACAAAATTTAGAGAATCCGGTCTGAAAGTTAAAAAAGAAAAATGCTGCTTAATGACTGATCGCGTCGAATTTCTGGGCTACTTAATTGATGGAGAGGGTATACACCCTACTGAAAAAAAAGTCAAAGCCATTAAAGACGCACCACAGCCAAAAAACAAAACGGAATTGCAGGCATTTTTGGGTCTAATAAATTTCTATAACGTATTCCTCCCCCACAAAGCAACAATAGCGGAACCATTACACCGTTTGCTGGATAAGAAAACTAATTGGACTTGGGGTCATAGAGAGCAAAAAGCATTCCAGAAAATAAAAAATTTATTAACATCAAACACCGTTTTTATCCAGTTTAGTAACACACTTCCATTGATGGTAACCTGCGACGCCTCACCGTTTGGAGTCGGTGCCATCCTGAGCCACCAATTGCCAGATGGGAGAGAGGCACCTGTCGCTTATTACTCAAAGACTCTGTCTAAAACAGAACGCAACTATAGTCAACTAGACAGAGAAGCCCTGGCAATTGTCGCCGGAGTGAAACGTTTTCACGAATACCTTTATGGAAGAATACTTTTGATCGTAACGGACCATAAACCGTTGCTAGGAATTCTGGCGGGAAACAAACCTACACCGAACATTTTATCCCCGCGGATGACTAGATGGTCAGAATTCCTTGCAGCATATTCTTACACATTGACACATCGACCCGGGAAGCAAATCTCCCATGCAGACGCATTAAGCAGAGCACTGCTGCCGACGACAGAGGAAGACCCGGCGCCAACAATAACAACCCTGCAAATAGAAACATGCCCCAAACTACCAATATCTGCAAACGATGTTACCAGAGCCACCGCAAAGGACCCAGTGACTGCCCACATATTAAACTGAGTAGGTAAAGATTGGCCGGAAAACCAAAAAACTGAAAACTTTAAACCTTTCTGGACCAGACAAACCGAACTCTCAATTCAAAAAGGTTGTTTATTGTGGGGTGATCGGGTACTAATCCCTCCTAAACTACAGACTAGGGTGTTGGGTATGCTTCACGAAGGCCATCCTGGTGTCATAAAAATGAAAAGCCTCGCTAGAAGCTATGTCCGGTGGCCTGGTTTAGATAAAGATATCGAATATTGGGTTGCCACTTGCACTAAATGTCAGAAAACCAGGCCTTCTCCACCACAAGCACCCATAAGGGACTGGGAGACCCCACGAGATCCCTGGTCTCGGATCCACATTGATTTCGCGGGTCCTACTAGGGGGCATACCTTTTTAATTGTCGTACATGCATACTCAAATTGGCTGGAGGTTGTAGTAATGTCATCTACGACAACCGAGGCGGTCATTAAACAACTTAACAAACTTTCTGCAACCCATGAATTGGACGTCCTAGTGTCCGACAACGGGCCACAATTAACCACCATTCAATTTGAACAATACTTAGCCTCCCTAGGTATACGCCATGCACTGACCGCGCCGGCCCACCTGGCAGCAAATAGTAGGGCAGAGAGAATGGTCAGGTTTACCAAAGAGGGTTTAGAGAAAATGGACCTTAGGGATGTCCAGGATAAAATCAACTGTCTACTCACCCTCCAACATATCACACCCAGCACCTTAACCAACAAAAGACCAGCAGAGTTATTAATGGGAAGAAAACTTAGGTCACAATTAGACAGGTTACACCCAAATTACACGTTGCAAAGACCCGCCGACTCCTCTAGCCGTTGCCGAACATTTGAAATCGGGACCTAGTCTACGCAAAAATTTTTACCGGGGACCCCCTATGGCTTCTAGCCACAATCACACAACTCACAGGCCCCCGGTCCTACCGACTAACTGTAGACGATGGCAGGGAATGGAAGCGGCACATAGACCAGCTTTGTTCCCGAAACATTGAAAGAAATACAAATGCACAACCACAAAAAATAAAAATCGACGAAAAAAAAACCAAAGAAGGGGGGGAAATACAAGAAAATAATAAAGAACTTTTAAAAATAAACCCAGAACATCTAACCAATCAAAAAGAGCAAAAAGGAAACTTACGGTTAGATGAGACTTGCGAAAATAATCCAGACGAAGGGGCCAGCCGAGCCAGCTCGACCTGCCCGGAGAAACCAGGAGGGAGCGGCAAGGCCACCAACCTGAGAGACTCAAGCGGTATCAAAATGGCCGACTCACCCTTTCAGGCGGTTCCATGGAGAAGAGCCGGAGAAACAGCAACCTCATCCGAACCGGTTGAAGTCTCCAGCGAAAATGAACCACGCAAGTCCAGTAGAATCCGAAGAAGCCCCACCTACCTGCACGACTACATCACCACGTAGGACTAAACCAAGGGCGGAGGGGTATGCTGTATAAAATAGTCCACTCCAAATCCTCGATTGTGATTGGCTAGAAAAGCCAGCATAGGGATTGGTTCACTAGGAACCAATCCAAAAGAGCCGCCAAAAGGCGGCAAAACCAAGTAACTGTCATTGACTACAAGCTGGCAGGCAAGCCATATATAAAGGCTGCCGCGGCAAGAGCCAAACTGTTCCGTTTTCACTTAACTGTTGAAATAAAGACTTTTACTGTTGGAACCCGGTCTACCTCGTGTTTTTCCGGACGGAACACTTTGCTCACACAAACCTGAATTTCTTGATTTTGTTGACAACCTACAATTGGAATTCTGTGGTTTTTCAGCTGTTGTTGAACAACAACACTCATAGAACAGAAGCTTTTCTACTTGGGGAGTAAATTACTAATGAAACCAGAAATATTTTAAAGGCATTGCTCAAATGAAGCACTTCTAGTAACAAGATTCTTCTTTCGATTGACAAATTTATTACTACATAGTTCATAGGAAATATGCATTCCCCAAGAGCTGTTTGGGCATGATCCTCAAATTAATTTTTCTAATTTTTCTCCTTTTTATACTCACTACTTTCTGAAAACAAGCTTCACGATATTATTTGAAGGCCAAATATGATCCTTATTCCCTGGAAATTTGAAACTCCCAGAGCTGCTCAGGGTCACTTGGCAGCACAATGGGTAGCATATAAATTTAATAATAAATAAATAAATAATTGTAGCAGAATGACAATAAAAAGCATCAGCTAAAGCTTGTGTCAGTCTTGCAGCAACACAGTTTATGGATATATGTGGTGAATAGAGTGATAAAATCAACAATTTAAGGGGTAAGCATGGTTATCACACATAAGAATGCACAATTATTTTTAAAATAAAAAAGACTCCTTTGCATTTAAGGCAAAGTTGTAGGATGTTCAGTATTATGAGCTTTAATATTATTAAATTATAATTTTATTCAATTATTTTGGTTGCCACAATATAAAATAAGATATTGAGACCCTAGAAAGAGTACAAAGATGATTTGGGGACTGAAAGCTAAAAACATAGAAGAACGGTTGCAGAAATTGGGTATGTCTAGTCCAGTGGTCGCCAACCGGTGGGCTGCGGGCCACTGGTGGACTATGAGAAAATTTTGGTGGTCCGCAGAGAAATGTCACCCCCAGAGCACCCCCCCCCCAAGCAATTAATCCAGGCTGCACAGGAATACAAGCCTGCCACATCCACATGGCCCACAGGAACCCTCCCCATCCACTCACTGGCAAACTTGCCTGCTAAGTTGCTATTTTTCCTTTTTTTTCCCCGACCATCAGCTGTTCTGCTGTGTCGGGAGATTTAGATTAGCTAGAAGGCAGGAAATCGTTGGATTTCTTGCTTTCTAGCTAATCTTTACATCTTCGGCTCTGCTTTTAAGCAACTGAACCTCCCTTAGGACTGAAGATTCTATTATTTAGTGCAGACTCAGATAGCCGATGGCAGAAACAAAGATCTCTAAATGAATCTGTGATTCTATGAGTAAATCAATCTGCCTGCCTGCTTTGCCTGATTTTGGGTAAAAGTTGCTCTTTTTTATATATAAATAATTCAATATTTACATACATGGTGTATTGAGTTAATTTTGTGAGTTTACTTGCTAGCAAATGTTATGAGTTTGCTTGCAAGCAAATTTTATGTGACAAACTCAGATAGCCGATGGCAGAAACAGATCTCTAAGTGAATCTGTGATTCTGTGAGCTACTCAATCTGCCTGCCTGCTTTGCTTGATTTTGGGTAAAAGTTGCTCTTTTTTAAAATAAAAAATTCAATATTTACATAAATATTTATAATATTTACAAACAAGCCTTGCCCAGCCAGTCACATGACCACCAAGCCACACAAAGTAGGCCACAACCCAAGAACCGGCTGTTAAGAAAGTTGAATCCCACCCCGCCCCTGTGTGTTTGTATGTGTGTATGTGAATGAGAGAGAGGGAGAGGAAGAGAGAGAGGGAAGGAGAGGGAGAGAGAGAGAGAGAGAGAGAGGTTAGATCTCTTTCTCTCTCTCTCTTTCTCCCACCAACGTCAGCAAGCCACTGTCAGTCAACATTTATATTAGTGGTCCCTGGGATTTAAAATTATGAATTTGGTGGTCCCTAAGGTCCAAAATGTTGACGACTCCTGGTCTAGTCTAGTGAAAAGAAGGACAAGGGGATAACATGATAGCAGTGTTCCAATATCTAAGGAGCTGCCACAATGAAAAGGGGGTTAACCTATTTTCTAATGCACTTGAAGGCAGGACAAAAAGCAATGGATGGAAACTAATCAAGGAGAGAATCATCCTAGAACTAAGGAGAAATTTCATGACAGTTAGAACAATTAACCAATGGAACAACTTGCCTCCAAAGGTTTGGGTGCTCCAACACCGGAGGTTTTTAAGAAGATTGGACAACCATTTATCTGACAATGGTATAGTCTACTGCTTGAGCAAAGTGTTGGACTAGAAGATCTCCAAGGTCCCTTCCAACTCTGTTATTCTGTTAAAGACTCTAACTTTTTAATCTTTACTGTGACCTTAATCATTAATGGCAATAAATCCTTATGGTTAGCTAATCTGAATGGGCTCTATATAAACCATACTCTTCGCTAGAAACTTTCTATCAATGTGGGATACACAGCTTATGCATTACTTTTGGCTCAGAGGACAGAACTACGGGGCATAATTTTATAGCAAAAAGTATTCCATTCAACACATACACAAACCCAAACCCTTCTTTCTTCTCTCTTACAAATTGAGCTGCATTGTAAGAGTTTCTGGTGTGGGTAACAAACTCCTAAGCCAGTTGCCATCCAAGACTCTCCATTTCTGCATCCTGTTTTCTTCATCCCTCTCTTCTTATGTGGATCCTGGTAATTTTCTTGAACCTCTGTGCTTTCTCTTTGCTATCTGCCATTCCTTATCTCTTGCTGATTATTTCCTCTGGCACGGATGCCTCCCACACTTTGCTCTTCCATCCACCGTCTGCTGCTTCATTTCTCCACAATCTGTTTTCTGGTCCTCAAATTGTCTCCATCAGCCTTCTCCAGTTAAGTGTTCAGCTCTCTGTGCATGATGGATTGTAAACTTTATCTCTCCCCAGTCAAGATCTCAGAAGGGAACCCAGCTGGGGAAAATGTTTTCACTCCCCTGGGTCATTTTGTTTTTGAAATATATCAAAGCAGATTTTTTTTTTAGATAATTCATCTTTGATCATTTAATTAAAAATATTTTAAACAATCTCAGTTTGCCTTCTTTATCTTTTACCCTCCTCAACCCCCTCAAAAGGATCTATGTATGTTTGCTAAAGACTCAAGATTACTCTGAATTGATGAATTGTACGATATACCGTATGCTTGCTTCTTCTTCCTAGCAGTCATTCAAAGAATTTTGATGCAACTTGACACACTCTTCGCACCTGATTGGAAAACCCTGTATGAATGTCTGTAGCTCACTCCCACATTTCATCTGAGTCTGTAACAAAATACAGATATGGCTTGAATGTCTGCCAGTTCTTTTCTTTCCATCTACTTTTTGCTGTGTTTGCCATTTTCTTTGACAGAGTCCAGAATCAAAAAGTCTGAATTCATCTAACAAAAAGGTGTTGTGTCAATGTGGATCTTTACATTATTCTGTACAAACAGTTTTCCCCTACTTCTATTAAAAGAATAGTCCTTCTGATCCAGCTGAACTTAAGAATTGGTGTAGGGAGTGATTCCTAGTTCATGTAGTTAGCCTTTCTTCTACCTGTTAACAGTACAGGTAGTCCTCAAATTACAACCAGTATCTTAGCAAATGTTCACATTTATGACGAACCTCCCACAGCTCCTTATGACCCAGTTTCAAAGATCTGATAGTACTCCCATCCCCCATTTTGGGTACTTGGAAACTGGCTTGCAATTTGCAGTGTCTCATGATCATGATTTATGACATATTTTTTTTTTGCTAGAAATTGGTGCTTACATCTGTTCAGCAAAAACCTCCCACTGGCTACAATGGGCATGCTTAATAACTGCCATGTTTACCTAATGAGTGCCACAAAAAGGTCACAAAACTGGGCATGGGCTCATGGTGACCCGCTCAGTGTTTCTTACGACCTACGACTGAAATTCCAGGCTCAATGACAGCCATAATTTGAGGACTATCTGTAAGGTAAAGGTAAAGGTTTTCCTCGCACATATGTGCTAGTCATTTCCAGCTCTAGGGAGCAGTGCTCATCTCCGTTACAAAGCCAAAGAGCCAGCACTGTTCGAAGACGTCTCCGTGGTCATGCGGCCAGCATGACTAAATGCTGAAGGTGCACAGAAGTATTTTTCTACTTACATTTTTACAATTGCTTTAGAACTGCTAGGTTGGCAGAAGCTGGGACAAGTAACAGGAGCTCACTCCGTTACACGGCGCTAGGGATTCGAACCGCCGACCTTTCTGATCGACAAACTCAGTGTCTTAGCCACTGAGCCACCATGTCCCTGGATATCTGTACTACAGCACAAATGCCTTTGGGGTTTGCATTATCAAATTATCCTTCTTGGAAAGATGGGAAGAGAATGATCCATTATTTAAGACCTGATTTTATGAAACGCCAACAAGGGCCAATTTAATCCCAGGAGGAATGATGTTTCAAAGGGCAGGAGGAGCAGCAGAAAAGGCACCACCAGCTGATACTCCCAAGCCAATGGTAACCAGAAACAATTGGGGAGACAATATATCGGTTTTTCTGTACTGGTTTGTCTTCTTATCATGGTTTTTATTCTGCATGTCTTCTTGAATCTTTTTGAATTGGTGGCCTTATAAATCTAATGAATTATTATTTATATCTGCAGTGTACTAATCCTTCCACAGCTCTCTTTCAGCCTTTAAATCTCCACTAAAGCTGCCAGGACATTCCAAACCAACTTGTACAGAACAAACATACAGACAGAACGCAACAAATGACGGAGAAGGAAGGGAATATCAAAATCCTGAGAGAAGGGGAAAATATATTCTTACGATACAGCCTGAACAGCTGCAAGATTGGAATTTAGACTGCCAACATACTAGACCATTAGAAGGGAGGCTTGTTAATTAATACACCATCAGTTTGCTTTGAGTTTGAAAATGGTAGGGTACAATTTTTGAATAGTTCAGTGCCTGCTGGAGGCAAAAGAATCAGCTAGATGAAACATCCAAAAGGTCAGGTATTTCCATGCAAAGCAGCTGCAGCAATATTATTCAATTTCTGTCTATGTCTACAATTGACCAAGAATAAGATTCCAGGGAGAAAGCAAGCAACAGCTGCAGGACCTTCATCTCAGAAAACAGGAAAATGCTGTATTAACTATCGCATGACCATTATATCACTCTAATATTAATTGCAGCTGTTTCCAATGTATTGCTAGACTCAATTCAAGGTACTGATTCTTGTTTAGAAGTCTTAAACCTGGAATCACCACAGCTATTCATGAATATTGAAATCCCTGTGGATACCTTCACTTAAACCTTGTTTGGGCCTTCACTTAAAACCTTGTTTTAGAAATATTTGTATGTCACCACAATCATACAACTCTTGGTGGTATATAACATAACATTTCCAGAGCAAAGTAGGTAGCATAAAATATACAGCCCCTATTAAGACAAAATAGGTAGCATAAAAGACAGCCCCTATTTTCCCTCCATAATTTTCAAATTTTCAAATTTGTCTAGTGCCAAATAAATCGGAAACCCCCACATGAATTATTTGAGACCAGTTAGTCTCAAATAATATGATTCTGCCAAGCCTTTATTGACTTTTGTATGTGACTGCAGTTTCAAATCTGTTTAAATATTCTGTTTCTTTAATCATTGCACTAATGTAAAAAAATGATGCAAGAAACATGCTCCATGCAAAATATGTGTGTGTGTGTGTGTTTTGTGTGTGTGTGTGTATGTGTGTAACAACTTCAGCTATATCATTAGTTATTAAACCTAGCTTGCTGCAATTTTATGATAGCACAAGTTAATTACAGACAATATTCATTCCGAAATTTCACATGTATTAGCTCAATAAATGTCTAAAACACAATGACTCTTTTTTTCTTGATGATAAGTTCCCCAATTTTGGAATATGGTCTAAAGTTTCTAGATTTTGGAGCTACTATGTGTTCAACAAGCAAGATGCATTTTCAAATTAGAGAATTCTTAAAAGTTAAAGCTGAATTTTCTTCTTCCAAAGATTTTTGTTTTTCCAAAGATGGACATCCTATTATCCCTGGCCACAAATGGTCCCAAATTTCTTTTTTGGTCACTACTGCTACAACAGAGCAGAGCAGAGCAGAATTTCCGATTAGATTATTAGCAGAGTTTCTCAATCTTAACAACTTTATGATGAGTGGACTTCTGTACCTCTTAAATGTTGCTACGGTCGAAAATCATGGTTTAGGCCAAAAGGACAGAAACACAGTTCACCTGAATCCCCCTGAAGCCCCCCAGAGTAAACAAAGCCAAACATTTCACCTCCTTCTTTTAATACCTTTTACTTGTAGTTCTGGGTTTATTGGACAAGCTTTGCAGAGACTTAAGACACTCATTTCGCTTCTAAATAAGTTTCATTAAAGATTCTAAACCACTCACTTTTGTAGGTGGCCCCTGATATGCTACAAAGCCTGGGACAGTCTGTAAACTGTTAGAAATTGCATGTTTCTATTTAAAAAAATATACACAAATCCCTGTAGTATAGGGATTTGACATAATTTTAAAAGCAAACTTATTCAACACTTATCCCACAAACTAGGAGAAAAACCTGAAAATCTTGATTCCATCCTATATCCATATGGTGCCTTAAATGAAAGCCCAATGCAAATTGGCATGTAGCTTTCTGCATTCCAAAGCACCTCGTCATACTTTCCTGACTGATAACATGCTCAATATTACTGGCATTAATATCCTTTAGCGTAGGATGTCTCTGGCAACTCAGTTTTCAGTGTTTTCTGTTTTCAAGATCTAGTATATTGTTTATCTCTTCACAACTGCATTCGTATTGTGAGTCATGCAATTACTTGCTTACACTCTCTCTCTTATTCAACTTCCTGTCACCAGGTGAAATATGGTGATTTAAGCATTTGCAAGCTCTAGAACTAACAATATCAATTTAATGAATGCTCTCCCCTTCCCTGACTAGTAGGTGAAGTCTATTTTCACCTCTCTGTGCTGTTGTTCTTCATCTACTAAATCTCTGGAAGCAAAGAAACCAGCACCTAATCAATGTAGAACCAACCTATGGTTCTGATGCTTGGAAGACAACAACTACTTTTTAGCCATTATCTCTTTTAAGGCAATAGCTCAGGATTTGAACCTCTCACATTCAGCATTTCCAAGTATGTGTTTCTAATTACTTGTTTTCTAATTTTGAGCCAAGGTATGAAAGCAAAAGATTTATACACTTTTCTAAGTTGTATTTAGTTTAATGCTAGTTTGTTGTATAAGCCATTTCCAGTTTATTCCAAGGACGAGATTATTTGTTTTAACTTGTTCAGAAAACCAAAATCTCTTATAATAAGCCATAAACCACTTCAATGCCTGGGTTCATTCAACATACTAAGCCAAAACTAAGCAAACCACATCACAGCTTAATATGATGTGTGCCAGCCATTATGACTGATAAATCTGATTCATAATTTATAATATATTTGTACATTTGGATTCCATAAATATCCTGACCATAATTAATTTTATTATTTTAGCTTCCATGGAAACTATATATAAACTTAAAGGCTTTTTTAGGAAGTAATTGCTTTGTCAGTAATTTTAAGGGACAATTCTGCATTGAAGAATTGCTATAACAACAAATACAAATCCCTACATTGTACATAACGTAGTCCTCAATTTGCAAGCCCAGTTGGAACTGGAACTGTCACTAAGCAATGAGGTTAAGTAATCTGCATCCAATTTTACTATCTTTTTGCCACAATCATTAAGAAAATCACGTGGACATTAAGCAAATTCAACTTTCCCCATTAACCTTGCTTATTGGAAGCCCCAAGATTGAAAATAGCAATCCTGGAACTCCCACAATTCTGCAACCATCCTAAATAAATGCTGGTTGCCATGCTCCTGAATTTTAAACAAGTGACCACAGGGACACTGCGATAATCAAATGTGGGGACCAATTTTTTTAGCACTATCATAACTATGGCCATTAAATGAATGGTCAGATGTTGAGGACTACCTATATTCATTATAAAAATCAACCAAGGAGCTCTGCTATTTCTGGTGAAATCTGTTCTAATGATAAACATTTCCTGGTCAGTAAAATGAGTTTATTGTAACTTCATACTTTAAAATCCACGTTATAAGGTCAGGAAAAAAGAGGAGACTATCTGAAAATCAAGAAATATAAAAATATTGAGCTATAATTCCAATGGAATTCCAATGGAATTGGACAGAGATCACCGATCTGCCTTATAAAAACTGATTTTTCTATATGCTTTTTTAAAAAAAGGAGATCGGTCTATCTGCAAAACATAGCTTTTGTGTTTTTTCAAAAACTATTTAGACTCTTGTCAAGGCTAAGCTATTAAGGTTTCATAAAAGCCTTCCAAGAGGAACCACTACACCCTGATAATATTCTGATATCACTTCCTGAAGCATTTAATAGCATTCTTAACCTTTTGGTCAGATTTTACTTTTTTAACCATACAAATGAACAAGTAATAGAAATATCAATGACCTGGTGAAGCCATTTCCTCTTTGCAAAATAAGATGTACTTCTCACGCTTATAGAACTTTGTTTTATTTATTTTAATCCCTTATTTTTCTTAACTGTAGTCAAATACATGGACAAAATCCTACCAAATGAGTTATTATAGCTTTACTCTATACTCTGCTTACACATAGCAGCCACATCCTAGTCAAAGGAAACTGATGTGTGGAATTAAGATATGCATTTGCTTTTAATTATTCCACAAGTGCAATATTTTACAAACCAACCTCACTGAAAAGACCCTGAGTTGCTCAGCTCACACTGATTGACGGTGCATGTTACATTAACCTTGCTATTATAAACCATAATTTATGACTTAATGTGTGAAGCAGACCACAATATTTTCAACCAATTATGGCTGTGCATGAAATCTAAATCCAGATATTGTGCTCTGGTATTTGTATTTTTGGTCTTGATAACAGAAAAAGAACTAAAAACAGCAGATATAAAATTGTTATTATTATTTATTTATTAAATGTATATGGATACACATATCACCTGCATTTGATTTTGAGTAGTGTAGATAATTCAGACACAAGTCAAATCTTAATGTTTAATTTAAAAATTAAAAGCTATGCTTAAAATACTACAATAAAAGAGGGGAGTGCACTCTCAAGACATGCAATATAACTATTTATCAGGTTCATGCTTCCTTGGGATCCCTGTGTCCAATGGCACATTCAAGTTTTGATAGCCTTCTGCAAGGCCAGAAGGGTTGGAGCCACTCCTGATGTTGTTTCAGAAGGCAGAGACCATGGCAGAAATTATTTGAGGCAACTTTCTTTTAAAAGTCATAACTAGAGTTCAGAAAGTCATAAAAACAAACTAACTGTCATCACTTCTACAAGGACAAGAACAAATCTCCATCTCCTTTGATATTTATGAAAAAAATAAACTGAATCCTTTTGGCATTCTAGTTGGCAAACTAGCTAAATAACCCACTCCAAATCTTTTAAAAAGTTCCCCACCTGACATATAGCAAAAACCTATGGCCTACAGATGTATAGTAGTTAGACTTCAATGTCTTTGAGCCAGCAGAGGCAATAGTGGGACACAGGTTTCAGAATATTTGGAAGACTAGTGTTTCCCTATCTGATATGCCTGTACTTCCTTTGGCTTCCAAATACCTAATATACTACTTGCATATTTAAACATAAAACCAGGATAAAGTGTAAAAAACAGAGGAAAAAATGTCTCTTGAATATGAAATATTGGTCACATGAAGCCCTGGCTTGTTCAATAAGCCACAACAACTGGAGTCATACATCGTGTCAAATGATCTAGGTAGCATTACACAATCTACTTGCTAGAACCATACAACATACTAACATAAAATTAAATAAACTATATTTAGAACCAGGCAACTGAGTGCATTCTAAATGCTCTCTTGTTAACTTTTATATTACGATTAGAAAGTCAGCAGATATTTCTTAAAAGTGATAAAACCCATAATAAAATTAAATAAAATTAAATAAGGATATTAAGTAAAAGTTTAACTCAACATGGTTAAATGCAAGAAAAATATTTCAATTTAATAGGATTGCGCAGTGCTTCAGATTCAAAGGCACAAAGATGAAACACCTATCTCTCTGCATCTTCTGAAAGCAGCTTTGTCTCTTCTGAAGCTTTTGCAAGTGCTCTCTACAGCTGCAGTTCAGTCCTGGGAAAAGATATAAAAGTAGTCCTTGATTTACTACAATTGGTACTAGAATTTCCAGCAAGGTGGTTGTTAAGTTAGTGGTGCCAAATGTTACAACCTTTTTTTTTTTTGCTGTGGTGGAAAAGTGATTCTGGCTTTCCCCATTGACTTTGCCTGTCGGAAGCCAGTTAGGAAAGTTCCAAATAGCAATCATGTGACCCCTGGACACTGAAATTTTTAATAAATACATGCCAGTTGAGAAGCTCCCAAATTTTGATCATGTGACCATAGGGATGCTATGGCAGTCATAAATATAAGGACAGGTTATAAGTCACTTTTTTCAGAGCTGTTTTAACTTTGAATGCTCACTGAATGATGGCTATTAGTCAAGGATTACCTGTATTTACTTTCAGGTAAAGTGGAGAGTGCTATATTGTGCATCTTTTTATTTTTGAATCCAAAGCATTACAGTTTGGAAGAGAGAATTTTTAATGCATGATTTACATTGCTTCTACAAAACTGTTGTCCAGTCCTTTAGTAGCATATTCACAGAAAATATACTGAGTCTTGTTTTAGACCTGTGAATGCTCCTTGTCATAAAAAAAAAATCCTGAGTACTGGAAATTCTTATGTCTTGTTATTTACATATCTGTTTAATTAACAATTTAAGGAAAAGGCTTCAGCTCTGCCAATGAATTTTACAGGAAAATTAGCTAATATGAAAATGATATTTCTTTTAAGGAGGAAATCAGACACTGGGAAATAAAAACAGATTATTTTTGGTTGGAGATGTACATATTTAAAAAGAGGAAAATTCATAACACATTCTATAATTATAGCTAGGCAGAAACTCTTCTCCACAATAAGACTGTTCCCAGTTCTAGGCATTACTAAACATTCATCCATCTCGCTCCTCCTACCTGTCTGTGTCATCCACCTTCACTAGAGAAGAGCATCCTGTAAGTCACTCACATATTATGAAAGCGGAGTTGTTAACTTTCCCGGCAGATGAAGAAAACTCTGAACATTTGTATAAGTATTTGATCTGACAATGTCAGCTCCTTTTCGAAAGCAGGCTTTAACCCTCATAAATATATACTGCTGCGTTTTCTAGAAACACAGCAAGATTAGTCTCTTGCAGCAGAATGAAAAAATAATAATTGCCATCCACAAAAAAACCCACAACAAATCATTGCATTAGCTTTAGGTAATCTTATCATTTCAGAATGCATCAATCTTTTTCAAGCTTGGCAACTTTAAGATGTGTGGATTTCAACTCTCATAATTTTCCAGCCACATCTTAAAATTGCCAAATTTGAAAAACATGATCTAGCTCCATTATGCTGTTATGTAATTTATATATGTCTTCACTTTTCAGGAATCACAGTATCCTTCACTGTTTTTATTTTTTATTTTACTGTTTTGTTTTCACCAGAACTTACATAAGGGCAATTTTAAATTGATTTTGCAGCAAAATCAAGAATGCTGCCAAAACGAAATTCAACCTTTTAATTTTAAGATAGGCATAATTACATATTGGCAAAAAAAAAAATCAGAAAATAAAATACAAGCTGAATAGTCAAGACCTTGTTGATGATCCAAACTCTGTCAAGGACCTTGAAGCACTCATCTCTAATGACCTAAGTGCGAGAGCCCACTGTAACTACATAGCCAAAAAGGAATTAAGAGTTGTTAACCTAATCCTATGTAGCTTTTTCTCTGGTAATATCACACTACTAACTAGAGCAAACAAAACATTTGCCAGACCAATACTGGAATACAGCTCATCAGTCTGGAACCCGCATTATGTATCTGATATTAATACAGTTGAGAAAGTCCAGAAATATTTCATAAGAAGAGTTCTCCACTCCTCTACTCGTTGCGGAATACCTTATGCCACCTGACTTGAAATTCTAGTCCTAGAAAACCTAGAATGACGCCACCTTCAGTCTGATCGAAGTATAGCATATAAAATCATACATTGCAATGTCCTACCTGTCAATGAATACTTCAGCTTCAACCATAACAATACAAGAGCACGCAATAGATATAAACTCAAGGTAAACTGCACCAAACTTGATTGCAGGAAATACGACTTCAGTAACAGGGTGGTCAATGTCTTGAATACTCTACCTGACTCTGTGGTTTCTTCCCCAAACCGCAAAAACTTTAACCTTAGACTGTCTACTATTGACCTCACCTAAGAGGTCTGTAGTGGGCATGCATAAGTGCACCAACATGCCTACCATCCCTATCCTATTGTTTCTTTTTTTCTTTTTCTTATTCGTATCCATTTCATGTATTACTATGTTTATAAACATAACTATGTTTATACTTACACCTATTATCTTATAATCGCTTGACAAAATAAAATAAAATAAATAAAAAAAAATAAAAAAAAAATTAAGATGTTCTCAGATTTGCTGTATATTGTCCATAAGTAGTTATCAATATTCCACTACTTCTCAGTCTTTTGGCTAAGATCAAGTATTTAATATTTCAGATTCCTATACAATGTGCTATACAATACTAAAACTCTTTTGTCTATAACTTTTAACTGGTGCAACCTAGGTGCCTCAAATGGGATAATTTACACAAAGCATCCAAATTCTGGGAACCATGTCTCCAATGAGATTACAATTTGTGCTTGAAATTTGTGGTCACTTAAGTCTCCTGAATTACTGCCCAGAGATTTAATAGACTGGTACCCTTCTTAGCCCTGTGGAGACCATGTAGGCTGGTCCCACCATAGCTGCCAGAGAGCAGGCAGCTGCAGACAAGTTGGCAGGAAGTTGAAACTGCTCCTGCTCCCCCTGCCTTTTTGTCCTTGGTTATTCCATTTCTCTGTTTAAGTAAGGAAAGACCTCCGAAATGATGACCCAGCAGGGCATCATTTGTATACCTATTAATCTAAACAACAGCCCCTTGGGGACAGAATGGAACATCCTTCTGCCTAAGCAAAGAATTGGGAAGTGGATACAACATTTAGCATTCTGACGACTATAGCTGAAAGTTCAGATGCCACAGAACAGAGGAGGAGGAGAAAGAGAAGAATTTAACTGAGTTTCAGGTGGAAAGAAGGAAAGAAGCTACTGAGCTGAGCTTGAATTATAGTGAAAACATGAATGCATCTATGCATTTGTTTAAATGAAAAAAAATGGTCTTCCTTTTGTCTTCTTTCAATATGTTTTACAACAGGGGTGTCAAATACAAGGCCTGCGGGCCATCCTGGAAAATGTAAGGAGCCGGGCCACATGGCTTCAGCCCTGTCTACTCAATGCAAAGAGGAAACATAGGGCCAGCTTGACTTCGACCTGGTCTAACCAATATGAAGAAGAAACATCAGGCCAGCGTGACTTCAGGCCAGTCAGCAGTTTGGGGATGGCATCAAGTTGGCCACACCCGAGTGGTGTCAAGATGGCCACGCCCATCTAGCTGGCCATACCCACCCAGTAGGCCACACCTCCCCCCTCCGAGGTCAACCACAGCTGATGTGGCTCTCAATGAAATTGAGTTTGACACCCCTGTTTTACAATAATGTTTTTTTAACCCTACAATCCTGGGTTTTCTGTTGATCCTAACAACAAGAAAGACAGCTTAGGGAGAACTGATATGGCTGACTTGAAAAGAATTGAGCATGATCAGATCTGGTTTTGTAAGCTGCCTAGTCTTTTTTATAGTTATGTGCCCTTAACAATCTAAAAGGCAGATTTATAACAACAACAACAACAACAACAACAACAACCACTATTAAATCTCAGGGCTACAGTGGACAGTGAAGTAGAAGGCAATAATGGAAAATTGTATTAGTGGAAAAACCAAGTGCATTCAAACAGTTGCTCAAGGCATCTTTGTAATCTAATGGCAAATTGCAACAATTCAACAAGGTATATCCGCATTACTGATTTACAATGGAAACAAGAAAACCATGCCAGCTTTTTTTCATTTCAAACAGTGAGAGAGAGAAAGATCACAATACAATTCAAAGCTCTTCAAGTGGTTGAACTCTTCCAATCACATACTCGGTTGCATTCCATGAAATTAAAATTCTGAAAGCTACTATCTATAACTGCATGCAGCATTCCACATTTAATAGCCTGGGGTGTTTCTAAATGGCTTACTGATCTGCAAGAAACACATTTGGCTTGTGCTCCACTCTTTCTTGAAGGCTGCAACAAGCATTTTCAAGCTAAGCAAGTTTTGTTTATCAGTTGATAGGCCACTAATAGCATTTCTGGCTTCATATTTTTTAAATGAGCAAGCTCATCATGCCTTTTGGTATGAAGCTGTACCAGTTCTGGAACTATCTTATAATTATTGAAAGAGTAACATCTATAGCAGTGTGAGCTTCATGCAGATGTTACTAAGAGAATAAAATTAATTATTGTGGTTTTATTAAGACCTTCTTAGTAGATAGTTTTACAGATAAAATTTTAAATACTTAAGAGACTGGGCTCATATACAGGATTATGCGATACCCTGCCTAACTATGCTTTGCTAAATAAGCCACAACTATCTGGGATCATACCTAATGACAGTCAGTGACAGTTACCAACCACAATGCCTGAGTTAACACAACAGGCTACTTCACACAATGTGGGAACAGTTGCAAAATTTATGAAGGAATTCAATATGTTCAAAAATTATATTATTTTTTAACAAATGTGTGCTAGACTTCACTGTTTAACTTTCAACTGCAGTCATAAAAATTCAGAGCATTTTAGTTGTTGGATTTATAACTCCAGGTTTTGCAGTGTTTATATCACATGACTTGCAATAAATCTGTAAGAACTAGGACTAGGCAAAAAGCAAAAACAACATTCCCACCCACCCCCAAAACCAGCCACAGTACTTTTCAGGCCATTTTTCAAGAAGTGTCAGCGGTTGTACTTTTCTTTAGTTCAGTAGTATAGTTTTCATGTAGAAGTGTATGATGTATGAACTTCAACTCTTAGAGTTCCCCAGACAGTGGGATTCTGGGAGTTCAAATACAGACATTTTAAAAGTTGCCAAATCGAAAATGCATTAATGGAGAAGATTCAAAATGTAATCCTTTGCATCTCTATACAGCAAGATTGTGTCTTGGATTGCATGGGAGCAGATTTGAAGCACCTCATTTTGAATTGTTAAAGCAGCCACATTATCACATCATATTAATTTGCATGAACAACAGTGGAGAACAGCTTCTGAAACAGCCACATGGGACTGAAAATAGTGCAAGCTTAGACTATAAGACAGCTGCTTTAACATTCTGAAAGAAGATGTTTTATGCAAGCTCTCCTTATTTATGAAGTACCTTTCAGGATCAAAAAGATTACAGAGTGACATTCTGGAGTTGGGAAACAAAACAAAGGTTGGTAAAACAATCTTGGATTAGCTGGATCAAAGGCTTGATTTAGTATCAGGCAGATTCCTACAAAGCAGAATTAATCCTATGCAATGAAGAATATTTCCTCTGATCGCCATTACTCAAAGATATTTAAGAGTTCAAAGAAATGTAGAACCCTCCTATAATTTGGGGGCAAGCAGTAAGTAGTCCAAAACTACCAATTATCAGCCAGGTACAAAACACAATGGCTGGATTCACAACTCCAACAGTATTTAAAGTCCTCAAATTGATGACTGTATTATAAGAGCCTGTATTCACATATGACACAAGGTAGCCTGATTAATGTTGGCTTAGAATGCTATATCTCCCTTAGCATTGTGATTTACAAACTAGGGTTTATGACTATAGGCCAACTCATGACCTACAGCTACATGCGGTTGTCAACCCGGTTTGGTTACTGCATCCTACACTGTCCCAATAGGCAAAATGTTAGATTTTCAGCGATGAATTTCTCGTAATGTTTTCATTGAAATGAAGTTAAAAGGAATGCATCAAGCCCGATATTCATTTGGACTTTTAAGGCCTTCAGCAAACCTTGCCCAAAAAACAAACAAACCGTATTTGGCTGCCCATCTGATGCAGTTAAGCCTTCACAGATGAACATCATATTTTTTTTAAAAAAATTATTATTTAAAAACAAAAAATACAAAAATCTCATTTCTATTAACAATTATTGTGTCATTGTATATACATGTTTCTTATTTTGTGGCTATACATTATTTTTATCCTTATCCTTCACCCATTCGAACCACCTCTTCCAGAACATCATAATTTTAAAAATGTGGCCCCTTGGCCAAAAAAGGTGCTAACATCTGGTTTATGTATGTATGTATGTATGTATGTATGTGTGTATGTGTGTGTGTGTGTATGTATGTATGTATGTATACAATGACGTGGGATAATACCCGAAGGAAGCTGAACAGCACACATGTAAGTACCCGCGAAAACTTAAAACATATATATATATATATATACATACACATTTTTTTTTCCTTACAGTTTTCGCGGGTTGCTACAACTTTAAAAGCACTACAATGACGTGGGATAACACCCGAAGGAAGCTGAACAGCATATACATAAATATATATTATTTTTTTAAGCTTTCGCGGGTACTTACATGTGTGCTGTTTAGCTTCCCTCGGGTATTATCCCACATCATTGTAGTGTTGTTAAAGTTGTAGCAACGTTTCAGCAGAATCTCATCTGCCATCATCAGGCTTCTGTATGGATAACAACACTACAATGACGTGGGATAATACCCGAGAGAAGCTAAACAGCACACATATATATATGTGTATATGTATATATATGTGTATATATATATGTGTATATGTATATATATATGTATATATATGTGTGTGTGTGTGTGTGTGTGTGTGTGTGTGTATGTATGTATATATATATATATATATATATATATATATATATATATATATATAT
>BLBF01000006.1:21880076-21898934 GCA_015471245.1 Laticauda colubrina
TATATGTATATGTATATGTATATGTATATGTATATGTATATGTATATGTATATGTATATGTATATGTATATGTATATGTATATGTATATGTATATGTATATGTATATATGTGTGTGTATATGTATATGTGTATGTGTGTGTGTGTGTGTGTGTTTAAATATTGATATATATATTCCAATATTAATAAGAGAACAATCAAGATTAATGTGTATGTCAATTAGCCAAATTGTGAACGCCTGAGGCCCAAGGGCCTTCAGCAGCTTCCATGCACAGACGGACACAGGCCTTGATGCTTGCCGCTGTGCCGCTGAGAATAAGGCTGTGAGGGTTAAGCCAACGATTTTTCAAAGCAAAGAATTATCCTCGAGTGCAAGTAGCCAAAACGAGGGAAATATTGCTCTCAGAATCCTGGAGGGATCCTGCTGCTTCGAGCAGAAATACCTCACATAACTCAGAAAAAACAGACAGAGCGCGCAGGAGGAGGAGGAACGTTCCACAAATCAAGCTCAGCCTGTGAATGTGGAGATTGAAGCACCTCCCACTACTGGATGCTCTGAACAGCTCATAGGAGAATTTAGGATTCTAAAAAAATTACATAATCCCCATAAACCACAGCTTGTCTGATTATTCCCAGCACTGGATTCAATCACTATGACATTCATGCAAGATCAGAACAGTTTTGATATATTAAAATTGCAGGGACTTACAATTACAAGTTTTTGTGCTTCCATGAACTAAGGAGTTATCAAAGAAATATGAACATTAAACAGGCAGAATGTTTAACTATATCCCACTTACATCCAAGCAACTTTTAAAAAGGAGGAAGACTTGACACTATGATACAGATACCTTTTTCATCATTTATCTTGACTATTTAAAGCCTTTTACGTTGAATCCGGCAATTATAATACTATCTAGGGACTAACATATAACTTATATGTGGCAACCCTCACCTTATTGTAATTTACTAAGAATTCTCTCAATCCATATCTGACATTAAATAAATTTCATAAACCTCCTTATCACAATTTCCACCAGCGGTAAAGAATCTTACTTTGTATACTGTAGGAAAGACCTAATTCTTCAGCAAAGGCAATTATTTAAAACAGCAGATGCTGAAGAGTGGGAATTAGGCAGAGCTGTGTGTCCTATATGACCAACCCATACTTTTGGAGTCTACGGCAAAGGTAGACTCTTCTGATGCCTTGAATTTAACTTTCATGGTCTCTTATCACCTATCATACTTAACATCACTGGCAAGAGCTGAGTTCCAAAATGCCTAGAGAACAATCAATACATTATCATCAATATTAGCAGAGCAAAATAAAACACAAAATGAAAAAAATGGCACAAACTTGCCTTTGAGCATGAAAAACATTTATATACTAAACAGAGGGATAGAATCAAGATAATGTGAAATGTTAATACTACTTTATAATGCTTTGATAAGGCCACATTTGGAATACTGCATCCAGTTGGGGTCACCATGATATCAAAAAGATGTTGAGGCTCTGGGGAGAATGCAGAGAAGACCAACAAAGATGATTAGGGAACTGGAAGCTAAAACATATGAAGAACGGTTGCAGGAATTGAGCATGTCTAGTCTAATGAAAAGAAGAACTGGGGTGAGATGATAGTAGTGTTCCGCTATCTAAGGGGGAACCACAAAAAAAGAGGGGATCAACCTATTTTGCAAAGCACCTGATGGCAGGACAAGAAGCAATGAATGGAAACTAATAAAGGAGAGAACCAATTTAGAACCAAGGAGAAAATTCTTGACAGTTAGAACAATTAATCAGTGGAATGACTTGCCTCCAAAAGTTGTCAGTGCTCCACACTGGAAGTTTTTAAGAAGAGATTGGATAAGTATTTGTCTGAAATGGTACAGGGTTTCAGGTTGGATGAGAAGACTTCCAAGATCCCTTCTTACTCTGTTATTTTGTTAAATTATGACCAAGGTTAAGAAATATGCTAATTTATGATAGGTTTCTCTATAGCTTAAACCAGTTAGAGTAATAGTGACTCTTGACATACAACATATAGAATTTGTCTTCATTAGTTTCTTATTCGTATTAATATGAATCATATGCAATAATAAAATTATTCACTTTTCACTTATTGCCAATTTAATTCCAAGAAGACTATTTTAATGCACATGGCTTTAGTTCATTGGAAACTAGAATTGAAATATTCCCAAAGCGATCTGCTACAGAAAAAAATATGCAGTCAGAAATTTAACAACTCAGTATAGTAATATACTGTGCAAAGTGCATTTAGGGCATTGTTACCAGTCTAGGTAAATTTGCCCTTTTAAAACAGAAAGGTCAACGCGTAGTCCCCTACCTGATGTTTGTCACCTTGTCCCTTCATTACACTCCCCCCACACATACACACACAAACAAGCCCTGTGCTACACAATTGTGCAATTTGCATTTGCAAATTTGCCAAATCAGTTTAATGGCACTTTAATTGTGCTATATTACATTCATTTGTGTATTTGACATATGGAGAAAGCAGAACATTGCACAATTCTCTTGGCACCTTGGAAGAAAAAAAAGCTAAGTATGAGCCCAGCTGTCCCAATGTGATCTTAATACCGACAAACTACTGCAATATCTGGGCTGCAAACAATTTGAACATGTCCCTAAGGACATCATCTTTGGTCCAGCATAATCTGTCTGCAGACAGAAAAATCTCATCTCTTGGAAGCATCGCTCATAGAGTAAGGTATGCAAAAGGATACAACACATAGCATAGACAAGCCCACATAAACTGAAGTCCCATACTACAGAAATGCATCAATCTGTGAATATTTCCTCATGAATTTCTGTTTTTTGGAAACAGATAATAACATAACAATCCTCATAACGTAACAATCATATCAAGGTATTAGTTTTGTTGGCCTAAATTCTATTTTACATTTCAATTTTCTACAGTTATATCAATTAAAATAATTCTGGTGCAATCTGATGTTGATATATTGTTCACTGAGTCAAGTTTAATTTAACAAAACTTATTTTTCAGGTATTTATATTCATTTAATTTTGATGCTGCCTGATTCTAACCAACTCTGGGTAGTTGGTAAGCATTGTAGAAGCATGTGTTTTCATGGAACAATTATTGTCAATACTGAATTTTCATTTTTGGAATTAAAATCAGCCTAATGCAGTAAACAAAAAAAAGAAAACTCATTTGTGGCCAAAAACATTTTTGTGACATTAGTTTTCATAGGAAAGATTCACCAGCTACCTGGGTGTGATAAAATGGAACTGTTGACTATAGAAGGTTATAATATTATAAGATGAACAATTTTTAAAATAAGCAGTTGAAAAATTTGATCTACCTACTCTCAATAAAAATCAACCTGGGAAGGTTTCATTCTCAAAAGAAAACTAACTCCACTTAGGACACTCTTTAAAAATTATTGATCAAATATATGAAACTAGAAAATTCTTTATCCCTGAAAAATGGGAAAATAATATTTATAAATGTCAAAATTAGCTTCCTCTCTTATCAAAGCTATCAATTATGTCCTACCAGTCCTGTTTTATATTTCTGTCTAATAGGGTCTCATTTAACTTTTCTTTGATATCTCTGCTGCTACTTCTCAAACTTCCTCCTCAATAACTTTGTCAGGGGAACAAAAGAAAGTCATATTTTTAATATGATAGACACCTTCATACGGAATATAATAGGTTTAGCATCAGATTAGGGATCACAGGGAGAGAATTATGCAAGAGGTTATTTTCTGGGTCTAGTGCTCCTTGTTTTTATCAATAAGTTAGGCAAAGGGGCTAACATACTGGGGCTCCTGGGCTTTTGGGGAATCCCATTTCTGGTTATGGTTGGGGTTGCATTGCCCCAAATAGATTCAGTGTGTTATCTAGGCATCTCTTGGAGACACAACTCCCGCTTGAGGAGCAGGAAGCAGTCTTGGCCAGGAGGTCCTTTGCACAACTGCTGTTGTTTGCTTCTTCCTGAACCAATATGACCTTCTCAGTCACACATGTCCTAGTCACCTCCTATTTGGACTATAATAATGAGCTCTACATGGGGCGGTCCTTGAAGAGTATCCAGATGCTTCAGCTAGTTCAAAATACAGCAGCCTGCACAGTTTTGTGCAAGTCTAGTTTGGCGCATGTGTCACCTCTTTTGCAGAAGGTGCATTGGTTTCCGATTTGCTTCTGGGTGCAATTCATCAAGATGCTGGTTATCAGTTTTAAAATCCTATATGATTTGAGGTTAGGTTAGTACCTCTCCTCAGATACAGTGACCTGACTCACCGGGATGGGAAGGCATGGCATGTTGCAGGTCCTGTCTATTAGGGAAATACAATTGGTGGGACGAGCAAAAGGGCCTTCTCAATGGTAGTGTCCTCTCTATGGAGTACATTGTCCCAGAGATAAGACTGCCACCCCCTCTTATTATTTTTCTGGGAAGCACTAAAAATGTACTATGTGTGGGCCTGGGGACCCTAGGCTGATACAGAAAATCAAGTAGTTGATATGATTGTATAGGCTTTTATGCTTTGAATTGTTTTAAGGTTGTAAGCTGCCGAGAATTACCATGTGTGATAATAAATGGCAGCAATAGTTTTGCTCTATGCTGCACTCATCCAACCATATCTGAAATAGCATGTTCAGTTCCAGGTGCCACAATACAAGGATGCTGAGAAACTGGAAAGAGAGACAAAGACGCTGATGGGTTTGATGGCTAAACTCTTTGATGATTGGTGAAAAGAAACTTGATGCCTTTAAGCCTAAAAAAGAGCAGTCTGAGGGACAGGTTTGATAGCTCTCTTTCAATACATGAAGTATTGTCACAAATCAGAGAATGCACATTTATTCTCCAGAGCACCTGAACATGGGATAACTACTAGTGGGCAGGATACAATAGGAAAGGACAATAAAAATATGATTACAGCTAGTGGGCAGACAGAGATCCAAGCTTGAAATCAGGAGAAGTTTAATGACTGTGGGAATTATTAAGCAGCGGAACAGCCTCTCTCCTGGAGTGATGCCTGGAGGTTTTAAAGGTTATTTGCCTGGGTGCAATAAAGATTCCTGTCCAGGGCAAGGGTTGGACTAGAAGACCTTCAGCACTATGATTCTATGAAACACACGACACAGAAGAGGCAACAAATGAAAAAGTCAATTTATAACCGTGCCACCCCCCTCCAATGTTTCTCAACCAGACTTCTATCCAGGAAATATCAGCAAGGGGCGGCGGTCCTCAAGGCAGAAGTGCCGGGACGGTCCTGCCCATTCCTCATGCTAACTCCCATCGACCTCAGAAACCAAGCCAAGCCCAGGGAAGAGGCGGCAGAGGCGGCTCCCGCGACGGAAAGTTTCGGACAGAGCGGAATAAATAAGGCGCAGCTTCCCTCAGCGGAGCGCGGGGCCTGACTGACTAAAGCTGGAAAGTTTATTCGGCTTTGGCTGCCGCTCTTCCGGTGGGAGCAACCAGAGGCCTCCAGCGCGGTCAGAGGGAGCGCCTGCTCCGGCCCAAGGCGGGCTCGGGAACGGCCAGGCCCCCAAACCCTTCGGCCCGATCCTTCAAGTCGGGTTAAGGTTTCTCCTGGAAGGGCGCAAAACCCCCGGAGCGCATGCAGCTCCCGGGAGGAGAGAGACTGAGCGAAGGGCGTAAAACCCCGGAGCGCATGCAGCTCCCGGGAGGAGCGAGACTGAGCGAAGGGCGTCCCTTTGGCTACTCCTGTCCGCAAGAGTTGCAAGACGACCGCGAACCTTTCGCACCGTCCTTTGGCGTCTCTTTCTTTTGTTTTTAAAAAAGAAACACACATACACAATACACACACACACACACACACCCAACCTCAGAGAGGTTGCGCTGCATAGGATCGGGCGGTGCAGTTCCGCCTTTGGACGCATTTCTAACACATCGAATTAAAATCGTAAAACCACTCTCTCGTACTCCGCATTTTTAATCCGAAATAAACTTCCCCGAGACGGATCAGATTCTGCCACGTTACGCTCGGAAAGCACCGGTCCTCCTACATACGACACGCGGGCTCGGACAGGTCCGCCGTCGGAGGAAGGCGCTTCCAAGCACCTTCGATCCGCGTTGCCGGTCCAAACGTTCCACGGGTCCCGCTACTCATCCTCTCCACTAACCGTGCACTTTCGTTCGCGTGTTAGCGTTCCTTTGCCCGCGGCAATACCCGTCTAGACAACCCTCCGTCATCATCATTCTCACGAGACAAAAAACAAAACAAACGCGCTCCCTGACGATCCAAAACGCTCCGAGGCGGGATCGGGCTGCACGCACCGCCTTCCAAGACGGCCGCACGGCCCGGGGATGCCGTCCAACCCGCGTTCTCAGCTAGAACGCGAAAGGGCAGGCGAATTACTTTGGCTTTCTCTGGGCCACCACCAAAACAGGAGGGAGGGCTTTTCTGGCCGGCGACTATTCCCCCCCCCCCACACACACACACCGAGGCTCGGGACAGAGAATACATCCCAATTTTCGCCTCATAAGACGGGCCAATCTCAGCGGCTTCCAAATCGCTGGACGATTTTCCGCGTCCAAGAGTTAGTTGGCGGCGGGGAATTGAGCGGACTTCATTCAGCCTCAGCGGCAACGGGTGAGTTTTTGGCCCAGGGGCCTCCAACGGCTGACCGGTCCCGCCAATTTAAGAAGGCTGGCCGACCCAGCCCTTCTGCCTTATTACCCCCTCCACCCTCACCCCCGGGAGTCTCTTGCCTTCCAAGCCTCTACACAGTCAAACCCCACCCCCCCCCCCCCCCCCCCATCTTCCCGGCCGTCCCTGCCCGCGGCCCCGCCACTCCTCGGCCAGGGCTCCCCTCCTCCGCGGCATGGGACCAACTTTGGTTTCCTGAACCTCTTCCAACTTCCAAGAAGGCACGGCTGCCCTTGGCCGGCTTCCCGATTCTCCTGCCCACCCGAAGCAATTCGAATAATTTTTTGCACCAGCGCCGAAGAAGCTCCTGGGGCCAAATGGCCTCCCCCCCCCCCCAGGGGGGGCCCCCGCCCTCCCCCCCCCCCCCCCCCCCCCGGGGAAACCCAGGCCCCACCCCTCCGCAGCCCTTGCACTAAGCAGGAACGGGGTTTCCCGTACTCACCCCCCCCCCTTTCTTTCCCCTTTTAATGCCCAATGGAAAGTCAGGGGGCAGCTTCCGCGACTCCCCTCCTGTGGCTGCGGCGGCGGCGGCGGCGGCGTCCGCCTCCGGCGCGCGGCTCTTTCTCCATTCTTCTCTTTCCCCCTCTCGGGCTCCGAATGCGGCGGCCGCGGGACACAGTTGGGACATTCGCTACATTGTTAGCATTCCACACGGCCCCACGTGACCCAGACTCGGCGTCATTCCTTCTCCCTCCCTTCGCATACCAGCGGGGAGCGGGGCCGGCGGCGGCTGAGGGGGGGAGGGAGGGCGTGCGAGATCGTGAGGTTCTGCCCGTCAAACACCGGTTGGGGCGGAGCCAGCTGGAAAACATCTGCTCCGCCCCCTTCGCGTTCTGAAGGGAGAAGAAGGCGCTTTGGCGGCAAGAGCTTCGCTGAGGCAAAAGCGCAATGCGGGCTCGTTGAAAGTTCCCCTCACGACTGTCAGACCGCTGCAAGGCGTGATAGGTTATAACATATAGTATGTTGGGTTTTATTTTATAAATGAACTGACGGGAAGCCGCGCTCTATCGAAATCAATGTTGGGACATAAAATCACGGATTTCTAGTCGACCCCCAGAACTGATTCACCCACAGCTCAACCGAAACAGGGTGCAAAACCAGCCGTTGGGTTTATAAAAGCGTGGCTTACGGTTCAGTGTGTCAATGCGATATTCGTTTATTCAATAAATAAATAATGGTAAACAAAAACCGGGGCTTCTTAGTGCGACGGGCGAAACCAGAACTCTTAATCGACTGACTGGTTCATACCTGTTGTTAATCCAGAATGCGGTTTTGTTTTGAGTTGCATGGGTGAACCTAACACACTGTGGTTTTCAAGTTATGATTTATAAGACTGTGAACTAATTTAATTTTGGCTTTTGCCACAAAGTACTGTCTAGCTCAGCAAAACTGGGCAAGGTGTGATTCAGGGGTGAAGTTAATGAGCTGGTCTAGCTAGCTCAACAGGTCTGTTCTAATGGAGGCTCTGTGATTCTTTTTTATTTGAAAATGAACTGAACCTGCAAAGCTTTCCTATTATGTGCCCTGATTTATAGCACCTTCAACAAGAGTTGTCTTGAACTTCGTTCTTACGGTCATATCCAGAATCATTGATTAATTTGAAATAAGTCCCATTCAATTTGGGATCACCTTCCAAGTTTGCAAATCCATATTTATTGCATTTAAAAATAAAACTCCAAACAACTCATAATAAATATGTATTACATGTTTATGTAATTAAAATAACATAAATGACATTTCTTATATATATGTGTGTGGGGGTGGGGGTGCGCGTGCATGCGTATGTGTATATTTATATATGTGTGTATACATACATATTGGTGTGCTGTTCAGCTTCCTTCGGGAATTATCCCACGTCATTGTAGTGCTTTTAAAGTTGTAGCAACGTTTCAGCAGAATCTCATCTGCCATCATCAGGCTTCTGTATTGAGTTCGTATACGAACACATGTAAGTACCCACGAAAACTTAAAAAAACAAATACATACTGGTATATACACACATAAATACATACAGTATATGTGTATGGATATGTGTCTTTTGAGAGCAGGTATCAGAATTTCATTTTAATGTGTGCCATTGTGTACATAGAAAAGTGACAAAGTTATCAAATTCATTTTAGGACAAAACTTTTATTAAGACAGCTCAAAGACCACAAAAAAAGCTTTTGAAACATTTTAATCTTTTCTTTCCTTGTGCTTTCTTTCCTTGTTGTAAGAGACTGAGAGAGCTTTCTTACCAGCCTCATCCACCAGTAGTTTGGTTGGCCTGGATAAAGCTTTAAAAGAAATCAGAAAATAGGGCCATTATAACATTCAGCCTGTATAAGAAATGGGACATCTATTGCAGATTGAATCTCAGCCATCAGAGTCTTTAAAAAAAAAATCTGGTGAAAGGTAAAGCACTGAGTCCTTCAGGCTTTGTTCCCAAGGCTGCTGGTGGGTGAGTGATAAGATAAGGATTCCTAACAGTCTTCCTGCTTTAATGCTGAGTGGATGAATTCCTTTGTGTGTGTGTCTGGTGTGTGCTAGGGGCGTGTGATACACAGACACACACACAGACACACACGCACGCGCGCACACCCACCCACCCACACACACACTATCCCTTTAGTATTTGTCCAGTTTATCGAAGTATGTGGGGGCAGAATCATCCTCAACTGACCACAATCTCATGATAATGAAAAAAACCCAGTTCCTGAGATACTTGAATGCAAATCATTTTGCAAATACAATAGCAATAAAGTTTGAATTGCAACACAAAGTTCTCTCAGCTCTTGCTCCCTGCTACTTCTGCCACATGTTGGGGAGGAGGCAGGGGCTGCACCTATGGAACCTGGGTTGTATTTCTAGAAGTTGTGGATTTTCCATCTCTGGAGCTTTCAAAGGTGGACAACTTATTTTCCTGCACATTGCAAAGGAATTGGAGGATCCATGTGTTTATTCCAACTCAATAATTCCATGATTTTCATGTTTCTAGTAATTGAGAATAGAAATGTTAGTGTTAACAGCCTGGTAGGCCTTTACAAGGGAAGAGGGATTAGAATACAGTCACTCATTTAGTGACCTTTGGTAGTTGCAACGGTAATGAAAAAAGTGACTTATGGTCATTTTTCACACTTACGACTGTTGCAGTATCCCTGTGGTCATGTGAACAAAATTCAGATGCTGGGGAACTAGTTCAAACTTATGACGGTTGCATTGTTCTGGAGTCACATGATCATTTTTGCCACCTTCTGGCAAGCAAAGTCAATGAGAAAGTGAGAGTCGCTTAACAACTATGTTACTAATTTAACAACCTTGTCAAGGTAGGTCATAAAATGGGACAAAACTCACTTAAAAACTGTCTTACTTAGCAACAGAAATTTTGGGCTCAGTCATGGTCATAAAGATTATCTGTAATAGTTTTTTACTATTTTAATTTTGATTTTGTGTGGGGCAGGGGCAGTGTGTGTGTACAAATACAAAGATAAGTATTTGGATTGGCGGCTACATAAATTGAACAAATAATCCTCCCTTCCTGTGTCCTGGTTATCTCTCAAGCCTCAGAGACCAGTTCCTGCCCTTCCAAGAACCTGGTTTTTGCCTTTCTGTAGTGACAGGTTGAATCCAAAATAAAATAGAGAGTTCTGTATTTTCAAATAAGCTAATTCACCTTGAATGACAGAGAATTGGCTGGAGTGAGAAGTTGGTGGGCTGATATGGGACCTAGTTTCTCCCAGATGGTTACTCGAGGTCTCCAAACTTCTCAACTTGATGATTTGTGGACTTCAATTCCTAGAATTCTATGCTGGCTGAGAAATTGTGGAAGTTGAAGTCAGCAAGTCTTACAGCTGCCAAGTTTGGAAAGTCCTGTAGTAAAACTAGCTAGGGAAAGCATTTGGGAAGTGGTGTGACTGTGATTCATAAGAATAACACTCCCCTTATTAGGATACTTGTAATGGTAAGTTCAGGGCCTGAGAGATTCATAGGTTGGTTTGGAAATCTTTGGCAGCTTCTGTAGAGGGAAGAAGGAATGGCCTTGAGGGATGGGAGGAACAAGACAGCATAAGAATGTAATCTGATTTAATGTCTCAAACAAGCTCCTCTCTAGTTCTCACAAAGTTAAAAGAAAGAGGATGGGAAGTGCGTTTAGTCTTGCAAAATTCTTTTACTATAACTGTTCAATAAAAGTAGTACAAGTAGTCCTCAACTTACAACAGTTTGTTTCGTGAATTTTCAAAGTTGCAACAGCACCCAAAAAAGTGACGTATGACACTTAGTTTTTCACACTTAACGACTGATGTAGCATCCCCATGGTCATGTGATCAAAATTCAGATGCTTGGGAACTGGTTCTTATTAATGACAATTGCCATGTTCCTCTGGGCCATGTGATTCCCTTTTGTGACCTGACAAACAAAGTCAATGGGAAAACCTGCTTCACTTAACTGTGTTACTAACTTAACAACTGCAGCAAGTCACTTAACAGTTGTGGCAAGAAAAATCTAAAATGGGGGAAAACTCACTTAACAAGTATATCACTTAGCAATAGAAATTTTGGCCTCAGTTGTGGTTGTAAGTCAAGGACTACTTATACTGATGTACAAGATGTTGGATTCCTAGTCTGATGTCTTGATGGAGTGACACCTCCTATTTCTTGATCTCCAGGATCTAAAAAATGGTGTCCTTGCCTGTTCACAGAGAGGCTATTAGTAAAACCAAAATGAATAGCTCCTTTCTGAGTTTCTGCCTCAGCAAACTGAGCAGTCAGTTGAATTCTAAAATCCAAACAATGTAGCTGCTGAGATATTTGCAGTGTTAGTCCACTCCTCTTTAACAAATACTGCCGAAGGCAACTGGGAAATATCATGCTTTTGGTTGCAGTTGACTGCCAAAAGTTTGACAATACCTAGGAGGGAAGTGATTCATACTGAGTGTGACATTACTTTAGCAGTTGTGGTACATTAACTGAACATGTTTCAGCATTGGAGATTTCTAGGTTTTTGGTGCTGGAGAATTTCAATATTTCCTTTGGACTGGTTTCTCAGGAACGGTTCAACACATAGCAGCCGTGTCATCTAGGAGCCTACCCTAATTGATCACAAGGCCAAGACATGATTCATGTCATCGTGTTCTGATTAGAGAGGTATTCCATGGTTGGGGACACCTCAGGTTTCCCAATTACAGGTAGTCCTCACTTACTGACTACAATTAGGACCAGCAATTCTAACTCTAAGTGACTTGGTTATAAAATGGAGTCATGACACTGTATCAGTTTATAATGTAAGTTCATCAAGTTCTAGATGCAGTCTTTATGGAAAACATCGTAGACCATTAAGTGTGATATCATGTGACCCTGACATGTGACTTCCTGCCATCTTCCCTATTGACTTTGCTATTCAGAAGCCAGCTGTGAAAGTCATTAATGGTGACCATGTGGCCATGGGATACTGACAGATGAAAGTGGATGCCAAACTTCTACATGGTGGAGATGCTACACCATTTGAGATATCTTAGGATGTAGGCAGGTTGTTTGGAAATATATTTTTACTGCTTTTTCTTTAGATCCTTGTTCAACTTGACAAGGACCTTTGACCTGTGAGGTTATTAGAAATGCCTTTGTTAATATGATATGTATTATATTCTGAGAGAGGCCAGTGTCTGGTCCATAAACTTCAGTTAATACAAGATTTTGGTAGGTAGGTTTTGTATCATGTGACATTTGCTGTTCAGGCACTACATAGGCCACCAGTTTATTTCTACACAACATAGATCCGGACTAAGGATGAAGAAGATGCCTCTTTTTATAGGAACCTCCAGGTGTATTGAAAATTGCTGTGAGTTTATGTGGCAGCAACTCAAGATTGTTCCTTCTGTGCTACCGCTTCCCCAAATCTTTGGGATAAATTTGCTGCAGACCTGAGAGGCCTGTTCATTAGCTTTAAAAAAAAATGTTTCAAATGTGTTTTATACATTTTTTTACTGTTGATGTCAACAATTAATTTTATTTGTTTCCTAAAATTCCTACTGATTTGTTTTTATTTGTGCATAATAACGTGGAAGTAGAGACTTTAGAGTAGATTAGTAAGGAAATTTAAGGACCTACGATTATTTTAAAATCCTAGACTTTCTCCACATAACACATTAAGCCACACAGTAGTTTATCACATGTTACTTCAACTTACTTATGCTGGAGGTGTTTGCCAATGCAGAAAATTAAATTAACTGAGAAAACCATGGTTTAATTAATACAGTCACAGAGAATATTTCTGTCAATATTAATCACGATAAAGTAATTCAGAGGCAGCATATACTGGAAAAGATGTTGGAAGGCAGGTTTGCTTTATGCTTTGTGTTCTGTTCTGAGAATAAAGATACGCGAGACAGGTGTTCCAACAACAGCTCTTTATTAAAACAACTCAGTGACTTGTAGCGGAACATTTGCCGAAGCCGCGGCAGCCCTTTTTATAGTGGCTGCTTGCGGCTTGCGGCCAATGACAGTTCTTTGAATGAATTCCCGCCATCAGGTGGACCAATTGTAATGGTGCTTTATTGACCAATCCTAGTGCAGCCTGCTCGGCCAATCAGATTTAGTTATTTGGAGTCTTCTAATTTCTATACACAACACCCCTCCCCTCTTGGTTTCGTCTGATGTGCGTAACGTAGTCACGCAGGTAGGTGGGGCTTTTGCGGGTCCTACTTGACCTGCGTAGCTCAGTCTCAGCGTGGTCTTCCATTGGTTCAGTCAGGATCGCCTTTTCTCCACGTCTTCTCCATGGAACCTCCTGGAAGGATGAGTCAGCCTTGCCGGTCCCGCCTGGGGCTCTCGGGCTGGTTGAGGTGGCTCTGCCGCTCCCTCCTGGTTTGTCCAGGTTGGTCAAGCTGGCCTGGCTATCTCCTTCCAGGAAGGCCTCGCCTCGCTTCCCTGCTACTGGTTCTCTTCTCCGGAGGTCATCTATGGGTAAGTGCTCTTTTTGTCTTAACGGGGGTTCTAATTCGGGTTTGTGTTGTGCCTTTTGTCGTGTAATTGGTAGTTCATCTCTCCCTTTTTTATTATTTTGTGTTTCTCCCCCCCCCACCGGTTGTTTTTGGATTGTTTGTTGGGGGTGGTATTTTCGGCTGTGCTTCGGAGCTAGGTAGGTTAGTATTGTGTTCCAATGTCCTAAAGCGAAGCTGGACAATGTGCCGCTTCCATGTTCTGCCGTCATCTAGTGTAAGTTGGTATGACCGGGACCCTGTGATTTGAGTAACTGTGGCTGGAAGCCATTATGGGTCCCTGGTAAGATTTTTGGCGTAGACCAAGTCTCCAATGGCGAAGGAGCGATATTTACTTGAGTCAGGGGTTTTTTCACAGGTGTAGGTGGGGTGTAGTCTATCTAGGTAGGAACACAATTGTCTATCCATGAGGAGTTCTGCTGGGCTTTTGTTAGTGGTTGTGCTAGGGGTGATATGCTGAATTGTTAGCAGTTTGTTTAGTCTATCTTGGATGTCCCCCGTGTCCAGTTTGTCTAGGGCTTCTTTAGTATAACGAACCATGCGTTCAGCTCGTCCATTTGAAGCCGGATGAGCCAGCGTTGTTAGGGCATGTCGGATGCCTTGTGCAGCTAGGTATTGTTCGAAAGCTAAAGCAGTAAACTGGGGGCCATTGTCAGACACTACTACATCTGGCAGTCCATGTGTAGCAAAAAGTTTGTTCAATTGTTTTATGACTGCTTCAGTAGTTGTGGACACCATAAGAATAACCTCTAGCCAGTTTGAATAAGCGTCAACAATTATCAAATATGTGTTCCCTTTCATTGGCCCAGCAAAATCAATATGGAATCTCGACCATGGGCCTCTGGGAGTTTCCCATTCCAGGACTGGTGCAAGAGGGGGGGTAGGCCTTGATTTCTGGCAGTCATGGCATGTTGCCACCCATTTTTCAATGTCTTTGTCCAGCCCTCGCCACCAGAGGTAACTCCTGGCCAGGGCTTTCATTTTTACTGTGCCCAAGTGTCCCTCGTGCAACATGCACAACACTTCCACCTGCAATTTTGTGGGGATTACCACCCTGTCTCCCCACAGTATACAACACTTTTCAATGGACAGTTCAGTCTGCCGGGTGCAAAAAGTTTTAAAAGTCTCGCCCTTATCCTCATCCGGTCAGCCCTTACCTACCCAATGCAGGATTCAAGCTGTTAGCGGGTCTTTCGCAGTAGCTTTTGCAACATCTGCTGCGGTTAGTGGCAGATTCGGCCATGTCTCGATCTGAAAAGTGGGGATGGTGGGAGTTGGGTCGCCTTCCTTGTCGGGCAGCGGGGAACGGCTTAAGGCATCCGCATGGGTGATGGTTTTTCCTGGGCGATGGATGAGTGTGTAGTTGTATGCAGCGAGGAATTCTGACCATCTCGTCATTCTTGACGATGGATGTTCGGGGTTGGTTAGTTCCCTGCCAGAATTCCTAGCAGGGGTTTGTGGTCTGTGATAATAGAAAATGTCCTACCATATAGGTATTCGTGGAATCTCTTGACGCCTGCTATGATTGCGAGGGCTTCTCAGTCAAGTCGGCTGTAATTCCTCTCAGATTTTGACAGCGTTTTGGAATAGAAGGCGATTGGTGCTTCTCTGCCGTCTGGTAGCTTGTGGCTCAGTATGGCGCCGATTCCAAAAGGCGATGCATCACAGGTGACCGTCAGTGGCAAGGTGTTGCTGTATTGTATTAAAATGGTTTTGGATGTTAATAAGTCCTTAATGTTTTGGAATGCTGCTTGTTCTTGGTGGCCCCAGTTCCAGACAGTTTTTTTAATCTAATAGCCGATGTAATGGCTCTGCTACGGTTGCCTTTTGAGGAAGGAAGACATTGTAGAAGTTAATGAGACCTAAGAATGCTTGTAAGTCTGTTTTGTTCTTAGGTCTGGGTGCATCTTTAATTGTTTTTATTTTCTTTTCAGTGGGGTGTATCCTTTGCTCATCTATAAGGTAGCCTAAGAATTCAACTTGATTGGTGGCTAGTTTACATTTTTCTCTTTTGACTTTAAGCCCTGCTTCCCTGAATCTTTGCAGGACTTCTCTCAGTCTATCTTCTAATTGATGTTTGTTTTTTGCTGATACTAATACGTCATCAAAATAGGGAACGACCCCTGCCATTTAGAAGGTGCTCCATTAGGCTTTGGAAAACGCATGGGGCAACCCTAATGCCAAATTGAAATCTGTTACATTTGAATGCCCCTCTGTGCGTGACTATAGTCTGTGCTTCTGCAGTTTCGAGGTCAACCGGCAGCTGTTGATATGCTTGTGCAAGATCAAGTTTCGCGAAAATTTTTCCTCCCCCTCATGAATGCAACAGGTGTTGAACTACTGGAACAGGGTACGCGCTTTGCTGGAGTGCATGGTTGAGGGTGGCCTTATAGTCACCACAGATGCGCACTGACCCATCTGGTTTGACAGGAGTCACAATGGGAGTTTCCCATCTGGCATGGTCAACTGGCTCTAACACCCCTTGTGCGATGAGTTTGTTAAGCTGCTCATCTATTTTTGGCTTTAAGGCAAAAGGAACGCGTCTGGCTTTGAGCCTGATGGGAGCTATCTTAGGGTCTAGGCTGAATGTTATTGGGGTCCACTTGTACTTGCCTAGGGTCCCATCGAATACGTCCCCGAACTCTTAAAGCAGGCTCTCCTCCCAATCGGTCTCGGTGACGCTGTTGATTCCGGTCACTCCGATTTCCCAGGGGTGCGAACCATTCGAATCCCAGCAGGCTAGGGCAATCATGGTCGACAATTGTCAGAGGAAGTACTTCAGCGTGGTTTTTGAATTCTATTAGAAAATGTCCAAGGCCCACTACCGGGATTCGGTTTCCCTGGTAATCTTTGAGTATTAGGCTTTGCTGTTCCAGTACTCTTTGCTTGATGTCTGGTATCAGATTTCTGATAGTGTTCCATGATACCATTGACAGGTATGATCCGGAGTCTACTTCCATCTCACAGGGCTTTCCTTCAATTTTTACGTTTATTCGGACCTTTTTTGCATTTGGTGCCCTGGCATTTCCTATGATTATTGTTTGATGTGTTTCTTCCCTGTCATTCATTCACTGGTTTCTGTTCTCTTGGCTCCATCGGCTTCCGGCTTGTCTATCTCTGTTTCTGGGGTGGTGGTGGTGCGTTTTTTTCGACTATAGCTCTTTTTGTTCCGGCAGACCCTTGCAATGTGCCCCTGTTTCTCACAAAATCTGCAAATGGCATCCAGGACTCTGCATTCGGATTGTGGGTGGTCCCCTCTGCATCCAGCACACTGGAATTCTCGCCTCCTTCCTTTTTTCCCACCATTTTCTTTCCGACTGGAGCCTATGTATGTCTTCATTGTCATCATCAGTGTCGCTTGGGGAGTCGAGGTCTTCATGGTGGGCAGTTGCGGTGGGTTGTTTTTGGTTTCCTTCCACCTTCTTTTCTCGGGTTTGGTTCTGTGGTTCTGGATTTGTTAAGTTCATTTGGCGCATGGTGGCTGTAGATTTCTTGGCTGCTTCAGCGGCGGTGGCTTCTGCGATGGCTTCAGCCACTGTGATATTCAGTCTGTTTAGTAGCTTGCTTTGGAGTGTAGCATCCTTCAATCTGAGGACCGTGCGGTCTCTCATAGTTTGGTCCATGTTGAGAAATTTGCAGGCTCCTCCAATATTTCTTAGGGCTGCTATGAAATCTCCAATGCTCTCATCTTCTCGTTGGTCTCGCTTATAGAATTTGTGCCTTTTAATAAGATTGGAGACCTCAGGTGAGTAATGGGCTCGTAATATTCAGTTTAATTCTGGCCATGCCATTTGTTTTATGTCCCATGGTTTGGCTAATGCCTTGGCCTTTTTGAAAATGGCAGGGCCACAGTGTGTGAGGAATACGGTTCTCTTCCTCTGGTTGGTTATTTCTTGTAGCTCGTTGCTTTCTAAGAACATCAGAAAGTGCTCAATGTATGACTCCCAATCTTCTTCGGCTGGGTTGAACGGTGCGGGCGGTGCATTGGTACCGGCCATTTTGGTTGCTCGGTTCTTATTGCCACGTGCTTCAGTCTTGCTCTTCTAAGACGATTCCATCCTTGTCGCCATTGTTCTGTTCTGAGAATAAAGGTACGCGAGACCGGTGTTCCAACAACAGCTCTTTATTAAAACAACCCAGTGACTTGTAGCAGAACATTTGTCAAAGCCGCGGCAGCCCTTTTTATAGTGACTGCTCGTGGCTCGTGGCCAATGACAGTTCTTTGAGAATTCCCGCCGTCAGGTGGACCAATTGTAATGGTGCTTTATTGACCAATCCTAGTGCAGCCTGCTCGGCCAATCAGATTTAGTTATTTGGAGTCTTCTAATTTCTATACACAACACTTTGTTTGTGATTTAATTAACTGCTACTATTAGATGGGCTAAAAGGTGGTTTAGCAGAAATACAGATTGAATTCCACACATTGTGCTAACCGATCATTCATTTAAGAATGGTTCATTGAATGATCTACAATTGAGATAATTCACAAAGTATTTCAAGATATTATGCATTGTGGTATTTGCTTAGTAGACTGGGTGAAATGAGCTAAATGTGGCTTATTCATTACTAAGCAAACAATAACTTGAGCATGATGTGTGAACATAGGAATGTTTACAAATAGCACAATATCAGCCTAGAGGCAGGGCTCAAGGGGATCACTGAAGGATTTTGTCCTTGTCTCATTTTTATATTCAATCAGTAGATATATGTGGTTGCTAAACAGGTGTGCAAATAACACAGAGCTTGGAAAGCAAGCATTTGGGAAGACAGAGACAAAAGTCAACACACAGTAAACTGAATTATAGTAAGAACTGTACTTTACTGAATTAACCCAATTACTGGATTTGCAAATTACACAGAATCATAAATTAGCTATAATGGTTAGCTTTGCACACATTTTAGCCTGGTTTATTATGCCAGTTTTGAGATTCAGAAGGAACTTAACAGGCTGGAACACATAAAGATGGCAAGATGAAATCCAAGGGAAAGTACCAGATTTAGTTACAATCCCTGTTCTTCCCCCAAGCAGACACAGGATGAAATGAGATGAGAAAGATGATTTAGTTTGCAGACTGTATATGTGAAAAAAAATGAATACCACAGAGGAAACCTCTACTCCAGATGGGGATTCAGCCTGCAGAAAGGTAAGAGTATCTACCACCATTTACTGAAGGGAAGAGGTGTTAAGCCTGGGTTCCCCAACCAGGGTTAGGTAGACAAGCTAAAC
>BLBF01000006.1:21909652-21935774 GCA_015471245.1 Laticauda colubrina
TTGGAATAAAGACTTTGTTGTTGGAACCTGGTCTACCTCGCATTTTTCCGGACAGAACAAAACTGAAGTTTGGATGAGAGAAGAAAATCCTTAAGTTCTTCAGAAACTTGCAGGGCTAAAAAGATAGAGTGAAGCAGTTCTCTAATTATCAAATACCAGCCAACCTTAAATTAGATTGAAATCATATAAGCAAAGCAGTAGAACCTCATTTTTTAAATTATTGTAGTGCTTGTCTCATGAAGCCTGGCAATGTGATTGCTTAAATTAGATTATTGCTTAATGGTTCTTTCCCAATAAGTCTGGTTTATAAAGCACACCTAAAAATAATGTTACATATGTGAATCAAAAATACCTCTGGGAACAAATATAATACTGCCCTTAGATTGTTAAAAGGGGAAGTGTGTGTGCATAGCCAAAATTATGTACTTTATTTTTAACTGTTCTTATTGACTAATTTTACACTCCAGCAGTCTGTTTGGAACAGTATTTAGAAAGCAAGATATTGGAGGTCATACTATTGTCACTGTGAAATAACAGTTTGGCGGCTAATGAATAGAGGAAGCCAATGAGTAAAGACAAAAGTTTGTTCAGCAATGTTTGTCTCATTGCTCCCGCAAAAGCCTTGGGATGTTGACAGTGCTTATAAACATGCATGGTTTATGCCCTCTTCTTATTGGTTTAATGTATGCTTTGCCTTTTATGGCTAAACGTTACAATTTTTTGCACATCAAAGACACTTTGTTCCCTACCTGGTGGTAAGAAAGATAGCAAAATGGGGCAAAATTCATTTGACACAGAAATTTTGGGCTCAATTATGGTGGTCATACGCTGAGGACTGTGTGTACATTATTAGCAATGAAATGATACATGGAGATGCAAATAATCAGTATCCCAAAGACATAGGAATAGTCACCAATCTCAACTTATTCCTTTGATTTTGTGGTCTCCAAAAACCTTTACCTTGAAGGAGAGAATTGACCTTGAATAGCCTTTTCCTCAATAGGTGCCCGCCAGATGTTCTGGACTAGAACCCTATTGATCTCATTGAGATGGGCATAGGAAATATATCTAATACCACAGCATCATTTAAATAAGGGTTACTTATTTAAGGCTGCTAACTGTGATCATGATAAAAATTAAAAAGTGATTGCTTAATTGCAACATGATTTCAGATTGGTTGCCCCGATGTAGAAACTGTTAAATAAAAAACAAGATCTATGCATTGCCTGTGTACACTAAATATTAGCTCAAAGTTGAAAATCTGAAAACTGTAACTTTTTTTTGGTTTTGGCTTAGGATGACATTTAAAGCCAACTGCCAAGATTTGTAAACCTTGGTTTATCACTCAGCCTGATATGTGCATCCAGCCAATGGTTATTCAACCAGATGTACTTAAACAATTATTCAGTAGGATGTGTAAGCCTAGAATTGTAAGAATGCTTATGTTAAAACGGTAACATTATTTCTAGAAGTTATGAAATGATGCTGTACAGGTATTAGTTTTAAATGCAAATTTGTCATTTTATTTCTCAGTCTGATTGTTAAACATTAGCTATGGTTTTCATACTGCTATATATTCCACAACATTGGTAGCAAAGGCTCTGATTCTATTCTCTGTGTTATGCTTACATGCCACAAAATTTGTAATAGATGTGAGATCATTTTAAGGGAGTTCAGAGAAATTAAAAGATCTCTTCTTTGGCTTTAGTTTTTGTTGATCAGGTCTTTTCTCATGAGTCATTGTACTGATGGGCTGTGAATTTGAATTGTGTGGACCATGGAGAATGTACCTGTGATATAAACAATGGCTTGACCTTAACCTGATTTTAAAGGCCTTAATTTTTTAACTTTATTTTTTAAATGTGAGTTGTGGGTAGGATTAGTGAAAAGGTGATTATATAACTTGTCACTAGAGATCCACCCAACTTGCATTCTCAGCATGCCAAATAACCATGCTTGCCAAACATTTCTTGTCTAGAAGTCAGCATCTTTCCTAGTGCCCTCTAAATGAGTTCCCAACCCTCACAACTGGGGTTTGTGGGAGATGTAGTTCAAAATTTAGAAAGCATCAGACTGGGAAATGTATGTGTGTATTTCCTGCTATAATAAACCACGCATGGGTGAGATCATGAACACATACTGTAGGATTCTTGCTAAAATACAAACTCTTTTTTGATCCTGAGCAAGTTTCTTTCTCAAAAGGCAATTTCTCATTAATGGCAATGAGAAATCAACTTGCAGAAAAGATACTTGCTCAATATCAAGCAATACAGGTAGTCCTCGACTTACAACAAACAACTGAACCTTAAAGTGAACATTTGTTTAGTGAATTTTGCCCCATTTTATGACTTTTCTTGCCACAGTTGTTAAGTGAATCATGACAGTTAGTAACACGGTTGTTAAGTGAATCTGACTTCCCCATTGACTTTGCTTGTAGGACACTGGCAAAAGGTGATCACAAGGCTCTGGGATACTGCAACCATCATAAATACAAGTCAGTTGCCAAGTGTCTGAATTTTGATCACATGACCATGGGGATGCTGCAACAGTTTTAAGTGTGAAAAATGGTCATAAATCATTTTTTTTCAGTACCGTTGTAACTTTGAATGGTCACTAAATACATTGTTAAGTCGAGATCTACCTGTACAGTTTGTATTTTAGCAAGAACACCAATCCAATTTGTTCATGATATCACCCATTTGCGCCTTCTCATACTCTTTCAGGATCCACAGCCTTCTTCCTTTACCCCAAACTGAAAATTTATACTGTTGACCTTCAACCACACCCAAAACATTCCCTGACTATCAAAAGCTTTGCAGCCTAATAATAAGAATGATAATACCGCCTGGGGAATTGAGGCCAACAATGTTAAAGTCAACAAAAGAAGTCAAAGGAACTGTTCTAGGCTGACAAGGAATCCTGGGAATGCTAACCATAAATCACCCACAGGTATTTCATTATTGTCATCTAATCCCGAGTTCACGGAAAGAATGCAAGATTTCAAAATGACCCCTAAACTAGTTCAGAGATTGGTATCTTGTTTACTACTTGAGGCGACTCCAAAAATGTACTATGAGAAAAGCTTTTTTGAAGAAGAAGAATGGAGGAGGAGGAGGAGGAGGAGGAGGAGGAGGAGGAGGAGGAGGAGGAGGAGGAGGAGGAGGAGGAGGAAGCCTCATGCTCAGTATGTTGGTATGTAGACCCAGAGATTATGAGATAGAATATGACTAGGAGAATTGCTTCAATTAGCTTGTTTGGAGACATAATACAGACTATAAACTTAGCAGAGAGTTAATTTATTTACTCTTTATTGTCTTTAGGATTCACATAGGAAAAAAACATACTGTTGGTGACTGCAAAGATGGAGCTATGACTATATTTAGATAGTGTGAAGCTGCTGTCACCCAGCGTACAAATTGGGTGCCGCACAAGGCCACTGCATGAGAGAGGGTGCCAGCTAAATAAAAAAAGAAGATATTAGTATGAGTATTAGTAACACTTTATAAAGCCTTAGGAAGATCACATCTGGAATACTGCATCCAGTTTTGGTCACATTACAAAAAAGATGTTGAGACTTTGGGAAAAGCACAGAGAAGAGCAACTAAGATGAATAAAGGCCTGGAGACTAAAACATATGAAGAACGGTTGCAGGATTTGGGTTTGGCTAGTTTACAGAAAAGAAGGACTGGGGTGATGTGATAGCAGTATTCCAATATTTGAGAGGCTGCCACAAAGCGGAGGTGGTCAATATATTTTCCAAAACACGTGATGGCAAGACAAGAAATAATGGTTGGAAATCAAAGAGAGAAGCAACTTGGAATTAAGGAGAAATTTCCTAACAGTGAGGACAATTAACCAGTGGAATGGCTTGCCTTCTGAAGTTGTGGGTGGTGCTTCAACACCGGGGGTTTTTAAGAAGAGACTGGACAGTCACTTGTCTGAAATGGTACAAGGATGGACTGGAAGACCTCCAAGGTCCCTTCCAGCTCTATTCTGATTGATAAAGGAGACACAATAAAACGGCACAGACTCTCTGACTTTACACATGCACCCATGGCCACCAAAATCAAATATGATGAGTGAAAGTGATACCCATGAATTAGCAGGCCCTTGCTTAAATTTTGTTAGGTATTTATATTTGATAAATTTTGAATATTAAAAAAAATGTTTGGGGTCAGGAACTAGGTGCAATTTTGTACAAAATGTCTTGTATGCCAACAGTGGTCCTGATGGTGGGAGGCTCTTGTCTGGTAAGGTATCCCTGTGAGGTCTCTTGGAGGAAGAAATGGCTTGGAAATTACAACCTTCACTTTTACATAGACATTCCACTGAACTCATCTGGATTCTGAAGAAGCAAAAAAGGAAATGTATTGATGCCATTGAACATTGGTGTTGGAGAAGACCCTTGATGTGATAGATCATTGAACAAATCAACCTAAAGTTCTTGCCTGAGGCACAGATGATCATCCTCTTTTTCTTTCCACATTTCCCACCTTTTTCAAGAGAACGGGGTATTTGTATGTGTCCAAAGTAGGATAATTTGAAGCTGGTCATCTGTGCTTGAGATTGGATTGATTTGTTCAATGATCCATTTGCATATGGACTCCTGATTATTTTCAGGAGTCTTCTTCAATACAAAGGCATCAATGCTTTTCCTATGGACTTAGTTACAGTGGTGATGAGGGCACTACTGGGAGATCGAAAAAAAGCCAACCAGGTTAGAGATAGGTTGTAATGGGAAAAAATCCACATGGTCAATAGGAGTTGAAAAAAATTTGATGGCACATAATCCAAATCAGCAGGGCTTACTATGAACAGATATGTGCAGGTTTGCACTGCAAAACAGCTAAGAAGACAGTACTGAATATTCCCTGTAAAACTCTTATTCATTAAGAGATTTGGTTTAAAAAATGTATTATGAATGTTGAAAAGAATTCCCAGTGAAAACAAGCAGCACATTAATTAAGATATTTGGACTTATTTAATACTCTCATCTTGCTATTGCTTCCTTCCTAGGGCTTTTTCATTGATTTGTCATCTTCATGCTGAACTTTCTGCCCACACCCTGGCAGGTACTGTTTTTATCTTATTTTAAGAATACTAACTTTTTAATCTGAAAAGCTCAACAGTCGTCATGGCTTTAATTTCCATTTTTAGCTATTTTCTATTTCCATTTCTGTTGTGTGTGCTATAATCTGATGTTGAGTGGGCTTTTATGACTCATGAGACTGGGTTAGACCTAGAATATCCGTTTTGCCACTTATCCTGTCCACTATATTGGGCAAAATAATAACTGGTTTCCAAAAGCAAACACAGAATAAAAAATAAAACTTGGTCTACAAACGTGTAAACAATATTAACAATATGCTAGGCTGGACTGACGATCTGCTAGGCCAGTTTTTCTCCCCAACAAGTGCTCTCCAGTCATGTTATGATTACATGTCCCAGAATTACCCAACCACCATGGTCTAATGAAAACGGCAGGAGTTGGAGTTTTTTCAATATCTGGAATATGAAGATATTCTTCCAAAATATATTCAAGGTAACAGATTGAAAAAGGGTGACCTATTGTTTATCTTATTTTAGAAGAAGATTTCTAGGTGTCACAGAAAGATCTTTCCCATCACTGCAGCTTCAAAATGTGGAAACATGACAGATTGTATCTGGAATCTTCATTATACAAGCAATTCACACAATGAATAACTTTAAAAAATATTGAGGAGCTCCAATTTGATTTTTTATGAGATAGAATACATTCTTCTTGACTCTTTTTACTTATCCTCCAGGATGTCTGTGCACAGTTTGAATAACAAGGAGATTAGGCTAGCTCTGTAACACTTAAATGACCTTGTGAAGTGGTATGTAGAATATACTTCTGTTGTTGAGAGCATAACATATAGCCTGTTTTAATTATCATAGACTGAATTCATACATCAATATGGTTTGTCTGGTTTTGGCTTAGTATTTTATATGAACTCAGCTTATTCAATAAAATGTGGTACACAAAGCATGGCTTAGTGTGAATTGTAAGCTATGCCATAGAGGACAGTTCTCCTATAACCAGTCTCCCCTTATCTAATCTTCTGTCAGTCAAATTTATGATCCATGATTACCATACTGATAGTAGTAGAGTATTGGGAAGTTACTAGAACAATTTAAATATGAGATGAGATTGGATATATTGCTGACATAGTATGACAATTTGCTCACTTCCAACTTAATGTTTTGGGCTTTTAACGTCAGAACTCAACCAGCATGGCAAATTTATTCAGAGTTCTGTACATTGCAATTTTAGGTCTTGTAGAGGATATCAGACTGGAGAAGGCGATGTTATAAGGTGGGATAATTATTCAAAACTATATTTCTTCAACTTTTTTCTCCTATTGTATAGTTTCAATTATTTTCTGTTATAATGGCCCATTTTTCTCACTTCTCCAAATTCACATTTTAAAATGGCCTTCCCTCCTGCATTATTAAACTGGAATTCCATCTTCCACAACTATTTTTCCCTATCATTTTATTTAGGTTCATCAGAATTGTAATCCAAGGAACAAACCTTCAGCATACTTAATTAATATTTAGTACTCTAAATTTCAAATTAATAAATGCTAAAACTTTCAGAATTTCTTCATCCTCTCAATGACCTAGATTTTCTTTCTTTTATTTGTTCATTTGGTTGAATTTTTTTTATTTGGTTCATTTGATTTGAGCCTATCTTTTTGTGAATGATTTATTTATTTATTAAATTTATATTGCCTATTTGCTCATGGTGACTCAAGGAGGCTTACAGAATATAAAAACTACATTTAAAACCATAAAACTAATTAAAAAATCAAACAAATATAATAATGAAATCATAATAAAATCACCCCCCTGCCCTGGCGACAGCAGATCACATTTGATGGGCTCCATCCCGCTCTGGGTTCCCCAGGCCCGCTGGTAGAACCAGGTCTTCAGCGCCTTCTGGAAGAGTGCCAGAGTAGGGGCCATTCTAATCTCTGGGGGAATGATAGTCCAGAGAGAGGGAGCCACCACGGAGAAGGCCTTTTTTCTGCATCCCACCAGGTATGTCTCCCTCAGGGATCGGACCCACAACATTCCCTGCCTCCCCTCTTTTATATGATGGGCATATAAAATGCTTAAAGCTGAAGGGAAGAGAACAGCAGCTTTCCTTCAGACCTTCTGTTCTGTGCACATCTGAGCAGATAGGTTTTTACATGCGTCACGCAGCGGAAAGCAACCGGCTGTGCTTGCTCTCTAATTAAAACATCTCAGTGGCTTTTCCTTGTGCGGTGTTAAAAAGAAGGAATATATCCCAAAACTCCTCCCTTGAATAGCCTAAAACAGCTCGGTTTAGATTTTACAAGTGATCTAATGCCCGAATGGAAAGCATATAGTCAATATGTTGTTAACAATAATATCAAAAGACATCGCTTGCTCAGAAGAACTGGAAAAATATTTGCTTGTCTATCCCAAGCTTCATAATGTTTGGAAAAAAATATGTAATTGCCTTATCATTGCCTTTCCCCAAGGCCTTAGAAAAAGCCTTGGAAAGAAGAGGTTAATTGTCGGGTTTGCACACTAAGCTAACCCAAAGTCATAGTTCCTTTGCTTTGTAGCTGTATGTATGTATGTATGTATGTATGTATGTATGTATGTATGTATGTATATCTTCATCATTCTGGATTCAACCTAAACCCCAGTCCTCTGCTTGGTATGTTGGTCTGGCTTTAGTCAGGAATGCAACTGATCTAGCTCTAACTGTGAATTAGATGCAATATATAAAAGTTTCTGCCCAAAGGCTTGTAATATGCATTAGGACAAAGAAAGCAAAAAGCTAATAAATAAATTAGTAGTGGGACAGACAGGTACATAAGTGCCATTAAATGACAGCAGAGAAACAGAGAAACGATGTTGCAATTCAATGGTTACCTGGATGTTTGCAGCTGAAATCAGGTATTGTAGCCCAGATATTGTAACTCTAATCTGCACAACAAGGTTTCTTCTCAGATCTTCTCAGATCTTTGAACGACAAATGGAAAGATACCAAAAGATTGGTGGCAGAATTGAACAGGGCTAAGAAGTTTTGAGCTGTAAAACTATGACACTCTATGCTTTGTTATATGGGTTAAGGTCATCTCCTGAATAGATGTTAATTGCACTAGGTGTGTCTTGAAAGCTGCTGAAGGCTTTATTAAGGATGACTAATTGCTTTTTGCTGAGAAAGTAGAGGCTGCTTAGAGGAGGAATATAGGATAAGGCGCATAACAAACAGGGACAGCTAACGAATATGGGTAGGATGCGGATTCAAAAACAAAGCAATTCTGTTAACTACTTTTAACTACTTTTCTTTCTGATAGTATGATAGTCAGCTAACCTAAGAAAGGAACAAATATGCACCCGAATAGCAATGAGGAAGAAGAAGAACAAAATTTATGGAAGTATGGATAAGGAACATAATAGAGAAGCTGCCAAGATTCAAGAAGACTGCTACCTGATAATCCTTTCAGCTCATTCATGTGTAGACTGAAAGGGTTATCAGTTAGTAGGTTCTATGTCTATGCACATATTTGGTTCTGAAACTCAAGGAATTAAGAATCTGAGGACTTAGATCAGGGGTGTCAAACTCGCATTGTCATGACATCATCATGTGATGTATCATGTCCTTTTTCCCTTTTGCTACACCAGGTATAGGCATGGTCAGTGTGTGACGTTTCTGGACCATGGGCCATGAATTTGACACCCCTGACTTAGATGATGTTCTCTACCATCCTTCTTATCCATGGAAGAACATTGGAAACTAGAAAAATATACTACTATGGAAATAACGTCACGGAAGATGGTTTCTGAGACCATACAGTATCTAAATGATTAACTATGAGATAGGTCATTCCTCCAAATATGAGGAAAAACGTGTTTGGACAAAGCACTCAAACTTGATCAGGGGCACTTTAAATGGTGTCTACAGTGACTGGAGAAGGAAACTCCGATGTGAGAACTTCAGAAGAATCCTTAAGTTCATTGCCTTCAGTGTCCACATAGTACTGCTCAGGGTAAGGGAAATAAGATGAGATTGAAGTCTTAGAACGGAAAAGTTAATATGATTGAATAGTTATAACTAAGACGTAGTAGATGACTCATTATTACAAAAGAGCTATTGAAGGATATAACAAAAGACTGGAAAACAAAGAAGGAACCTGGAGATGAAAGTGGCCAAGAATGAGAACAGATGGATAGTCCAGAGTAGGTCAAGGCAATGCTGGGAAAGTTAAAAATTAGGCAAAGGTTGCTAAGAGGAATAATTTTTTTGGAATCTATCTTAATTTTTTTTTATCTATCATCTATCTATCTATCTATCTATCTATCTATCTATCTATCTATCTATCTATCTATCTATCTATTTATTTGCTAAGAGGAATAGGGTTTTTTTTTTAATCTATCTTATTTTATTTATTTATTTATTTATTTAATTTGTCAATTGCTTACAAGATAATAGGTATAAGTATAAACATAGTTATGAACACATGGATACATATAAAAAAATAAAAGAAACAATAGGATAGGGACGAAAGGCACTTTGGTGCGCTTATGCACGCCCCCTACAGACCTCTTAGGAAAGGGGTGAGGTCAACAGTAGACAGTCTAAGATTAAAGTTTTTGGGGTTTGGGGAAGAAACTACAGAGTCAGGTAGAGTATTCCAGACATTGACCATTCTGTTGCTGAAGTCGTATTTCCTGCAATCAAGTTTGGTGCAGTTTACCTTGGGTTTGTATCTATTGTGTGCTCTTGTATTGTTATGGTTGAAGCTGAAGTATTCATTGACAGTAGGACATTGCAATGTATGATTTTATATACTATACTTAGATTGGACCCAAGGCGGAGTTCTAGGTTGTCTCGGTCTAGAATTTCAAGTCTGGTGGCATAAGGTATTCTGCAATGAGTAGAGGAGCGGAGAACTCTTCTTGTGAAATATTTCTGGACTTTCTCTACTATGTTAATATCAGATACATAATGTGGGTTCCAGACTGATGAGGTGTATTCCAGTATTGGTCTAGCAAATGTTTTATATACTTTAGTTAGCAGTCTGATATTACCAGAGAAAAAGCTACGTAGGATTAGGTTAACAACTCTTAATGCCTTTTTGGCTATGTAGTTACAGTGGGCTCTAGCACTTAGATCATTTGAGATGAGTACTCCAAGGTCCTTGACAGAGTTTGGATCATCAAAAAGGTCTTGACTATTCAGCCTGTATTTTATTTTCTGTTTTTTTTTGCCAATATGTAAGACAGAGCATTTATTTGTTGAGATTTGAAGTTGCCATTTGTTTGACCATTCTGATACATAGTCAAGGTCTTTTTGAAGGGTAGCAGAATTATCTGTGGTGTTGAACAGCTTTACATCATCAGCAAAGAGAACACAATTGCTCTTAATATGATCACAGAGGTCATTTATGTAGAATATGAAGAGAGTTGGTCCTAGTACACTGCCTTGAGGGACACCACTGTTGACAGGTACAGACTTTGATAGGACATTTCCAATTTTGACCATTTGTTGTTTGTCAAATATACCACTCACGCATCATCACAAAATCCCCAGAACTGTAAAGCCTACAAACTTTAAATTTGGCACATATTGGCTTCTAGGTGCTAAGAAAGGATTTTTTTGAAATGACCATCAGAGCATTAGTATTTCCTGTATTATTATTATCATCCTTCAATGCTAAGGAATTCTACTCCCCGTCCCCACCTGAAATCTGTTCCAAATGCAAAACACAAGTAGAAGAGAGGAGTTGCAGTTGCAGTTTCCAAACAGCCCTCAGTCTCTCACACACTGACAGGATGCTAGCCAGATGAATACCGATGGCACAATTTTCCTCCCTTATTTTCTTCTCCAAAAACGAAGCCCGATCACATGGTTTTGTAGCAAAGCCCAGGTATAGAGCTAGTTTCAAATAAAAGCATAAGCTCCTCAGGGAAGACAGCAAAATGCTAACAGGCACTAAAAAAAGGCAGAATGATTTAATCTGCTTTTCCATTGTCTTCTTTAAAAAGAGATTATTGGGGCTGCAAGGAAGGGAGGGACTGCATTTAAAGAGGGATGGGGTTTCACATATTGTCTCTATTTTGACTTTTTTACCTATTTTCTGTGGACCCTGGAGAATTTGATGTAGTTATTTGAATTTGCTCCTCATCAAGAAACAAGCAAATATAGCAAGAGCTAGAGAGCAACTTCTGAACTGGGTGTGTGTCTGCACGCCTGAGGAGACAGGATGCTGGCTGCCATTACCTCCATCCTGAACAGATTCATCCTGAAGGGTTGTCAGACTGTGCCTGACAAAGAAACTGTCTCTGCTTTCATAACTTCAGATCTTAAGCATTAGCCCCTCACTCATGGAACAGGAACATTTACTTAAATTATGTGACTTATTATTGACATCTGAATAGCAAGGTCTCTCTTTGACTATCAGAAAAGATAAGGGTGAGTATAATGATTATTTTGCAGACAGTGTTGCATGCTCAGACTCATTAATTTTATTTAGGACATTGACACGGCCACCCGTTTCCAGCAAATCATTCTGATTTGCTCACAATACAATATATCCCTGCATTTCTTTCATTTGCTGGTTGCAGCAGCTCATTGTGACTTGCCAATGCAGTCAGGAAAAGCCAGAACCAGGGGTGGGCTGCTACGGATTCGCCACGGTTCGGGCACACCCATAGCTAATATTATGGCTGGTTCAGCGAACTGGCAAATCCCACCCCTGGCTGGCCCCACCCACCCCACCCCTCCCAGGAGTCTCCACATGGCCTGTTTTGGATGCGCGGTAAGTGCAGGGCCCGTGTGAAGGCTTGGGAAAAATGGGCTGCTTCCAGCCTCTGGAGTCCAGGGGAGGCTGTTTTCGCCTTCCCAGAGACTCATGGAAAGTTTCTGGAGCCTGGAGAGGTTGAAAAATGCCCCCCTCCCCCCTCCCGGAAACACTGCCAGCGAAATAGGCTCCTGAGCTCCATTTTCACCTGCAACAATCTCCTCAACCCTCTACCAGCAAAAATGGAGCTCCATTTTTGCTGGCAGATGCACCATTGGCTGGTCCTTTGCTTTTTCCAGGGCAGCCCTGCAGCCAGATCTAAGCACCCCACAGGCGAGATCTGGCCCCTCGGTTTTGAGTTTGACAGCCTTGCCCTAAATCATCATAAGTGGGTTTGACGAATGTCAAGAAATGCTATTTGAGTTTTCTTCCAGGGTGTGCTTTCTGCTAAATTGTTCATTTGGGTACTTGCCTTTACAAACTTCTCTGAATCATTTTAGACATGATGATTTTTATGCACTTATGTAATTCTTCTGTTTAATATCCTTGTTTTTCTTTTCATCTACTGTGTTGGTTAGAGTTATCAGATCTGCAAAAGAGCCTGAAACATGAAATTGATGGAAGCATGGACCCTGAATTGATTAAAAGGTTGCCCATTTGCACTATGCAAAGCTGGGTTTCTTAATTACTGTCTTAACTATGAAATCATTTCATAGTTGCTTGAGCAAACTAGAATGTGAATATATAGTGTTGGAAAATTAGGGAGGATAATTTCCATTTTAGACTGCACCCAGATCAGAGCAAGCAGACGTTATTCAGTTTGGCTAGCAAAAATATAGCTTGATGTTTATTTATGAAATAAACTACCTTTATTTGTCTGTTTATTTGTCTGTTTGCCTGTCTGTGTCTGTCTTATCTGTCTGTCCATCCATCCGTCTGTCCATCCACACTCCATCCATCAATTCACTTTCCAAACACTACTGTAGGCATTTCAGAGAAGTGGCTGTTTAGTTTCTTCTTAAAAGTGATGGAACACCCACGATTTCTGAAGGCAAGCTATTCCACTGGTTAATTGTCCTCACTGTTGGGAAGTTTCTCCTTAATTCCAGGTTGTTTCTCTCTTTGGTTAGTTTCCAACCATTGTTTCTTGTCTTGTCCTCTGGTGCCTTGTAGAATACCAGATTTTGTTCATGAATCAATTTGGCAGATATAGATTATGTATAGTATCTGACACATCAGCTTATTTAGCCTATTTTATTATGCAAACCCAACCTGTGATCAGTGTATTATACAGTTCCAGAAAACTGAGTTGAATAAATTATGGCTACTGTAAAAATAGGAAACAAGTTAAAACTTCAGAAATTAAAAGAATTTGAAGCCAAGGAACATTTGGTGACTGGAAGCATGTTTGACATGTTTTGAAGCAAGGATTGGACAATTTTTAATGGAGTTTGGGGTTCATTTTCCATTTTAAAAACATGTTAAGCCTATTTTAAGGAATATGCTACAGTATTTTGTAATGTTGTTACACCTTATAATGGTAGGAAACCTTGCTATCAGTTTTCAGCAATTATATCTAAGTAAAAAAACCAAAACCCATTCATTCATACAAAAAGCTTGGGGAATAATTTCCTTATCCCTGCTCTAGGGTAAGGCATATCCAATTTTTAATATTCCAAATCTCTACTCTTATTTTCAACCAATGATTCAGAAGCTATCAGCACATTCAGTTGCAGAGGCCCATATGATTTAGTATCTTTCCTCAATCTGATACTCTCCAAATGTCCTGGACAGGTAGTTGTTGACTTACAGCCATTTGTTTAGCAATGATTCAGGGTTACAACAGTGCCTAAAAAAGTGACTTATGACCAGCATTCTCACTTAAAAATATTGCAATGTCCCTGTGGTCACATGATAAAAATGCAGAAGCATGGCAATCCTCCCAGCCAGCTTCCAATAAGGAAGTGTAATTGCTTAATGGATTTGCTTAATGACCACATGATTCACATAACGATCACAGTAATTCACATAACTTCTGTGACAAAAAAGGTAATAAAATAAGGAATGGCTTGCTTAATGACTACCTCATTTAATGACAGCAGTCCCAGTTGTGTTTGTAAATAGTTTTGCCCCATGTGAAACCATACAAAACGTAAAAACAATATTTAAAACAATCAACCAGAACAATGAGAACCACTTAGACAAGTGAATAAAGCCTACCAAAACCAGAGAAAAGTCAAAGCTTCACCATACTACCTAAAAAAAGGTATTAAATTAGCATTATACACTAAGTGGTTCCAGAGAATGTGGCAGCAATCAAAAAGACTCACTTCCATGTAAATACTAACCAGGTTGATGGGCAAGAATTTAAAAGAAAAAAAATCTATGTTTGCAGTTTGGACTGACTACATTAAATTTGCACAGGTAGTCTGCAACTTGCAGCCATTCAAAGTTAAATGGCATTGAAAAATGTGTCTTGTGGCCATTTCTCACACTTACAATCATTGCAAGATCTTCACAGTCATGTGATCAAAATGTGGGTGCTTGGCAGCCAGCATATATTTCCAATGGTTGCAGGGTCATGCAATCACCATTTGCAACTTTCCCAGCTATCTTCTGACAAGCAGAGTCAATGGGGGAAGCCAAATTTGCTTAACAACTGCATGATTCAATTAACAATTGCAGTTATTCACTCAACTATGGCAAAAAAGGTAGTAAAATCAGATGTGACTCACTTAACAACCACCTTGCTTAGTCATGGGATTTCTGGTCCGAACCGTGGTCATAAGTCAAGGATTATCTGTAGTGCAAATGCGAGAAATACATCTTTACAAATATATGTTGTACCGATAGTTTAGCTGTTGTTCCCATATTACAAACCTTGCTTGGTGGCCAATGCAGACAGAAGCAACCTATAACTTAATTGTTACCTTACACAGTACTGCACAAAATTAGCCATAGCCAGACACAAGTTCATACCTGAACTATAGATGGTGTGTGCTATTTGGGTAAATTTATATATTATACATGAATTACCTCCTGATCAATTATGTCCTGTTAAAAAAAAACTATCCATGTATCATTTTTGTGTATCTTTTCTGCCATCTTTGCACTCTGAGCTAAAACATTTGGAAGGAAGTTTATCAAGGCGAACATTCTTGTAAATCTGAACTTGACTGCCAAGAATGTAAATGATTCATTCCCTATGAGGAATTAATTTCCTGTCCACGCTACTCCACCCCCTTTAAACATACATTAACTATTCAAAACAAGTGACCCCTCCATTTCTTACTCTGAGCACAGTGCATTCTTAACTGTATGATAAATAAAATTCTCCAAATATTTCTGACAGTTTATTCTTAGACTAACTGAAATAAAATAATAAACCAGAGCATCAGTATTAATGATATATGTACATGATAGCAATATGACAGAACAAATGCAGAGTTCTCAGTCCAAGTATGTTGAGGGTAAGGACTGTCTGCTAAAAAAAAAAAGAGAAAAGAATTAACTTATATGACCTGTTAAGCATTAAATTCAAAATCTGCCCAAACCCAGCAACCCTATATTTGAAATGATACTAACTGCTGTTCTGCTCCTTGAATGCATTGTACAAAGCTTCCTTGAATAAATATCCCATCTGTGTATATTCTGTTTGGTGCACAAAATGAGTTCCCAATTATGCCAGCTCTGTAAGTCAGTGTATTTCAAACTTGGCAACTGGAAGATATGCAGACCAACTTCTAGCATGCTGGATGGGGATTTCTGAAAGCTGAAGCTTAATGTTGCCTGTTAAGCACTGTTGTAGACAAAATAGTTGATTGCCTCAATTGATCAATCAACTGATCTTGATTTGCCTGGCTTTTGGGATCCAATGAGCTTAGAAAGGTTACAGTAACTGAATCTGTGGCTCTGCCTATCTATCCCATTCAGATGTATAATAACATTTTACAGTACAATCCATCTCTTGTGTATTATACTCGGCAAAGTGTTACAGTCAGTGTTAGATGTATATTTTGTATATATTCGTAGATATTGTACTCTCAAATTGCAAATGGAGACATGGGTACTCTATTTTTCTTATCTTCATTTTTAAGTGCTTTGGTTTTATTGTATTGCGAACAGTTGCTGAGGTGCATCCACCGTTTCGTTGTACTTGTACAATGACAAAAAAGTTCTTCTAATTTTAATTCTACAAAATGCCACAGAATATTCACTATTGCCAATTCAGTGTGAAGGGTTCTAAGATTTAGAATGGTATTTTGGGGAATAAATGGTTAAAATAGTACAATAAAACCTTTTTTGGATTTGATTCAGTTTTTAATTCCCTAGATTCTCATACTTGAATACCATCTAGTTAATTTTCACAAAATTTCAAAAGATCAACAGCTCTATTTTTATCAAAATGATCTATGTGGAGAGTTCATTAAGATTATCCTGCATCCACAAGTTGTTTTGTGAAATTTACAATAGTCCTTGACAAACCAATACAGTTTGAAAAGAAACTCCAACTCCCAGATCTGTCTGTCAGTCTATCTACCGTATATACTTGCATATAAGCTGATCTCGCGTATAAGCCGACCCTTAAAAAACTGCCCCAAAATGAGGAATTTTGCAAAAACTCGCATATAAGCCGACCCCCAAATACCATGGTGTGTTGTTTGGGCTAATAACAAAAGAGTATCAATATGCAATGCACTGATGAAGGTTCATTATCAAAGCATTTGTGTAGGAAACAATATTAAGTTAATTACCTGATATGTAAAGAATCTGATGTTGCACGTGACGATCGCACACACGAAAGCGGTCACGTGAATGACTAACCAATCACAGTGTGTTATGATCCGGTGATAGAAAAAGCAAAATGGAGGCGCCCAGAGTAAAAAAAATGTGCTTAATTAGACATAATTATGTTGCATTTTATTTGAGGTACAGTTAAAATTAATATTGAAATTGAGTTGGAGTTTGTCGGAATTAACTTTATTTAGTGCAGTCTCAATTGTTATGGCTGTATGTATGACTGAATGGTAATATCGATGATATTGCATGATCTGAGAAGTGGTGTCATGTCAGTTCATTTGTGTGGGAACAGATTTATGCGTGTATAAGCCGACCCCCTAATTTGATAATTTGTTTTTTTAGTTTTAGAGTCAGCTTATATGCGAGTATATACGGTATCACAGTTTTGAACTGACACCCCCCCCCCCCCAGATTCTGATCGGTATACAATAAAATGTTAAAAAATAAAAAGAGCATATAAAAATTAATTATTTTTTGAAAAAATAGAAGTTAAAAGATAATTAAACCTTGTTAAAAATTATATGAAAAGACAAAGGCTCTCAGGGTGCTAACCAGTCCCACAGCTGGATGTTGTTGTGATCTCCCCCACAAGAGACTGTAGAGTCATGTTTTAACTCCTTCTGGCCCCAGAAGGCCAGAAGTGTAGTACTCTATACCTCTGGGGGGAGAATATTCCACAGGGTGGGGGCAATGGCAAAGAAGACTATCTTTGTAGACTCCCACCAGTCAGACTTCATCTGATGGGCTCTGCAACATACCTTTTCTTCCTAACCAGGTGGGGTTGGGCCGATGTAATGGGATGAAAACCATAGGTAGTCTGGCCCCATGCCATGTAGTGCTTTATACATCACAACCAACACCTTGAGTTGGACTTGGAAGCAAATTGGCACAGGTGTTACATGTGCCCTTTTTTGGATACCCAGAATTGCTTGCATAGCTTCCTTGTGTATCAAGTGAAGCGTCTGGATTCAAGGGTAGCTCCATGTAGAGTGCATTGTAATAGTCCAGACATAGAAGTTTAGGGCATAAGTGATGGAACAGGTTATGGGATTGTCACTACAGTACATAGAACTGTTATCACTGGGCCATGGTATTCAAAGCGGGCTTCTTCACTGTTGGTGAGTGAGTAAAGATTATGCTGAGGGTCACACCGATAAAACTGGTTATAACAAATGTATGTTCAGATAAATTACATCAAGAATTTGCTGGGAGAAATGACTATGAATCCATTCAATAAACTCTAGCCATGATTTCTGCATACTATAATTAAAAATTGTGTATTAATAATCATACTATATTTCTGTTTGGATTTGGCTATGATGTATACACATAGCCTACATTTATAGAAAAAATCAACAATGAAGGAATTCCAAACAGCATCCTCCAAATGAGTATTATTCAGGCTTCCAAATACCTCACGTTAATATGGCATTTTCATTGCACATATTCAGCTGGCATATTTAACCACCATGTACTAAATTAATCTTAAGTTCACACAACGCACTGAGCCGCAACCTAAGCTACCACTTTTTTCATCCAGAATACCGTATAAACAAGGCCAGAGTTTAAGGCAAGGGTCTTAAAAAGTACAGCTTTTAAGACTTGTGGACTTCAGCTCCCAGAATTCCTGAGCTTAACATGACTGAAGGAGGAATTCTGGGAATTGAAGTCCACAAGTCTTAAAAGCTGTCAAGTTTGAAGACCCCTGGTTTAAGGCATGGCCCATGAACCTGCAAACATAGATGGATATTAAGCCTCTTTTATGTGAGAGAAAGGCCACGATAAACGATATTCAAAAACTGAAAAGCCAAGACCAAGTTAGGCCATCAGGAGTTCCCAAGGCCTGAGAACAAGATGGAGAAGTGAAGCAAAAAATCCAAAGAATTACTGCAGTGGCAAACTACTTCTGTATATTGCCAAGAAAGCTGCACAGCCACCTATTCTCGACTCTTTAATATCTTTTCTAATGTGTGGGATAAATTAGTAATCTGAATGCCATCACCTCCGATTGCAATGTTTCCTAACCTCGGCAACGAAAAGATGTATGGACTTCAACTCCGAGAACTCCCGAGCCAGCCTGGTCAAACGTGCACAGACATACAATATCGCAGTTCTTCCCTCACATTCGATTCTAGCAGCCGACCCCTATTGGCCATTTAGAAGGAAGCGCCTTTCCAGAACGGGCACACCTAAAGTATCGCGAGAGGTTCTTCCTCCCCTTTCCTCCCCCCCCCCTTCCCGCTCCCCGCGAGGGGAAGCCCAGTTCAAGCATCCCCTGCTTTGCTCGGGCGCCGCCATCTTGTTTTGACGGCGCTTGAGAAAGTGCTTCCGGGTGAGCTTGTCGGTCGTCGGTTGGAAAGCGGCGTTTGGCTGTTGAAAGAATCCTCGCGCCTTCCTTTCTTCGAGGAGGGGGGCGCGGTTTCGAACGAAGAGCCGTCCCGATGGCGGTGGAGTCTCGCGTTACTCAGGAGGAGATTAAGAAAGAGCCCGAAAAGCCCATCGACCGAGAGAAGGTACAAAAGGAGGAGTTGAAGGTGGCGGGGAGAAGCGGGGGGCGGCGGGCCGGTCGCTCGGCTCGGCTCGCCTAGCCTTGGTCGTGCGTGTTGATGCCGTGTGCGCGACGAGCAGAACACCTCAAACGTCCATCCATCGTCTTTAAAATCAGCTGGAGGTGAAGCCGAACGTCGGAAAAGACACACACCCTGCGAAGGGCAACGGTTCCTCTCTCGCGCCTCTTTGCCATGTGGAAAACCGTCGGGGTGTTTTCTACCAGGTGCTCCCCTGCCGCTGTGGCTCCGCTGAGAACGTGTGTGCGTAAATGAGCTTTCACGGCCTGGGTTTTCTGTCTTGTCACAGGCTTGAAATGTGGTTGCCTTCATTTTGGGGGGCTCTTCGGGTTGAGCAGTGAAATGGCAAGAGCACTTAGGGAGCGCTTCATAGTGCTTTACAGCCCTTTCTGAGTGGTTTACAGAGTCCACAGGTTGCCCCCAAGAATCTGGGTGCTTGAGGTCAGAGGTCTCCAAACATAGCAACTTTATTTTTAAAAAAAAATATTGATTGGTCATACTTTCACAGTGAAAAACATATTTCCACTCATTACAGAGTGTGCACAACGGTGTTCACTCACATTGAATATTCATGTATTCATTCACATAATCCTAAATATGTAGGTTATGACTAAGTATTGTTAGTTATTTCTGCATTCCTTTCAGGCATATATTCATATATTTACATAATTATATAACTATGCACAGTATTATTTCATCTTAACAACTCTTACCTTTCTCTTTCATTTATAGTACAAATAACTTTACGTCTATCTTCGAACTAGTTTGTACCATAGGCTCCAAATCTCATGGTACTCTCTTTTCTCTTTCATTTCCATCAATCGCCTATCCATCTCTGCACGTTCTAAAACCTTTTTTATTATCATAGTGTCAGGAGGAATATTATATTTCCAATTCTGGGCCACAGCTATTATATGGAGTATGAATCTTTATATATTGAATTTTTTTTGACAATTTTATCTCTTAATATACCCAATATCTGGTTTCAACCAAACTTGGCAAGTTTAAGAGTTGTGGTCTTCAACTCTTCAATACAGGTGGTCCTCGACTTACAACAGTTGGTTTAGTGACCGAAGTTACGGCACTGAACAAAAGTGACTTGTGACCATTTTTCACACTAAATGCCTCCTTTTTTTCACTGGTTGCAAACAAGCTTTGAAAAATCTTCAGAAGAATAGGACTTCGGTGTTATATGCATCATATTCTTTTTCTGCTTCTCTATGGGAAATTCATAACTGGAGCTTTAAAATTCATTAAATGTTAGAAAACCAGCTAATATATATTTAGCTTTGCTACTTTTTGTATTTTTGTAAACCAACTTTGAGAGAAATTCAGTAACACTTGACACAAAGCAAAATCAATGGTATAAATACATTTAAGACTGGCTGTTTGCTTTGCAGACCTGTCCCCTCTTGTTGAGAGTCTTCACCACAAACAATGGGCGTCATCACCGAATGGATGAGTTTGCGCGTGGAAATGTACCTTCCAGTGAACTTCAGATCTACACATGGTGAGTTCTTGCCTATGCAGGTAATCATTTCCCTGTATCTCAATTTTGCATTAAAACCACATGACAAATGTCTTTTATGGTATGATAGCAGAATGGGGTTGCTGCTTTTTCTAATGTATAGAAGTTCTACTTCTGATAGATTAAAAGCAAAAAAATTGGATGTCTATTTTATAGCTTTCCTATCAATGGACAGTTTGTAGCAGTGGAAATTGCCCTCTACTGAGGAAAATTGAGATACATATTTTGAAAAAATGTGAATATTGTTCACCAAAGAAAGAAGTCTGGCTAATTAGTTTGTAGAATCATCTCTTTTTTTTTTACAAATATAATTGTGGATAGATATGTTGATTAAGCTTCAAAATATAACAAAGCATCTTAAAATTAAATTCTGAAAGATCGAACTTGGTATGTCTGAGAGGAAAAAAGACTGTATGATTGCAAATTATATGTGGCTACTAGAGCAAGGAGATGGTTTGTATATTCTATTTGAATGGCTACATGCATGGAAAATTAAGTCATGCAAATATTGATGAAAAGGCAGTGGTTAATATTTGATATAATTAATGTTTGACAAAAGAAGCAAAAATAAAGGAGTTTCTTACCACTTGGATACTTGAAGTGACCTAGTTAGGTTAGGAGAAACTTAAGATATTGAATATAATGGGAATGGGTTAACTTAAGAAGTGTGTTATGAAATAAGATCAGGGATGTGAATTAAAAAGTGATTTTGATACAAGAAAGGAATTTTAGGAAGCTTCCTCTTATAGAATGAACAACTAAAGTATATGAAAGATCAGTAACTTAAAAAGAAGGGGAAGATCAAGAAAACTATTTGAGATCATATATGAGATTATTCTCCTCAAAATAGAATAAGTGAGATATTTGAAGGATCTAAAGCAATAGTGTGGATTTGATGAAAGCAAGGATGGTTGACAAAGGAAAATATATGGAGGGCTGTGGTGCTGAGGTGAACTAAATTTGTTATTCCTCCTTTAATTTCCTTTGCTTACTACTTGTGGTTGTGAAAGACTGTATGTATAGATTTCTATGATGAATGCTTTACAAAAAAGAGCTAAGTGCTAATTAGAATCAAGACATAACAACATGAGAAAATGCAAAATATCCCTGTTCTGCTGCTCACATAATTTGGGAAATGAGAGAAAGCCAATTTTGAAAAAGATGTTTACTACCAAAAGAAATTTTTAAAGAAATATTTAATGGGAAATATATATTTTGATGCAATACTTTTCCTTAAGTTCTTAGAATTAATACCAGAAAGTGCTAATCTACACTTACTAAATTGACCTTGATTTTGTTTTCCTTCAGGATGGATGCAACTTTAAAAGAGCTGACCAGTTTAGTAAAGGAAGTCTATCCAGAAGCAAGGAAGAAGGGGACACATTTCAACTTTGCAATAGTTTATACAGATCTTAAAAGGCCTGGGTACAGGTAATACAACTAATGGTAACAGAGAACACGGTGTTCTTAATTGGTTTGAAAATTGTAGCATGCAGTAGGAACAAAAATTAATATAACGATGTAACCTGAACTTAGTGTTTGTAAATTAAAGTCATCTTGTTATATCCTTTTCCTTATCCTATAAAATATGTTTGTAAAGTCAGGCAGGTGCTAAATAAGTATATATCTCTGAACTGTAGCTGCCAATTATTTCAGGAGAAAGCATCTGATTTCTTTCAGAGAAAGTTATTTGATCCTAGGAAAAATAATTATTATTCTCTGAAGAAAATTAGAGCTGAAATTTGGTAGGCAGAAATGAATGTTTCAAGTTGCAAATATCAGGTGGCTAATTATGAGTGGGATTTTTGTACACTTAGGTTAGAGAGCATCTGTTCTTCCAATGCAATTGCTTAATTGTAGGGCAGCTTAGCATAAATTGAATAATTGTTTATAATATGCTTTCTCAATACCACATTCAAGCTGTCATTCTTTCTGTGTGCATGGTAGACATTTTCTAAAAATTTAAAACATTAAAATACAGTATGTGTTTGTTTGCATACTTTCCAGTCTTTTGGGAAGTATTTGCAAGGGCCACAAACTCAAGGCTGTATTGAAACATTACAGATAGGCTGAACTAATAATAAAAACTTTAGGTGAAGATAATTAACACATGAAGCAAAGTTTACTATTATGGTTGAAAAGCTGCTGAGATCAATAAGGTAAATGTCTAAATGGAGGGAAAATGTTAACACTAATTGCTATATGTAAAACACAAAAAGAAAAAACACCTGAGCACACACAACGGGATATATTCATAACTTCAGTTTTCTGGCATATTATCTTCATACCCAGGTTCTTGATTTAAAGTTTTGGAAAATCTCATGTCAGTCAGAGTAGATAGTCCTAGGGCAGAGGAAGTAGAACATCTCATATTGAGCTACATAATTATGTTCAGCATGTTTTTCCTATTTTGGTTTTGAATAACTTGATTTCCTGGAGGAAAATAATGTCCCCTTTGCTTTTTTCTACAGGGTGAAGGAAATTGGTAGTACAATGTCGGGAAGAAAGGGCACAGATGATTCCATGACTTTGCAGTCTCAGAAGTTCCAGATAGGAGATTACCTTGACATAGCAATTACACCACCAAATCGAGCGCCACCTCCTTCTGGTCGTATGAGACCTTACTAATATTTTGCCTTATATCAGACTTCCATCTGTAGACCTTCACCAATTTGTTTCTCCATTATTGTACTGATTATTTTTTTAAATGTACTGTGAGAATACTAGAACACTTAGTGATCTTAAGGATTGATGTTTGAATTATGTTATTGTACAAGGTGTATCCTCAAGCTATTAGTTTCCTCTGACAGTTTTTTTTTATAAAGTTGACCCAAGTAACAGCTATTTTCTGTATTTTTTAAAAATCTTGTTATGAAATAAATATACTAGTAAGTCTAACTTGTTTGTCATTAAAGAAATACGTATTTCATAAATATACTGCTCAAAAAAATAAAGGGAACACTTAAACAACACAATTTAACTCCAAGTCAATCACACTTCTATGAAATCAAGCTGTCCACTTAGGTAGAAACACTGATTGACATTCAATTTCACATACTGTTGTGCAAATGGAATAGACAACAGGTGAAAAGCATAGGCAGGTAGCAAGACATCCCCAATAAAGGAGTGGTTCTGCGGGTGGTGACCACATGCCACTTCTCGGTTCCTATGCTTTCTGGCTGATGGTTTGGTCACTTTTGAATGCTGGCGGTGCTTTCACACTAGTGGTAGCATGAGACGGAGTCTACAACCCACACAAGTGGCTCAGGAAGTGCAGCTCATCCAGGATGGCACATCAATGCGAGCTGTGGCAAGGAGGTTTGCTGTGTCTGTCAGCGTAGTGTCCGGAGCATGGAGGCGCTACCAGGGGAAAAGCCAGTACATCAGATGTGGAGGAGGCCGTAGGAGGGCAACAACCCAGCATCAGGACCGCTACCTCCACCTTTGTGCAAGGAGGGACAGGAGGAGCATTGCCAGAGCCCTGCAAAATGTCCTCCAGCGGGCCACAAATGTACATGTGGCTGCTCAAACGGTCAGAAATAGACTCCATGAGGCCAGACGTCCATAGGTGGGGGTTGTGCTTAAAGCCCAACACCGTGCAGGACATTTGGCATTTGCCAGAAAACACCAAGATTGGCAACTTCAACTCTGGCACCCTGTGCTCTTCACAGATGAAAGCAGGTTCACACTGAGCACATGTGACAGGTGACAGGGTCTGGAGACACCATGGAGAACATTCTGCTGCCTGCAATATCCTCCAGCACGACCGGTTTGGCAGTGGGTCAGGAATGGTGTGGGGTGGCATTTCTTTAGGGGGCTGCACAGCCCTCCGTGTGCTCGCCAGAGGTAGCCTGACTGCCATGAGGTACTGAGATGAGATCCTCAGACCCCTTATGAGACCATATGCTGGTGTGGTTCGCCCTGGGTTCCTCCTAACGCACGACAATGCTAGACCTCATGTGGCTGGAGTGCGTCAGCAGTTCCTGCAAGAAGAAGGCATTGATGCTATGGACTGGCCTGCCCGTTCCCCAGGCCTGAATCCAATTGAGCACATCTGGGACATCATGTCTCGCTCCATCCACCAACACCATGTTGCACCACAGACTGCCCAGGAGTTGGGGGATGCTTTAGTTCAGGTGTGGGAGGAGATCCCTCAGGAGACCATCCGCCACCTCATCAGGAGCAGGCCCAGGCGTTGTAGGGAGGTCATACAGGCACGTGGAGACCACACACACTACTGAGCCTCATTTTGACTTGTTTTAAGGACATGACATCAAAGTTGGATCAGTCTGTAGTGTTTTTTTCCACTTTAATTTTGAGTGTAACTCCAAATCCAGACCTCCATGGGTTGCTAAATTTGATTTCCATTGATAATTTGTGTGATTTTGTTGTCAGCACATTCAACTATGTAATGAACAAAGTATTTAAAAAGAATATTTCATTCATTCAGATCTAGGATGTCTTATTTTTGTGTTCCCTTTATTTTTTTGAGCAGTGTATAATTTTATTGTGAAATTAAGTAGAATATACGTGGTCCTTATTTTTGCATCAACAATGCTGTAGTAAGAAAAATATTGACTACTCCAAGAGTGTTTTCTTTCATTTCAGGTGCCACATTCCAAAAAAGTTATGACATTGCTTTACTTTTCTGTCCGTAACTGTTTGCTCTCTCCCACCATGAATCACCAGACCCCACCTCTGTGCATTATTCTGTCAAAGAAAAAACCTGCTAACTAGTTAGTTTACCTATTAATAGTGTGGCATTCAGTGCGAAATTTTTAGTACTGGCAGGCTAATTTCAGTGTTAACTTTGAAAAAGAAAAAGCTAAGTTCTACCTTTTTCCTTTTTTGAACAAGGAAGAGAAGGGACTTTTTGTTGCAAGAAGGCACATTTTCTTTTGTCAGCAGAGGAAGCAAGCAATGTAATTTCCTTAATAAAAAAAAATCATTGCTCCTTATTCTGGAAGCTACAGTACTTCCTGTTTAATATATAAATACAGGCAATACTGAAAATTCTGCCACACTAAAGGAACAAAAAGCTTGCACAAGTAGAGAGAAAAGTTAGGAGGACTGGAAGAAAACAGAAAGAGCAAAATAGTGGAAGCAAATGCAGTCAGGAGGTAGATTAAGACTAATGACGGGGACAGAAAAATATGATTACCCTTAGATGGTTTCTAATCAGTCTGGAACTGCCCATCTTCCGCAGTCCAAGGCTGTCTAATTCTTTCCTTTATACTTTTTCCTTGTTCCCCAGTTCCTCTTGTGTCAGCTTTTTATCTCAGTTTAACTTCCCTCCCCAACTAAAAAACACTGGATTTTCTCATCTACTGCTGAGATTCCTAGGTTATCGGCTATAAGTACAGTCTGCATGTCTGACATGTCACATCATAATATCTCTTGCCAATCATATTAGAGCAGGG
>BLBF01000006.1:21935784-21976713 GCA_015471245.1 Laticauda colubrina
AATCCCAAATATATTTACTGGAATTGATAAATGCTGGTGAAGCTATTTTCTGTTAACTAGGCAAATGATTAGAAGCAATTAATGTTTACTTAGTAACATTTGCTTTTATAAGAATTAGGTGTAGGTCTAGCAATTTAAAATATTCTGTTCCTTATTGGAGCATTAAAGTGCTAATATGCTTTAGTTAGGTATTCACTTGTTCTATATATCAAAGCTGCTATAATCTTTGGCTTCTGAGAGAAACCCCAGGTTTATTCACTTGAGGGCAGATAAAATACCGAACTTGGGAATAAAACACAAATACAGCTTACAATCATTTGTTTAGTGATAATTCAAAGTTAACAACAGCACTGAAAAAGTTATTTATCACTGTTTTTACATGACTATTGCAGCTTCCCTATGGTCATATGATCCAAATTTGGACACTTGGCAACTGGCATATATTTGACAAACAAAGTCAATGGGAGAAGCCTGATTTACTTAACTTCATGATTCATTTAACAACTGCAGTGATTTAAAAGACAACATGATTATGAATAATTTAATAAACTGACAGCATATAAATGATATTTATGTTCATTATTTTATTTTGATAATTTTTACAGGAGAGTAAAAATGATTGAATAGTTTAAAATTAAACATTTATACTTTACAAAGTAAAGAACCTTTAGGCTGATGGCTGAAGAAAAAAAAAATCAGATTTAGTCTTCATTTCATCCAGAGTATTTTCTGCAAATGTAATAATGAAGCACGTTTATAACACAATCTTGTTTCATTATCTTCAACTATTAATGTTTCAATAGATACATTTATTTTATAAGATTCTTAATTATGGAAATCGCATTCTATTTGTTTTTCTACTTCCAGTGTTAGTTTTAATGGGAAACTGAAAAGCATTATAGTTATTTCTCACAACTTTTCATCCATTTCTTCCTAAAAAAATTGAGAGCTAGATTTCAATTGGCTAAAGAGCTGTGGTGGCACAGTGGTTAGAATGCAGTATTTTAGGCTAATTCTGCTGACTGTCGACTGCCAGTGGTTTGTTTGACTGTTCCTTCTTTCCTTCTACCTTTTCTTCTTTCATAATTCTATCCATTGGCTAGAATGGCAGGGCTTTATATACAAAGCATCTGGGAAGGATGAGTATTTTGATTCCTTCATAATAGGTCTCTCCCCAGGAAATAATTGTATCATCTTTATTCAATTGACAAAAGGTTGGGAGATCGTAAATCACAAATTGATTTCTTGACCATAATGTCAGGAAAGTGTGAAAATGGCTTGTTTGGAGAAATGATACTAAATAGATCATTATAGGTTTTTAAAAGACAAAATATTCAGTAAGATAGCTCATTAAAAATAGAATACATTATCCTTGGTTGTCATGCAAAAAAAACAAAGCACTCAAGAAACAATGTTTCTTAGGATTGTTTGTGAAACTAAACATTGTATATAAGGATATAGAGCAGTGGTCCCTACTGCCTGGTCCCTACTGCCCACTAGTGGGCGTTCCAGCTTTCATGGTGGGCGGTAGGGGTTTTGTCCCCTACTTTATAAATCACCATTACTATGGAACCGGTAGGCGGTTTGAGAAACTTTACTACTAACAGAGATATAAAAGTGGGCGGTAGATATAAAAAGGTTGACTACCCCTGATATAGAGTATTAACATTATCAATGCTCATCTTTTTTTTTCCTGCCAAGATGGATTAAAAATTATTTTGGGAAAGGAAACAGTAGCAGAAAACTATCAGGGTAGAAAATATTTTGGTTGGCCACTGTTTAAAGCAAAGATAAAATATCTCAATTGCATGAAAGTACAAAAAAAATCAAGTTTCAAAACCTCAGAGTTTTCATAGTCACAAAATACAAGGAATGTACTTTTTGCTCAAATCTTACCTGTTTTCTTTGTTATCAGTACAAAGAAATAGCTTTTCTTCAAATTGTGAAGCATTTTCTTCTTTAGTTCCTTTCACAGCTGACCTGGGTACTTTTATATTTGGATTGTACCGGGATAAAATCTAAGTAAGTTTAAACAAGAAGAATGTTTGAAAAAAAGGACGTTTCCAATTTTGCTGATAAAATGCTAACTTTAGTGCAAATTAATTTTGTACATCAAACCTGCAAAAGGTTGTTTGGAATCACAGTTATTTCAGGCGGTGGTAACAGTGAACCGAAGAGGTCCTCATATACTGACATTGCTGGAGGAGAAGGTTCTTCAGTACATTCCAGATATTTGTCTGAATCCAGGACAGGTTGAACACTGTCTTTTATAAGATTATTATCTGATAGTATCTTAGGAGCACTTACATGCTAGGGCAAGAAAAAAAAATAGTGCTGAAATTTTGAAACATAGTGTATATTTTTCAGAAAATATCACATAACATTCAAGCAAGCATTGAGATATTATTCTGAGATATACATACAATGGATTCAATATGAGACAGACATTTTATTAAGAAGTTCTTAAAAATTGCCACTATGATGCTCAGTGCTTACCAGAGGTTGTATTTGCTGAGATTTTGTATCAAGTGGAGGTAATTCTGTTGTGTCTTTAGGAACATCCAAGTGATTACTTTCTGGAGACTCTGATAAAACAGTGGTCTTTCTGTGGGGAATTTTCACTCCAGGTGTGCAGAAGTTAGGCGCAGCAGGTGAAGCAAAACTATCATAACCTGAAAACATTTGATTGATTCACACTGAAAACATATTAGATTATGCAGAAAATGGATCAAAGAATTAGTTTAAGAAATATATGTTCATGAAAAGGGCTTATTGAGCAGAATCAGAAGAGAGCAAGGGACAGTCTAATGTGCCCCATTATCTTCAACCATTTTTTGCAAATTTACAATTCCCGATTGTTCCCTTTTCTCTCTCCCATCCAGAGCCTATTTGGAGATATCTGGGTGGTGGGGAGTAGGGAAAGTGTCCCAGAATACTATTGGCAATGCTGCAGGAAGAGATCTGAGTTTTGATTTGAGGACTCAGCAGAACCAAGTCCAGAACCTCAGCAGCATTTTCCTTAACAAATCCCAAATGTTGGGTGAAATACATTAAGGCACTGTTTCTCAACTCTGACATCCTCAAGCTGATTCCCAGAACTTCACTTAGGAATACGATATCCCAGAAGTTATTTGACCTACACAAGACTTACCACATACTTCATTTGATTGCCTGAGTGCTGCCAGATTCTGATTTGATAGCATCGCCCCTGCTGATCTGGTCAAGTTATCAGCAAAAGAAAAAAAAGAAGTTATTTAAATGAAAGTACAACCAATATATATCAAACCTTTCCCAACTATTTCAAAGGTGTTTTTTTTCAAGAGGCAGCTAGTTTTTTCTTTTTGTTTCGTTTCTCATCCAAGAAGCTTCTTCACCTCTGATTGGATGGTCGGGAATGGAAGGACCCATCAGGACTAGAAGTCCATCTGCATTAAAAAGACAAAGACCATTCTTTTGACGCCCACATTTTGGACAAAGAGGACCGCTGGTTTGAAATAGGGGTCAAAGAGACCATCTATGCCAAAACTGAAGAGCCTAAACAGAGCGGGAGGGATATGACATCATCTATCTCCAGTCTATAACACAGTTCCAAGAAAGTTCTATACCCATTTGCTCTATTCAGGTGACCCTGATGGTAGAGATGAACCTCCAGGTGGCCTTAACACTTTGCTAAAAGAATGCAAATAACCAGCTGTCTGCGAGGAATATAAATCCTTCCATTCCCCGCCATCCAGGCAGAGTTGAAGAAACTTCTTGATGAGAAGCAAAACATCTTCAAAGAAAAACAAGAAAGTCCAGCTACCTCTTCAAAAAAAGCACCTTTGGGACAACCATGACCTGGATGACTGAATATAGTTGGGAAAGTGTCTATGGAGATTCTCAAAGATAGGTCAGCTTTGATTTCCATTGGATTTGTGCTTCCCTACGAGGCCATGGTTTGCAAGCTAGGGATTTTTCCAGGCTTATAGCTCTTCTTTAAATAGCAGGTAAGGAGCTGGAGGATTTGGCCAAGAGACCCTTTGCAACATAAAGGTCAATTTTAGTACAGAAAACTTTGTTCACATCACAACAGCTTTGTTGTTGTTACCTGATGGCTGGTTTACTGCAACTGGTCAACCAAGGCTGGCTGCCATAGAAGATATTTTGGAAGTTGCAAGATGATTGAGCATGCAGGGCCCAAATTGTTCTGGCCCACTCATGTAATATTACTGTTTTGAGAACTGCACCAGCTGCCAATTAGCTTCCAAGTACATTTCAGAGTACTAGTTACTCTCTTTAAAGTCTTTAAATATGGCTTAGCGCTTGTACATATACAAGATTGCCTTCTCTGGATTGAATTTGCCCATTGTGTGAGATACTGTAGGGAGTGCTGCTTAAAGGGATCCTATGCTTGAATTTTTCAGGGATGTTCTACCTCAAAAACCATCCCCTCCTTATTAGTTTTGAAGAAGCATGAAAACAAGATATTTGGACATGTTTGAACATTTCACATGCATGATTTGAATGCATGATTCCTGCACCGAGATACATCATAGCCTTCTTGTTTAATGCCACTGTCTCTTTATATTTCAATATTATGTTATTATTTAAAAGCTGCTTGGAATTTTCAGAGATGGAGCAGCAGAAATGATATATTTATGCATGTAAGAAGATAAAAAATAGTTGTTACTTCAGACACAAAAGATACAAGAAGACAGAAAAATGATAATCGTTTTATTTTTGTAATGATTTTCAGTTATACCACTTACCTATTTTTTCTTGCTTTATTAAGCAAAAAGATTGTTTGGTCATCCATTAAATTTGTGGTTTCATCATTTACAGACAGATCACGCCCGTGGATATTGAAATATTCTACTTTGGGTAACAAATATTCAGATGCATCCCCTTTCACCTCTTCCTTTTGGATATGTGGAATGTGTATTGTGTCTGAAGAACTTGGAAAGGCATATTTTGAAAGCCCAAAATCTGACAGCTGGGGAGTTTCCAGAAGACTATGAGATCCAGATGATTTTTGAAGAAAATCAGAAGGTTTTGGCTCTATTTGATCAGATAAAGCTGATCCAGCGTTGATTTCATCATCAACCTTTATGGCTTTAAAAAGAGAATTGTCTCACTGAATCTGGTGATAAGGCATACCAAAAGTCAAGAAATAGATCACACATTTGGATGCTTTTTTCCTGTATAAATCTTGTCTTTCTATTACTACCATTGTTTGCTCTGTAACAAAGGTTTGCTAACCATGCAACAAGGTTTAACCAATAAATCAAGCAATTTAACCATTCTTTTTTGAATAATAGTGACCTGAATTGTATATGAAAATAAGAGATAAATAATTTTAAAGCCAAAGTATATTATGTCCTGGCAATGTGTATATTCAAAGAGTTTAGGAGGATCATTTTTTAAATCATCAAATTTTAAAAAGCGACAAAAGTCTTCATTTTTTGCAAGCAATCCTATGAAATCACTTTTAAATAAATACTTACTTTGCATGCATTTACAATATAAATAATGAACCTTTTAATCTAAAAGATCCTTGCTTAATATTATAATGCATCAGACTGCATATATCATTATACCAATTTTTATTCCATATATATCCTGTACTTAGTTATATGAGAATAAAACATTCTGAACTATTACTATTGCAAATGCGACATCACATCCCCACCCCAAAAACACAGCGGGGAGATGAAAAACCTTGATAACCTGAATAGTTTAAATAATTATGGGTTATACCAGAATGCTCATGCATCCTCAAGTGCCATGGAAATGGGAATAAGAAGCTACAAATAGATGCCTTTTTTTTTTATACAACTGAAGGCCAATAAACTTTGTATCATAGGGCCAAAAAAATAAAATAAAATAGAGGCATAGTTTTTAGTACATATGTATATTATAGAAATTTTTAAACTTTTGACTTCGGCAGTGCCAAGCCTAGCAGCAATGTCAAGATCAGATTTTCAAAGCTATAGAAGATGAAGAGTGATATATAGGCTTTAACAAGCTGAAGTGTCTATCCTTTTTAATATTAGTAATGCACACAGAAATAAATTATAGAATATATTAAAGCACCATATATTCTAGATTGAGGGGAAAAATACCTTCATTCTTGCCTGTAAGTGGCTTGTGACCATATTTCTGAAAGAGATCTCTTATTTTTTCAAGATTGGCTGCATTTCTCTTCATCAGAACTTTGGTGGCCTTTATGAAGTTGTATGTGGCATCTCTTTCTGAAGAACTTGTTTGTAGACTATTATCAGCATCAGCCTATGATTTGTTTTTAATTTGAGTTAGAACTGATCTTAATAAAGAAATAAACTTTAATAGTCAATTTGTGTATGTGTTATCAAGTTACATGTCAGGTTTAGCATAAAAGCTCTTTATTACATAGAAGCAGCAAGAAATTTTTTTTCATTTTAATAAAAACATAGTTTATTTAAAAATCATGTTGAGTTATGACTTCATGCTATCCAAAGCTACTTATGTTTTTAAAAAATAAGGCTATCATCTCCTAATAGAATAGGATTGGTGGGTTTTCTGAAAATATTACAAATTTACATGGAAGGTTTCAGGAGACAATGGTACAGAAGAAATCAGGTTTTCTATCTTGGGGAATATGAAATACTACCATGGGATACGACCTAACACAGAGAAGCCAACTTTCACATATGTTGATCTTCCACTAAATCAGACCTTAACTCTTAATATAAAAGTGATGAAGTTCTAAAAAAGCAATTTGAAGGTAAAGAGAATGAAGAGAAGCAGGTCATACCTACCTTTAGTATTCTGACTTCAGAGTACAGTTCATGTAGATATCTCATTGGAGAATCATCTTCAAATTCTTCAAAACATTTGAAAATAATCACAATCAAAATCTTTAGAAAATGATGTACAATACTGTACATTGTTTGTTATTTAAAACATGAGATATTCTAGCCATATCAAAAATTAGCATGGTCATTGGTTGGGAGTCCTAGGAACATCAGTATGAGCTTCAGAAATGTACTAATGAATGCAAATTAAGTGTAGAATTCAGAGGGACACTGTGTCCAAATTTACATACTGTGTTGTTTAAACCAAAATGCAAGTTTGGTTTTTGTTTCAGCGTAAGCTTTCTGAAGCAAAAGCAATTATTTACTATGTTATCACCTTCATCTTCCAGTAAAATTTGCTTAAAATGGTCAGCCTGCTTCTGCAAAGTGACTGCCAAAGTTCGCAGTTTGTTGAAGAATGTTCCTGTCACATCCATACCGAAGAAAAGCAACAGCTTGTTTCTAAAATTAATTTTAGAAAGAAAATGAAATAGTTTTCAACTTTTCAAATTATGTTCAACACATTAAAAGATTTTGAAAAAAAATAATATAGCTTAGAAATAGTTGAAACAGCCTTTCCACACACGCATATTTATTTAAAGGGGCACAACTTATCTAGTAGCACATATATTTGCTATCCAATTCTAGAAGTTTTCCCTCCATGTTACATTTCTATTGTGGAAATGCTGCTTTCCTCCCAAGCCCTAAGCAAATCACCATGTGGTCAGAAAAAGTTAAAGGGCTCTCCCACAAGGCATCACTGCTGTGATGTGCTCTCCAGAGGGCTGCCCTTGAAAAGCCACTCAAAAGCTTTACCTGGTCTAGAATACAGCAGTGCAGGCAGTGAGATGTACTGTTGCCAGTTGGCTTCTGGGTGCAATTCAGGATGAAGGTTATTGCCTATAAAGTCTTATCTCATATCAAGTTAGATGATTTATAAGGTCCCTTCCTTCCAACTCTGTTAATCCATTAAATCACATGCACAGGCACTGCATTATATATACGGTATTTTGGCAGTAGCCAAAAAAGCCAAGGCAATCCTGAATTGCCTTAACAGAGGGATACAACCAAGATTAAGGGAGGCACTAATAGCCCTCTATAAAGCCTTAGTAAGACCACACCTAGAGTACTGCACCCAGTTTTGGTCACCACATTATAAAAAAGATGTTGAGACTCTAGAAAAAATACAAAGAAGAGCAACCAGGATGATGAGGGGACTGGGGGCTAAAACATATAATGTACAGTTGCAGAAACTGGGCCTTGGCTAGTCTAATAAAAGAGAAGGACCAGGGGAGACATGATGGCGGTCTTCCAACATTTGAGGGGAAGGGGAGGAAGGAGCCAAACAATTTTCTAAAGCACCTGTAGGCCAGACAAGGAATAATGGATGGAAACTGAGCAAGGAGAGATTCAACCTGGAAATAAGGAGCAACTTTCTGACAGCGAGAACAATCAACCCATGGAGCAGAAGTTGCCCTCGGAAGTTGTGGGAGCGCCATCCCTTGAGACCTTCAAGAAGAGATTGGTCTGTCAGAAATGGTGTTAGGGCCTCCCGCTTGGACAGGGGGGCTGGACTAGATGACCCACAAGGTCTCTTCCAACTCTGATTAACTGCATGTGTTCTGGGGAAGAAAACATTTATCTCATATCGCTTACAATTGATCAATCCAGGGTGCCTTTCAATATTCAAGTCTCCCTAAACCCTCTGTTCTCCCTTCAGAAGGCAAGAGGGATGCCCTGAACGAGGACTGCAGGAAATCAGTTTTCGGGAGCCTGCAAAGCCTCACCTCCGACCTCAAGACAGAGGCATTCGGAGCCTTCCCTGAATACCTCCGGTCATTCGCAGGAGCCGCCGAAATGCAGGAGAAACACCCCTCCGCAGCTCGCCAAAGACACAACGGACGCCGTTCTTTCGCCTCAGACCGCAGCTGGCAACTTCTTTCCTTCGCGGCCTTTTGAATTCCCCGGGACGGCGGGCGCCGATTGGCCCACGACGGCTCTGCCCGCCTCCTTGTTGCAAATCCGTGACGTAGCAGGCGTCGTTTGGCTCGTCCGCATTCACCTACCCCTTTTTTTTGGGGGGGGGGGGGGAAAGGGGGGCCTGCGGTGCTCTCGCGACAGGCGAGACTTGAGGTTCGTTTGGCTCGATCCGGATCGTTCGTGCCGAGAAGGACGCATCGACGAGGCCCGGTGAGTCGGGAAAGGGCCTTGTGGGAGCAAGGGAACGTGCGGCGGCCCGTGGCCTCATAGGCGACGCTGACGCTGTAGGCCAGTCATAAAAATCATTGTGGGTGCATCGCGGTGGAGGTCGTAGGCGGCCATTGTGAGCGGCGGCTGTTTTCTGCAAAATCTTCTTTTTTGGTCTTCAGCATCGGCCCAATGCAACTTGGGAGGTGACTAGAGCAGTTCTTATCAACCTTGGCTACTTAAAAGATACGTGGACTTCAACTCCCAGAATTGGCCAAGGTCGAAAAATAGCGGATTACAACATATGTATTTATATATATGTTATATGTATATCCTGTTTTTCTTTGGATTTTCCAAATAAAAGGCAGAGGCTTCAACAAAAGAGTTGGAAGGGACCTTGGAGGTCTTCTAGTCCACCCCCCTGCTCAAGCAGAAGACCCCCGTACTCTATATATTGGGTCCCCGAAGACTTGTAGACTTCAACTCCCAGAATTCCTGAACTCACATGACTGGAGAAGGAATTCTGGGAGTTGAAGTCCACAAGTCTTAAAGCTGTGAAGTTTGAAGACCCCCTGCTCTATATCAAGTGGCTGGCCAGTCTCTTCTTAAAAGCCTCCAGTGTTGAAGCACCCACAACTTCTGTGAAGGCCAGTCGTTCCACTGGTTAATTCAGGAAGTTTCTCCTCATTTCTAGGATGATTCTCTCCTTGATTCATCCGTTGCTTTTTGTTCTGCCTTCAGGTGCTTTGGAAAATAGATAGACCTTCTTTGTGGCAGCCCCTCAAATACTGGAATGCTGCTGTCATTGTCACCCCTAGTCCTTCTTTTTCTCTTGACTGCCATACCCGGTTCCTGCAACCATGTTTTAGCCCCCAGGCCCCTAATCATCTTTGTTGCTTTTTTATTCACTCTTTCCAAAGTCTTCAACTTTTTTATAATATGGTGACCAAAACTGGATGCAGTATTCTAGGTGTGGTCTTATGAAGTCTTTGTTAAGCAATATTAATACTTCAAATTATCTTGATTCTATTCCTCTGTTAAATGCTGCCTAGGATTGTATTGACTTTGAGGATGCTGTTTGCACACTGCTGGCTCGTATTTAAGTGATTGTCCATGAGGACTCCAAGATCCCTCTCACATCAGAGTTACTGAAATTGAGCCAAGTTTCACTTGTTCTATATACTGTCAATACCAGTGGTAACTTTTATTCCATTGCAAAATATTAATCCAAATAATTAAAATACCTATGTATTTCACAGCAGTACACCAATTGGCATCAGTGTGCAAATTTCTTTAAGGTGCCATTCTTATTACTGTTCATTTTCATGAAAACATTTGATAAAGTTTTCCTTTCTTTTAAGGACCCCTTCAGATTGGGTATTGATACATGGAGATGTCTAGTAGTTCATGAAAAAAAACTTGAAAAAGTGAGCTTCTGATTTCTTCCCCCTTGCCTCTTTCTTGAAAAAAAATATGTTCATTTGATTTTATGTTGTTCCAGAATCTGGCAAAAACCTTGATTTTCCAAAAGACCTTTAGAGATTAGCTGTGGAGCCATGAATGCCTATATTATTTTAATATATTATTGGGAACCTAATACATTTTTAGGGATTTGTATCATGACATTCTTAATTTCTGTAAATGATCTGGAATCTCTCCAAATTCAGGCACAAATTACTTAAATGCAACTGATAAAAATTAGTTTTGTTCTTTGCAAATGTAAATTTAATACATTGATTTAGAATGTTTAAACACTTAATATTTCAAATAGTTAACATTTTATATTTCTTTTTACAGGCATGTTTCTGACTCGAGTACTGTTTCGAAACAGCATTCCTGGAAAACAATGGATTGGTAAACACAGACGGCCAAGATTCATTACTCCTTTAATGAAAGCAAATATGATTAGGAGACTTGAAATTGAAGCTGAAAATCATTATTGGCTAAGTTGTCCATATATGACAGAAGAGCAGGAGTATCGCCATGATGAAGAAAATGTACTTGCGTTAAGGCAGCAAAGAATAGCTGAAGAGAGAGCAAAGTTTCCTGAACACAAGTATGCTTCTGAATATCTGAAACACCTTAACGTGACCAAGAAATGGGCAGATTCCTGATGTATGTCTTTTGCCATTCTAAAAGATTTTGTGGATTCAGTGGGCCTGCTTTTAGTGGCAATGAAACAGTGCACAAAGTCAAGAAATAAATATATTATTCTTGTTTTCAATCAGCTATTGGCTTCAAAAATACATAAGCTCTTCTACTGAATTATGCTTTTTTTCCTTTCAGAGTTTAGTGCTATTGTTATAAAAAGAATTTGAGGTATTTTTCTTTTTAAAAAAGTATGCTTGCATATTAGAGATGCATTAACCCACCCATATGTTTAACATACCTATTTGATTCCCTCCCCCCCAAAAAAAATCCTTAAAAGCTGGTTTTGCCTCATATTTCCATTCCTCTGTTCCCTGGAACATAAAATATCCTAAACCATGTATCTATCTATGCATTCAGAGGCATAAACACAAAGAGAACATTCCCATTTTATCCATTTTACAGTATATATATCAGTGGTTCTCAATTTGTGGCCTGTAAAGGCTTCAAGAAATGTTATGATTTCAATCTTCAGGGTCTGGCCACAAAACATATTTAAAGAGGATGTGGGATGAAGAAAAGGTTGAGAACCATTGGTATAAAACCAAGCTTCCGGTTTGGAAGTACATTTTGATTTAGGATAGTCACCCAACTGAAAGAGTTATTAATGGCTCAAGCAAGGCTAGATAATTGCCAATGATACAGGCTCAGTAAACATCTTATTTGGAAGACTCTAATTTTGGGTATGTTGAAGCTGCCCTTGAAATGTTAGTAACAAAAGACACCAAATAATTTTAAGATTTTAATGAGTGTAGTCTTAATTGAATTAAGAAATAGAAGAGATATGCTTTTAAGACTCCCCAGGCAGTGCATAAAAATGGTTGAAGCATTTTCCATTTCAATAGAGGCTAAATGCATTTTAATGCCTTTCCTCTTTTTTATGTCCTTACTCATTTATGACAATGCAAAATAAATAACTGAAATCGAAATGCAGCAGAAAGCCTGTTCCCAAGTTATTTATTTTCTTATGCATTCATTATGTCATAACATTAATGTATCATCAATTTGGCAAAGGGCTTAAAGATTATGCTTTTTAAAAACAGTTATAATTAAGACATGATCTGTACTTTGATATACAAAAGTCAAACATGATTGAAAATTAATTACACTGGTGGAAAATATACATGAAGATATTACAAGGTGCAGTTAAAAATAGGAAAATTTCAGGCAAAGTGATCTCTCTTACATAGTTCATTTATAAAAGCCCATTTAAAAAGTCTTTATTAAATTATTAGTGGCAATATGCTTTTTCTGTGCATAGGAATACTATCTGCAACATAAAAAACAGATGCATTATTCACATTATGTATCCTCTAAGTATCCTCATACCATTTTAGATTTGAATACTTGCAAGCCTACTACTACAACAGAGAGATCTATATTTAAGTAAAATATCTGCATACACCTTTGTCATAATAACAGTGCAATATATCTGATGTACCCACTGGTATATAACACAGGTTGCAGCAATTTTGGCTAAATTATGCCATTCTATTAATTTATACTGGGGAAAAACAAGACGTAGTGAATAGCACTCCATAATACCCTATAATGTGCAGTCTTGAGCCATATAGTTGTCATGTTCACAAAATAAGTAGCTTCCAGGTAAATATATTTAGGATTGAGGTAAAAGATCACAATCTTTAAATCACTTTCTGAAGCTTTCCTGGTGTAATTTAAGAATCCTGGGAGATACTAGGATTGCAATAGAATATAAGATGTTTGATAGTTTATCAGTTCTTTGGTACCAGGAAACAAAAATGTTATCTCAAAATATCAAAGTATGAGCCATTTAACTGCTGTTCAATCTTCCAAAAGACATTTAGTAATTTATTTTGTAAATATGGAGTCTCGTTCTATTTCAATTTTCAAGTATAATCTGGAAAATACACATTGGATTTTTAAGACTAACTGAAAACCTGCTTTTATAATATAGGTGTATAAGATACATTTTTGTAGCTATGATCTAAATGAAATTGTATACAGTATTGTAAATAATACATTTAATTACTTGGACCTTGTCACGATATTAATAGAAAATTACAAAAATAACAATTGGTAGGACATTTCTCCAACACAGGATGCCAGAGATCTCTTTAATCAAGTGCTGTTTAAGCCTTTTCTATTAATCACAATTCCTTGGAATAAGAAACCATAATTACTAGAAAATACTTGTCTTATTTAAAACTGCAGCATAAAATTAATTTATAATAGCAGCCAGTCAATCAAGTCTTAAGTTTGTAGAACTAAACATAAACAATTACTGGGAAGGGACTTCCTAAGGCAATCAAGAATCTATGCTTACAATATGCAAGCTATAATTCCCCAAAATGAATGTACATTAAATGTTTCTAATTATACCATTGCATGTTCATTAGCAAAATGCTTTGACAAAGCACTTAAAATCTACACATCTTCCAATATAATCAGCATGATATATCATACTCTTTGGTATAATTTCTTGAAATTAGTAAGATTTTCTATCTGTAATTCAGTATTATAATCACTTTTCTTTCTGACCCAACATATAGATCAGGGCTGTCAAACTTTCGGCTTGTGGGCTGGATGTATCACACACTGGCCACACCCACACCTGGTTTAGGGGAAGGGGAAAAAAAGTCCCGCTAAGTCACATGATGCCGTCGTGACGACGTGAGCTTGACACCTGATATAGATGGTTTCACTAGTCACTACTGGAAATTTTTCAATAGCTTAATGATTGAAAAATAATTTAAAATACTAAATATTGCCAACATAGTTTTAAATTTACCCCAATTATTACTAGATATCTGTAGATGCCAAACAAATAAGTGCAAAGTGCTATTATTTGTATATATACTTTACTCAGAGAACCCTGTTATCCATTTTTACTGATGCATTTGAATTTTTATCTTTTAAGACAATTTTTGCTGCAGTCAAGTTATTGGTGTAATGGTACGTGGGAATGACTTTGGGAGTTGGGAAGAACCACAGCCAGAGAAATGGTTGGACAAGAGGCAACTTCGTCTAAGGAAGCAAGGTGGGTATGGCAAACATTCCAGAAGGAACCCTTCCTAGTTTCCTGGACCAAAAAGGCAACGAAAGAGACATATACTTTCAGAGCTTGCAAGACTGATGTCAGCCTTACAAGATGGTCCAGAAAGGAAGCACACTCAGATGAGCTAAATGTAAACCTCACAAGGATCAGTCTTGTAAAACATATTTCTCCCTTGTCATCTTTAAGGTCCAAGAAACTACAGAAGGTCCCTTCTGAGACAGCCACAGCCACATTGCTTCCATGGCCTAAGTTGCTGTTATCCAACTTTTCCCCTCGCTATGGCTCTTCCCTGTCTCCCAAGATCCTTCCCACATATTACAGATATGCAATAACTGATCTTTCCTATGTACCAAATAATTTAATTTAAATGTATTTGCTATTACTTCTAGTTGTGGATTTTCGGAATTTGTACTGTGTTCTAACAGCCTGACTTCCTTCTATTTTATCCTCTCTATATCTAGACAGCACTAATTCATAGCACTGAACCACATTATGTGACCAAGAGGGTAATGAGATTTTGAGCCTAACTTGTACTGCAAAGATAGGACGCAGCATTGAGTCACAAGAACTGCACAATGTCTTTTATTTCTTCTCATTTTAGAACTTAATTTGGAAAAGCCACATTAATAGATATATTATGCATTTTATGCTACGTCCTGTTGTTTATAATACTCAATAAATTTAAAAGTATATAACAGGACAGGAACTATCCAACCACAGAGTGAGAGAGATAAATTTTATTCTCTTCAAAATTTCTCAACCATAACAACTTTAATATGTAACACCAGCTCCCAGAATTGTAGGAGCTGGATTTCTAAATATGCCAACGTTATTAAGAGTCATAATAATCAGAACATTGCTGGGAGGATTGGTGATTGTGTGGGAAAGGAAATGCATGTATACAGTCCTTGTCAAGAGTCATGCATCCAGTGTCTTCCTACCCTCGTAACACAGGGCTGTCAAACTCCTGGCCCGTGGACCAGATGCATCATGCGTTGGCTACACCCACGCTTGGTTTAGCGAAAGGGAAAAAAGTCCCGATATGTCACATGATGCTGTCGTGACAATGTGAGTTTGACACATCTGCTCTAACAGATTAATGTAAGCTTTTACTGTTGTACTGAAAGTATAGATCAGTATTTATTGTTAAAGGATTGGATTAGATCAAAGAGAGATAGAAAAGATGGGGAATCCTGAACAATGAAAGCAGACGGCTGTGAACAAGGTCTCCTTTCTCAAGTTCCTTCCCTAGTCCACTCTATGTTTCTAGTGCAGAAGGTTATGAAATCCAATCCTTCAATAACACTTTCATGCCAGCTTATTTCCTATTTAAAAAAGCAAGAACAGAAAGAAAAAGAAAGGAAAGATTTCTGTTCATTGCTGAATAACCTGCAGATTTCAGAAAGAATATGTATGTTAGGGATATCAGGCAAAAAGGCTTACAAATAAAATCCGCAATTATTAAATATTCTAAAACAGGGAGAACATCACTTTTACAGGTTTCCAAGAAGTTAAAATACCAGATACCTTAAAAATAATGACCAAAATTGCTCAGGAAAATAATTTTCTCAATCAGTGCTTCAAATTGCTAATGAGATGAGAAGAAACCTTGCTTCTCTAATACTGTACAGTATTGTAACCACACTGTATTGCAACAAATCAAGTCTGAAAGAAAAGGACTTTGATTATCAGAGAAAGTTAGAAAGTCATAGTTTTCAATTGGCTGCTTCACAACACCTCCACCATTACTACTGGTTAACTCATGATTGTTATTTGGGGGGGGGGGAACCAAAAGTACCAAATACCAGTAGTCCACCAGATGATGATTGAGCCACATATAACCGTATTGTGGAATGTTAATGGTGAAATGCTATAATAAGCTACATGACTACCCTTTCCTACCCCACTTTTCTCCCACAGAACTGTTACGAAAGTAATGATACCAGAGCAGCATTGCTTTACACATGAAGTTTGCAGAATTAGTCACTACCACAGTGCAGCTGGAATGCATAGTTTCTGCATTTCTGAGTCTTGCAGACATTTGCAGGGCATTTGAGAATTTGGCCCTTTTAATAGCTTATGTCCATGTTGCAAAAATGCACATCACGAATCTTAAGGCATCAGACTTTCTGCACCGGAATTGCTTATAAGCATCCACTGGATACCATCAACAATCTCATTTTCCATGTCTTGTTAACATGCTGGAACTGTTCCATTGATTTATTGGTGTCTTCCTTAAAAAAATAATATCCAAGCACAAATGTATTGTAGAAATCTATTTGGAAAACAAACTGGGTAAGTATTTAATTGAATAAAGATAAGTAAAGGCAAGTAAAAGACATGCTAATTCTGCACCGAAAATTAATTTCTCCGCTATGAATTGTTGTTATGTAAGAAAAACTTTCCAGAAAAGACACTAACGCACATATGAAACCTGGGCTGCCACTTGCTTTGCTAAATCAGCTTTCTCTTGTCAAACTAGCTATTAATTTACAAATTATTATTGTTTTTATACAGAACAGGTTTTTACTCTGTCAATTGTTTGCAAACCTTCCATGTTCTGTGGAGTTCTTTATCTCTTTTTGGATTTAGCCTGCAACTTGATGAAATCTATGTACTGTTTTTGGAAAAAATCCACCATGGGATGTTTAGTATCAATACTGAAAATCCCTTTTCTGAAATTCAGACAAAATTTGGATTTAAAGCAGCATTTGTTCATATTTCATATATATATTAATTTCTTTTGAATAATAGAATTAAAAACTGCTAAATTTGGAAGCAGCTCAAATTAAATTAATGCTTAATGTGATAACATTGTGGAATGTAGTGCTAAAAAGAAGCTAACATATGCAAAGTATGCAAAGTAAGATAGAAAATATTTTATTATTAAGTGTGGCTCAAGGTCAGCCTACGGTGCAGCCCATGTTTGCTTTCCTCTTTACATAAAATATTGTGGAATCAAAGTCATATTGACTTTTCTGAGGATACATTTTCTTACCATTTCTTCTTCTCTGAAAGAAATGGATACTGAGATAAGATCAGCTCTCCAATGAAACTATAATATGTTTTTTTACACCTGAAAAAGAAGAGCCTGGTTTAAAGGTTTTACACATCAGAAAGAGGAGGATGCAATTACTACTTAGTTGTGTTTTCTTTGTTGATATTCATTGTCTCCTGTGCCAGGTGTTTCATTTTAATAGTGACTGTATATTTTAAATAATGATTGTTTTTATGTATTGTTTTAATTGTAGTATGCTGCTGAGAACCTTTTCATGAAATGGTCAGCCATATAAATTTGATAGATCCTCTCCAGATATTTGTTTTCAATAGGAATTGTGAAATCCTTCCCCAAGATGACTGCTACCTAGTAGAAAAATGTCCTCACTTGCCGGTGATCTGCTGTTTTTGTTGCCAAAGCTGGTTCTTTAGCAGTGTTGGTACCTGGATTTGAATGGAGGGACTTAGGAATGACTCAAAATGACTTTTGAATGGCTGTGGACCTACTCAGGATGGGGGATCTTGAAGATTGGAATTCTCTGTGAGAGCAGCCAGAAAGTCATTGATATTTCATCCAACTTTTCTTATCAACACCATTTCCTATCAACAGACCATTGTCATAAGCAAGTCTGGGTTTTAACTTCACTTTGCTTTTTTTTTTTTTCATCCTTAAAAGTTAATTGACTAGCTGAATGCTGATTTATTTCAACCCCCTGCTGAATTTTTTCTCTTCTTTTTTGTTGTTTTCCTTTGGCTGTTTTCATTAACTTCAGCTTTTCCATAAGGAAACATGGCTTTTCTTTGGCTTAGTGAAAGTGCTTCAACTTGATTTACATTTTTATTGGACATTCACCACAGGTATTTTGTATTTTATCAAGTTATAAAAAGTTTGGACTTTATTTTTCTTAATCCTTTTTAATTTGGGATCAAAATATCCAGAAAATATTCTGTTCTTTTACCTTTTTCCTGTTCTTCTCCAAAGAATTCTTATCTACCGTGTTAGGAATGTAACTCACCTAACAGTTATTTGGGTTGGAAATATATAAACTGGGATAGACATTTTAATACTGTATCTTTAAGAGAATGCTAAAACTGTAATTGGGTGTGGTTCCACAAATGGCCATAAAATGGAGCCAGAAACCTGGGTTGTTTAGTCTCAGAAGTATGTGAGTCTCTATTCCTTCTGTTGAAGAGAGTTGCTGATCCTCCCAATGACTGTTACTGATCATTGATGTAAGTCTGTTACTGGACTGTTTTTGATACTGGACTTTGATATTTGGATTATCCCTGAACTGAAACCTGACTGCTTTACCTGTGAATGACTTGGAATGCTTATCTTGGACTTTGCTTAAACATTTCTGGGAAGTAAAAACCTACATTTACTGTACAGTGTATCTGTGTGCTGTGTGTGTGTTATTCTTCACTATTCTCACTACATCTCCCTGTATGCGCTCATTCTCCTAATGGGGAATTACCTCAATATACCACATTGAACAACAATATGTTAGATTACAGACAAGAAAAGGAAGGTAAACACTTGAGAAAAGACAGCCTGGCAACATGCAATTCTAAGCTGAAAGTTTTTTTAAAAGGTTTGATGAACTCATAATGACTGTGGAAAACATTCAGAGGCAAGTGAATGTAAATAAACTCACAAAAGGAATGTGATTTAAAAGCAGAAGATTTGCTGGGAAGAAATATGAACTCAGATTTAGAAATAACAGAGTTGACTCCATATGCCACCCTGAAGTTCAAGTCTGCACTTTTATATAACAGTAGAAAATGGTCTGCGTAGATAAGTTGTAAATTGATCTTTTTTTAAGTATAATGAAAGAGGTTGGGGAATGTATTTACCACATTTAACTAGGGAACAAATTCAACTGAACTTTTTTGGGAGGACAAGCTGGCTTTGGAGATTGGATGTATTGTATTGACAATAATTGATAAGTGATGTTATATTAAGAAACAAATATAGATATTTGATCAAGGATCAGTCAGGGTTAATTTTTGGAACAATTTTGAATAGTTAAGAAGCAGTGGTAAATTTCCTACAAGTGATTACCATAACAGTTCGTTAATGGAGGTTTTTGGAATTTTAATCTTATCTTTTTATTATTACTGTTCTTCCTATTAAATATTTTATTATTAATACTGCATACAGATGATAGGTTAAGAACTTTATTTGAGCCTTATAGGGTGGGAAACTAATATTGTTGTATTAATCAGCATTCAACTAGGGAGGACAATATGTATACATGTGTTAGACTTTTTTTTACTGCAGCTTTCTCTTTTTTAAAGTCTTCTCTTTTTTTCTTTTTTATATTTTGGGGTGTTTTACATTTTAACTTTTTTTGAATAAAATAAAAATAGATTTAGAAAAAAAAACAAATTGTAAAATCCTGCCCTATAACAAACTGCCATAATTATGCATACCTGATTTAACAGTTTCATCTTCTGAACTGACTTCTACCCACTGGTTATCACCTGCGAGCAATCGATTTTGAGATTCACTGAGTGGCCTAGTAGGAAATGGCTGACTAGTAGAAGAGCTGAAAAATAAAATTTATGTTAGACAGAATGGATTCCCACAAAAGTTCACTCTTGCAATTCTTCATGAAATATGTTTATAACTACACTGTTGCCTCTAATTATGTACTCGTATAGTCCAACAGATCTGAGCTGCTTGAATGATTTTAGATTTTTCTTTTTTAAAAATCACTGCTGTCATCTGATGGCTCTTCAGATTTTCAAAGGTCAGATTTGTAGCCCTAACTACTGTATAACATTCATGTTTAACGTAAAGAAAAACAACTCTAAATTTATAAGAAAGCCTCAAAAGCAAAATTATTATTTTTTAAATGATCATAAATATAATACTCAAGACACCTTGAACACTGCTGGTTTATTTTGCCAAGCAGGATTACTAACTTCTGTTAAAAGCAATCGTGGAAATTGTTCCTCCAATAAATAGCTATCAGTAAATTGACTATCAGTGATAGTCAACCTGGTCCCTACTGCCCACTAGTGGGCATTCCAGCTTTCATGGTGGGCTGTAGGGGTTTTGTCCCCTACTTTATAAATCACCATTACTGTGGAACCAGTGGGTGGTTAGAGAAAATTTTACTACTAACAGAGATACAAAAGTGGGCAGTAGGTATAAAAAGGTTTACTACCCCTGGCTTAAATGGTATTTTCAAACTTTGAAAGAGACAGCTAGAAACCTTTTGTTTCTAATTTCTCCACTTGCACATCAAAAACAGGTGGCAAGAAACCAATCTAGGGCTCAGAAAACTTCACATAACAATAATGAAATATAAGGTCAAGGAAAGGTAGTCCAAAGGTTTTTCTGCACATTTTTCAGTTAAAACAATTTAACTGAGTAAGAGTTTCCAAAACACATCCCCTATTTATTTATTTGAACTGCCAGAATCAGCAAGAAATTAAGTTACGATTATAATAAAGATAAAAATAAGGCTAAAAAATATAAAAAGGAATGTGAACGGAACAAAATTGATGTAACCCATATAGTGTCAGCCTGGTGTGTTAAGTCCAGAAATGTGACCATATAGACTACTTCTACTTTATTGTAAAATTACAATAGGACCTTGCAAGTTTGAAAGTACAACCCCTCTTGCTTTTACAACCTAAGAAACAAGGGTGTGTCCCTTACCACACCCACATTCTTTTTGTGGCCTTAGCTGCCTCTTATCTGACCATTCTTCTGGCTGTGGCTCTTTACCCTGCCTCCCAAAGCCATTAAACATAGGTTTTTTGGCTTACTTCTGTTTTTAATATCTGGCAGATAGCCAGCAATTGGAAGTGGGGATGGGTGGGTCACTTCTGATCCTTTGAAGGCTGTTCCGTAGCACTGGCCCAGCCAATGATAAACAGCATCCGCACATTTCAGGCCTCTTGCATTCTGGGAAAGTGGAGTATTTTTTCTCCTAACTGCTGAAATGGTGCCATTAAATTGAGATAAAAGGTAATCTTAGTTCCCCATGGTATAGAGAAGATTGGTTCCTGTTGGAGGAGATAGCTATTTTTAAGCTCTCCTTGTTTTGGAGGACAGATATAACTACATAACCTCCTCCTTCCACCACAAAAGTCAAAATAAATAAAAAAATTTTTTGCTCATGTTTACTTTTTGAAAATCTACTTTTCCTTCCTTTTGCTTTTTAGATACCTTTTTGGGAAACTTTTGCTTAGCCAAAAAAAAAAAAAAGTGATAGATTTCTCTGCGGACCTATGGCACGAAAGGGCAAGAGGGGTTAAGCTACCAACTCATAACATTGAATACCTTCAGTTCTCTTCCACAATTCCCCAAGGAGGTGTGAAAAGTGCTACAGTTCTTGAATTGCTGACCTCTCAGTGGAATTATACTTTTCAAGCTTCTATAGCAACTCCCTCAGGTAATATTCCATCTTAAAGCTCTAGCTACTTTTCATTACCCAATCATGAACACCTAGTCAGGCTACAACTTTGAAGATCTTCACTTACAACCAAACATCCCCAGTTTTTACTATTCACACATATGTTGATGTGACAATCCTCTTATAGATGGGTTATGTGGAGAAAAGGAAGTTTTCATTATCAGTTTCCACTGCCCAAGTCCTGGCTTTCTGAGGCAAAGACCTTGGCAGGGATGAAAATCAAGTATAGTCCACAGATAATGGCCAGCCTTAGCATCAGGCAGCAATGATCCTCTCTCAATGTATTCACATGACAAAAGATTTATAAAACAAACCTCTCTATTACAACCAGCAATCTAAAGCCTTGTTTGGAATACCTGATTTTGAATATGGTGTTCTCAGTACTGGTAACATCTGACAAATATCAAATAGATGTATATTGGAAAGAAGGAATAATGTTGAGAAGCAGGAGGAGGAACAACTGCCACAAGGGCAATGGTCAAGTAAAATATATCTGAGTCTGGAGCAGAAATGTAGCTTGAGAAAGCATCCTAGACAAGACCCTCCCTAGTTCTCACTAAGATAAAAGAAAGGGGGAGAGAGTATAGTCAGACTTGCATGATTCTGTTATGATAATTTTACAATAAAAGTGGTAATAACATTTATTACTTTGGTTTCCTCGTCTAGTCTACCTTAAAAGGCCTGATAACCACTCACTGTTTGCCAACAAATTCTGCACAATCCTGTCAGACAACATCAGTCTCTACCTAGACTTGAACTTCATGACTCAGATGAATTCAATTTTGCACTGGTGCCAGGCAGCAATCTTCTCCTTTTCTCCCCCTTGCCCTATCTCAAACTCTAAATGAAAGAAGGAATAGTCCAAACTGGATGTTAGAAAACAGCTCAAGAGAAAGAACAGCTTCCTTTAGCACCTATCTTCAGGCAGAATAAGCTTGAAGTCTACTTCCTACAGTGGAAGCTGAGCACTTTCAGACATTGTCAGAAAAAAGGCAGAGGCATTTATAGGGTGGGACATCAATATCTGCAATATAGATGTATAGAACCTATTTATTTCTATCCTGTATTCTTACCAACTCTGGTTTTGTTTCTCTGATCAATCTTACTGGTGTGTCCTTTAGAAACTGGAAGAGAGTGGTTTCCTTCCATAGAAACCCATACCATAATCCTTATTAGCTCTGTGTCTGAAGAGAGTGGGATTCCCACATCGGAATTTCTTTCTCTGGTCTAGAATAAGAAACTTCACAATCAGTCCAATATACTGTTTCAGACAAAGAGATGATGCCGGGCAAGCAAATTGAGAGTTCCATGCCAGACTTCTTTACAGGTGTTACACTGTGCATTAATTCTATCATATGCTCTCATTGCAATTAGGTATAAAACTATTTGGGAACTGAATTCTTGTCTCTAATTATCTGGTGATGAGATGAAAGTGGTCCCCTGTGCAGGGGAACGTGCAATAGCAGACTTCTCTTGAACTATGAACAAAGCATTGCCTGCACCTTTTAACAGTTTCATTTTGGCTTGAGACAGTGAGCTGCTCGGGATCCATAATCACCAACCGTGTTGGAAAGTTGCAACCATCTCCTAAGCTGCACAGTATAATAAACAAGACAGAACAAGTATTTCATTAGCTTGCTGAATACACATAACAGAAACACATCTATACAACGTCGGTTTTTAAACATCACATTAAGTGGAAGAGTGGTACACAGGCCATGAACATAATATATTCAGCACCAAGTATTGTACCCAGGGCAAGAAAGAGCTTACTGTAGTTTCATGTAGCTTTCAGAGAACACTGACAATTATTTGACATTAATAATTTTATCTGCAAATGTCAAAATGTGTCATCTTAAAAAATTAAATGTTCACATGCTTTTCAGATCAGGAATATCTGAATGGAACATTCTTGCAATTTTTATCAGTACATTCCTGGTACAGTCTACGTCAATGGTGGCTAACCTTTTTGGGCTCCCGTGCCGAAAATTGTGAGTGCACTGGCGCACATGCTCTCACGTGCCAGCACCCAGAAGGCAATGCGTCCCACCCCCTTATGCATGTGCACGCAACACCCCTGCGCCTCTTTACTTGCACTGCGCATGCCCCAGCCAAACTTACCTGCACCGCGCATGTGTGTGCCTCCCAGCTGATTTTTGACCTGTTTGAGGCAGTTTTCACCCTCCCGGAGGCTCGAGGGAAACCTCTGCAGCTTTTGGAGGCTGAAATACCGGAAGTGCCAAAACGGGCCCGTTTTTCAGCCTCCAAAGACTGCAGAGGCTTTCCTCAATCCCCCAGAAGGGTGAAAATGGCCTCCAGAGGCTGAAAACGGGCACTTCTGGTATTTCTGGAAGGCTCGTTTTTTGGCCTCCTGAGGCTTTAGAGGCTTTCCTCAAGCCTCAGGAAGCCAAAAAAGGCCTCAAATGGGCTGAAAATCAGCTGGGAGGCACACGCATGCACAGGTAAGTTTGGCTGGTGGGGCTTGCGTGCCCTCATAAATGGCTTCATGTGCCACTTAGGTTCATCATCACGGGTCTATGTAATTCCAGAATATACTGTAAGTTTTTCATTACTTAACTTTCTGGACCATACAATTCTGAACCATATAATTTTTTTAATAAAGGCTTTTAGATATTGCTAAATAAATTATTCATGGAGGAAATATGGTCACCAGGGATTGAAAATTATTTGATGATGCAACTTGATGATGCATTGTCAATCAAAAGCAATTATAACTGTCTAATTCGACTGTTGACTTGATCAAGTACTATAGGATTATTTGAATTCACTGGTCTACATGCATTAACAGCAACTAAAGTGCTTATGTTAGTGTCAGTGCTTTGTAGGATTAAAAGATGAGACTAATTCAGCAAAAAAATGTACTTGAAGTTTAATTAACTGCTCAGAATATTTAAGAAGTGGAAGTCGACTTCAGTATGCACTAAGTATAACACAGGCAGTCCTCAGGTTATGACTGCAATTGGGACCAGAATTTGTCATAAGGTCACATGATCACATTGCCTATCAACAACAATCTATGTGGACTGTTAAGAAGAAAGAAATGAGAGTTCCAGGTAAGCAGGCTAGTCACTATATGGATGCTATATACAGAGAGAATGCTGTGGGTGGGCACTCTGAAGTGCAGGCAGGTGTGTGGGCATGTGAAAAAGTTACTCCAGAATGTGGGTGTGCAGCTGCAGAGAGGGTGGGGCCCCCTGAAGACAGGTGCTGAGTGCAGGAGGGTATATGGTTCATGTGGGCCAACACTATGGTGTATGTCAGGAGCAGGAGCAACTTCCAACTTCCTGCCTATTTCTCCAGTGACTTTGTTTGTGGGAAGCTGGCAGGAAATGTAGGAAATGTGCAATCACCTGACAGTGTAATCAGAAGCCAGGCATTGAATGTCTGGATTGTAATCATGTGATCACAGGGATGCTACAATAGCTGCATCTATGTAGAAAGGTAGTACTTTGTTCTTCATTCAGTGCTGTCATAATTTTGAATGGTCACTGAACAAGTGGACATAATTCAAGGATTACGTGTATGGCTAAGAGTAATCATAAGGCACTATTTTGGTTTACATCAGTGTGTTAATTTAGAGTGCTATATCCATTTTTAATTATGATCACAGATCAGAATATATAGTGGTATAAGATGAATATCATTTAAATATTTATATACTTTTAAACTCTATACCCCAAATTTAGAATGTATAACTAAAATATATAAATGACAGTACCTCGTAAAAATAGGGAGCAGCCAGTATTTCTTTTCATCTCCAAAAACCTCTCTTAGGTTTTTTTGACATCCAAGAGAGAAGCCATTTTTGTCAGGTCCATTTCGAAACATTGGTGCCCGGAAAGCTTCTATATCACACATAAAGAAAGGAAAACAAATTAGTCAATTTAGAAAAGTGAGAAAGTCTTCCATAACGGAATATTAAGAATAACAGAATAAAGCATCTCTTAGATTGAATAATCTCTCATGAAAATATTGTCACCTGCAAGGCTATAAAATGTGTTACAGCTCTTAAACTACATTTGAGAAAAAACTGTTTCAGATACAAATCTACAACATCAATTTTATTTCATTTGATCAGACCACTATAAAAACTAAAAAAAAGAGAGAGAAAAAATTAATACTTTAGAATGCTATCATCTGTCTAGCTAGCTAAACATGATTGTACAATATTTACTTTGGTCAGCAATTAAAAAACACAATTTTCCTTCCAAGCCCTTTGTAATTGTTAATATTACTTTCTTCATACAGAATAAGCTACTTTGCTGTAATTTCCATTTTGTATAATCGAGAAGCATGCATGGTTAAGCTCAGAATATATAGAAATATTTATTTATTCCCCTTGAAACAGGCAATGGGTTGTGTAGACTATAGTGAAGTGATTATGGCCTGGCATCAATAGGGAGATGTTTTCTTTCCAATTCCCCAAAAAGTTTCGGTAGCTAGAAATAACTCTTTATCATCATGATTCCCATTTCCTTTATTCATTTTCTTAGTTATGTTAAATTTAGTTTGATAAGAAAAGAAACCTGACCTTTGCTGACACAAGATTATAAGTCTAAAGACACTTTAGAGGTGTCTTTTTATAAGGACACAAGGAGAGAAGCATCTTAGAACTAAGGAGAAATTTTCTGACAGAACAATTAATCAGTGGAACAACTTGCCTGCAGAAGTTTTAAATGTTCCAACACTGGAAGTTTTTAAGAGACTGGACAACCATTTGTTTGAAATGGTATAGGGTTTCCTGCCTAAGCAGGGAGTTGGACTAGAAGACCTCCAAGGTCCCTTCCATCTATTCCATTCTATTCCATTCCACTGGGTCAGATAAACTTTGAACACAGATACAGCTCACAGAGTTATTATGAGAATGAGTTGGAGAACTTGAAGCTGCTTGGTCAATGGATGGGGTAGAAATTAAAGAATAACAGAAATAATAATCATAAGAAGAAGAATCCCTGTAATTTACTAACCAATTGTTGATCTGTTTTTACCAACCAGCCAGCAGTGGTAACTAAACAATGACAGTATGCTGATGAAGAACATGGCAGCCACAAAGAAAAGGAAAAGAACATGGAATTTTGCACGGGTATCTGGTAATTCATTCTGAAAAGAAAAAGAAAAGAAAACTGTATTAATGCATTTTCATCCATTTTCTGTTCAAATGCTATTTTCTTATAACTATTTTATTCTGAATTAAAATAAATAACATGAATTAATGTCCAGTAATTAACATTTACATGTGAATTTGACAGCACACCGTGTATTTTCTTGTGATCGTAACTTTCACAACTAATAGACAAAAGTCACTGAACTGGAAAGATAAACAACTGACTGCCAGCCAGTCAAGTCAGGAGGAAAACAAATATTGTTCACATTCATCTTGTTAAATTTGACATTAAGGAAGGATAGAAGAGTTGATAAATTTGCAAGACTGACTAATTAATAATTAGCAAGGGAATAATTCTTGTGCTGGATGAAGTAAGAAAGATTTAAGCAATCTTTTTGTTAAGGAAGAAAAGAATGATAAAACAATATACCTGTAAATGATGCATTTAAGAAATTTAAGGAAATGTCTTGAAAATATAAGATTTTAAGGCAGGAATCCTTTGACTCCTCAGAAAACTTTTCAGGATTTCCTCAACTAAGAGAAAAAGTAACTATCTACAGAAGAGAAGGCTGACTTTTTCAGATTGTATTTGCAACCAATAAGTATGGAAAACCTTTGCAGTTGATATTTAGCAGGGACAGAGATCTGCAAAAAGAGGCAATCTAATATAACACTTGGATCTGCAGAGCCCATGGTATTTCCAATCCCCGGCACACTCCAAACCATGTCTATTTCAGCTGATGTTGATTAATGCTTTCTCTTGAAATCAATTTAAAGATTAATTTGGTGTTAAAGAAATGGCTGTGTATTAGGTGCAGACAAGCAACACTGCAGCATTTTTCTCCCTTCTCCCAGTATAATCTTGAGAGAGAATCAGAGAAGATCCATAAAATAATTAAATTAACTCAAAGAGGGAAGTACTCCACTTTGTTTTTCTTTTAACTGGATCATGTGTGTGTGTGATATAAATTTTTATTTCCCGTCTTACTACTTTTTTTTAATATTAATGTTATGTTCTTGGGTAATATGGATAGCCACTTTAAAGGATACACAAATGTTTGAAATCCAAAAATGTATATTTTTGACTACTATTGTGGGAAGTAAGCTAACTTTTTCCATTTTCAGCCTACACAAGGATAACAGTTCCTAAAAGGAGCCCAATAATCCACTGTCTAAGAAGGGGAACCAAAAGGCTACCATTTTTGGGGGGTGCTGCCCTTCTTTCCAAATAAAGTGACTTCAGAAAGCATTAGTCTAGGTTTTTTCAGTGAAGACTTTTGAAAGTGAACAAAGAGCTTGAGGAATATTGATGGTTCAGGAAGGGCATAATCTAGGCTGGAAGAATAAGACCAAATTTCTGACAGGTTTTCCTGTAGGCACTTTAAAGTTCAAGGGAGGAAGACCTTCCTTTATTCTCTTTATAATGATTATTTTTCTGCAAATGGGAAGAGAATCAAACTGCAGGTGTATGAGGAAAACATCTTGAGATCCTGAGATGGTATAGACTCTGGATCACATCCTTTGAAGATATTGCAGTGACCTAACCAGAATCATCTCACTTATTTGCTTGTTGCAAACATTTGAGGATTTAAATTAGGCCTGTCAAACTGACGGCCCGCGGGCCAGATATGTCACACGCAGGCCACACCTACACCAGCTCTGCAAAGGCAAAAAAAACACCACGATATGTCATGATATATCACGTGATACGATCAAGTTTAGTACAGTGGTTTAAACTATTTAAACAAGATTATACCTCATACATTTCAAAACAGCTTTGTATCGTAACAGAGTACACTGCTCACAGGAGAAAGGAAAACATATTTTTTTATATATCTTAAAAATATTTTCCATATACTGAAGATTCAAGTATTAAGAAAAAAGTTAAATGTTTTATTAATGTAGCACAATTTTTATATGCTCAAATTGCTAAATACCTTATTAAATACTTAATAGCTTCATATTGAGAATTTAACAGAATATTCCTTTTAAACAATGACAATACAATGGGGAACTGAAATTGCTTTTTTATTAATAAAATATAGACATTAACATCAATTTAATTTTCTGTCTATATATGCTATGCTTCGGAGCACCAATTTGTCTCTCAGGCATTAAATAAAATGCATATTGCTAATTATAAAGAACTAAAAATATTGTATAATAATCTTGTAACCCACTATCAGAAATAAATGTACAAAATAACATACTAGCAGAGACTACTGCTTAAATTGCATTTTACCTTTGGACAATTCTCAGCAGATTTCCTGCGGCAAAGCTTTGTACAAATAAAGACAATTTATTAAAAGTCTATAACCCCTTATGACTAGTGTTCAGAAACAAGTAAAATGCTGTTAGAAAATTGATGGTCTTTGCGTGCACAAGGTGTAAAGCGTGCAGTATTCAATGTCAAGAGGCCAATAGTTTACATTCACTTAATGAATATGTGAAGATGAACTTGTGTTTGCATAATGAGATAAAGGAGGCACTGATTTTAATGGTGTACATTCAAGGCACACCATTAAAATTATGAGATCTATTCATTGCTCTCTCTAATTTTCATTATCGGAAGCCCAACTTGGAACCATCTCTACAATAGAAATCAACTAAGAAACTTATTGGTAATTTCTGTCTACATTCATCATAATTTGAACTAAAATTTGTTACCCAATTATGAATCAAAGCATTTTGACAGTATGATTTATTATTTGATTTCTCTGACTCCTTAATCCAAATGGTCCCTGCACTTCTTCATCTCCTGGAAGAATATTTAGGAAAAGTATTAACACAGATAAAAATGCTCTATCCAGCTTCCCTACCTTGCAATCTTAGTTGTTAACTCCAGTTGAAAACAGCTCTGCAAATTCTTTCCTGCTTTTTTGATATACATGTACAATAAAATACATGTACAGAGGCAACCTTTTTAAATGTGCGCATATTAGTTGGAAGCAATATTGCAACAAAAAGTCATGTCAAAAAATTAATAATGTGAACAGGCATGGACATGCAGAAGACTAACAGAGTGCATCCATAAACATTAACCAGCAAACAGAAGACATGATGAAAACATCTTATTTTCACAACATGGATAGACTCAACCATGGTTTCAATTGGGAAAATGTGAGCATCCCAGACCCTAATGCTATGGAATGCCTCAAAGCTTGACATTCAGACAAATTAGCATAAATAGATGCATCAAGATAAATCACATTTACACATCATTGAAAAATGTCCATATAGCATTAAGGAAACAACAATAAAAACAAGAGTACATCCTCTCCAGAGCCAATATCCGGAATAAGCAAAGATTAACAATGAGACAAAAAAAAATCAAGAACAATATCCTAATCAAAGAGAAAACCATATCCCCACCAACATTGGTATGGTAAGCTACTATATATAAACAGAGAGCAAACACAACTCCCTGATAGCATTAATGATGCTACTTATTTGAGTAATTAAATATCTGCAAGCAAACCATCAAACTCTTCACAATAACATAAATTAATAATTGAGTAAGTTATATTAAAATGCTGAAATGTGCCATTTGACCAACAGAACAAAGTAGGGTTTTTTTTGGAAGAACAAATCATGGGAACAAGTCTCAGGCACACACACAGAGACATAACCTCCTAGGGATTATCCAAAAACTCACTTTAGAAAATGAACTGAAATAAAGATGGCGGGTCTCTAAATATGGTAAATAAATAAAATGGATTTAATATACAGTTGAATGCAAGTGAACATACATTCTCTCTCTCATTCCCCATCTCAATCTTTTCTCCTAAAGAAACAGAAAAAGGGATCATAATGATATAATTACACTGGGAGGGAACAAAAAGGCAAAAAAGCAGGAAAACTGGATGAAGATGAGACAAAGAGAAGAACTCTTGTTTAGATGTCACAAAAGGGTTAAAATTCACTAGGCAGACAACAATAATGACTCAGGATAATCTTCAAAAGCACTGGTGCTTTCCCATAATCTCTGCAGTCATTTTCACTTCTTGGTTATTTGATTTTCACCAATTTTCATATATTTTTCAATTAATAGACAAATACTTCTCCAGGGACATATGCTGATTAATAAATTGGAAACTTCTGAGCTTAACTGATGAAATTCTGCATACCTGTTCCAATGAGGCTAAGCCTGTGCAGATAGCTCAAGTGCTGACTTCTACAGCTTTCCTTTGATGATTAAGTGTGCAATAGGGGGACAGGTACTACGAGAAAAAGTTGTCCCCTAAATCAGATAACACCCTTTCCCCTATTCACTGGTAATTAATCTTTTTTTTAAAGCCTTCTCCTCTCAAGGTAATAAGTAATACTTATATTTGATGGTTAACGTGAAATGTTAAGGATATACGATATCGATTTTGCTCAAAATTAATGTCACATAAAAAACAACCTTTCTAGCCTGTGGATCTAGGAAAGCAACAGATCTTGTGTATCTATGGCTCTATTCCAGATTCTTTTTAATGATTAAACTCTGTCCTGCTCAAATCATTGGGCCAGTTCCAGTTGCCTTGGACTAATGGAAGCAGGCAATCGAAATACATCAGGATATCTATAGATTTTTTTTCATCCTATTTTCCACAACAGTTAAGATTCATATTGTTTAGCCAAAGTTTTGGCAACACTAAGTAAGCTTTAATGCTCCTATTTGGCAAACAGAAGGAATTAGGAATCTCTTAGAATAAGTACAAATCATGGAAGGAAGTTACACATACCCACACCCACACCCCCAAGGGATTGTGCCAAATTCACATATACACATACAACCAGCAAGGGATTATGCAAAACACCCTACAGAATAACAAGTGCCAAAGCTGACTAAAATATTGACATGGCTTACCTATCAATAAATTTCATAAACAAATAAATAATGCTAAACTATGGTTTACTATCATGATAAACAATAAGTTGTTATGGATCACAATGGCTGGTTTCATACAACCCAGCAGGCAGGGAGGGAGGGAGGGAGGGAGGGAGGGAGGGAGGGAGGGAGGGAGAGAGAGAGAGAGAGAGAGAGAGAGAGAGAGAGAGAGAGAGAGAGAGAGAGAGAGAGAGAGAGAGAGAGAGAGAGAGAACCCTAGATATCCTTGTTCCCTAGATATTTAGGAATAACAAAATAAGTGCAGTGTCAGAGACAGAATGCTAGAGTTGAAAATGTAACCTCCAGGATGACGACAGGATTCTTAATGAAATTTAAAATGTTTGATTTTTCAGCTATGACTCAGTACCAAGTCTTCATTACTTAATGTGCATGTACCATGACATGCCAAGTAGAGAAAAGGAACTGCATGAATTGTACCAGTTAAGTCTATAATGTCTGTATTTGTCTGAATTATTAAGAGATATCACAGGTGTGTGCAGGTTAACAATAAATAGCCCCTCATGATTAGGTTTACCTTGAATAAATATATATGCATTTTTAATGTAAAAATGTATGTGCAAATTATTTTTACAATAAAAATGTTTCATTTTGTGCTTACTTATTGTATAAGTTATTCACATTCAAGTAATGTCCTTCACAATTTATGAATGTTAGCCAATTCTTTTCCAAAACCACAATGCTGCTATTCCAAAGGTTTAAAGCAATATTAAAAATGATCTGACTTATGGAGCCAGGTTATGCTATTCAATCAGAATGAAGATTAAAAATCAGGTTTATTTTGAAATTAGACGAGGGCAATGTTGATATGAATGTCATACATATATAATGTGCTTTCTTAAAACATGCATGAAAAGCCAACATAAAAGGTACAATCCACATGACAGCAAATTGGGCTGTGAATAAAAAACCATGTATTACAGATAAAATTTAATTATTTAGTATTTTACTACTTCACCTCAAACTCATGACAGCGTGATGAAGCATGAAAACACAATGCTTCTACATTTTTTTTAAGTTTAAAACTTTTAATTTTAAACAACTTACTGTCCAAAACTTTATGAAATACTGAAGAACCGTAGCAGCAACAAACAGACAATACAGGAGGGAATAAAATAAAAAAAGGAGAAAAAACTTGTAGTTGGAAAATCCCACGCAGTTATTCACCCTGGAAAAGGAAAAAGAAATCAAATTTTTTCCCCTTCTATAGCAGAGTTAAACAATTTTCAGCAGCCATGTTATATTGATGATCTCAAAAACAGTTGCTGATGGGATCGCCTGTATTCTCACGACACTAAGGATCACAGTCAGTTACTTTTTCATGGAAAGCAAACTAAAGGATTTGCTGTTTGTTACCCTTCCAGAATATTTTCTAGCCTTTTAGCTTGTTTCTGCCTTTCCTGGGGGTGTGGGGGAAGGTGAGAGTGAGGAAAAGAAGAATTAGATTAATTTTTGAACAAAGAACTAAGAACCATGATAAAATCTCCCTTGTTACTATTATTTTGACAAAGTTATAGTTGATAATTTTATAAAGGGTGTTGGTACTTACCTGACACGCCTGGTCTCTTTGAGCTGTGAAGAGCATCCAGTAGTGGGAGGCGCTTCAGTCTCTGCATGTCTAGGCTGGGCTTAATTTGGGGGAATGCTCTTCTTCCTCCATGGGACTTCTCCCCAGAGTTCCCCAGTTTTGGCGAAGACGAGAGAAATAAACACCGTCGCCCTCAATGCCCTAACAATTTGTTGGCCGAAACAGGACCCCACCAGACGGAAAAAGGTGGGGCTGGATGCTCTTCACAGCTCAAAGAGAACAGGCATGTCAGGTAAGTACCAACGCCCTTTCTCCCATGAGATGTGAAGAGCATCCAGTAATGGGACAAACCAAAGCTTGGCCTGTCCTATGGGAGGGACTCCGTCTGGCTTGGACTCCCCTCCTGGTCCCTGTTGCAGAATTCTTCTGCCAAAGGAGGCCTCAGAGGATGCAAACACATCTATTTTATAATGCCTAATGAAGGGCGATGGAGAGACCCAGATTGAGGCTCGACAAATTTCAGCTATTGGCGCCCGCATGGCCCACACTGCCAATGTTGCGGCACTCCTTATTGAATGAGCTGTTATGCCCCTGGGCACCTGTAGTGATTGAGTCTGATACGTTTTCGCTATCGTGGCCCGTAGCCAACGGTCTATTGTGGAAGATGAGGCCTTGCATCCCTGAGTGTTGGGCTGAAATGACACAAATAAAGCCTCCATTTTTCTGAAAGTCACTGTGCGGTGAATATATATTCCCAATGCTCATCTCACATCAAACCGATGCCATTGTAGTTCCAACCCTTGGGATGGTCGGGGACAGAAGAGTATCAGCTCTTGTGTCCTGTGAAAAGCTGAATTAATTTTGGGTATAAATGTAGGATCAGGATGAAGGACCACCTGGTTAGAATGGAAGATGCAAGGTCGTCTGATTGACAAAGCTGCCAGTTCTGAAATACGACAAGTGGAAGTGATCGTTAGAAGGAAAACTACTTTATACATCAGAAATTGGAGACTTCAAGGGTTCGAAAGGATACTTAGTGAGTGCAATAGGGACCTTGTTAAGGTCCCAAGTGGGATAATGGTGAACTGCTGGCGGGTGTAAATTTGTGGCTCCTCAAAGGAAGCGCTGTATGCATGATCTGTGAGAAAGAGATGAGAAAAAGACAGTAGAACCTAACAAGTGACAACCGATGCCAAGGCCGCCACCTGTCTTTTCAATGTATTAGGTGATAATCCCTTGTCAAATCCATCTTGTAAAAACTCTAGGATTTGAGCCACTAATGGAGAGATGGGATCAATGTAAGTCGGACCTCTCTGACTGCTGCCCTGGTCTGAATGATGGGGGTTTCTGGTATCTGGGTGAGAAGGGTCCCTGATAAAAGGGCCGAAAGGATCCCCTCTGAAAGGACCGAGGGTTTCTAGAATTTGACTTCCGAAAAAGGGAAGGTAGAATTTTCTTTTTGTTTCAGGTTTCGATTAGTAGCGGGTCGAGGGCAGGGCCAAACAGTCTGTCTCCTGCAATAGGAGAAGCTAGCTTGCATTTGTGCTTAATGTCCGCTTGCCAATGTTTTAACTATAGTAAGCGTCGCACTGTGACATGTGAAGTAATGGCCCTGGCTGAAAACTTGACCGCATGATAAGTTGCGTCAGCTGAGAATTCAGCGGCTACTATAAGTTTTGCAATAACTTGGTGTACTCTAATGTTGGAATTAGGGACATGCTCCCGTAAGAGACGAGCCACCTAAGAGAAGAACGGGTAAAGAAGGAAGCAGCCATGTCTGCTCTGATGGCCCACGCATCAGACTGATGGGCCCTGCATAGGGCTAACTTGGCCCATTTTTCCTCTGGCTTTAATGCCTCCAGTGCTTCACTGGGAACAGAGGAAGAGGACGCTAATCCCACTATAAGTTTGTGTACCTTGGGAATATTCAACAATTTTGAGAAATCAGGAGCCAAATTAAAATATTTCCTATCATATCCTGTGGGGGCAGGGTACAATGCTGCAGACGCCCACTGTTTCTGTAACAGGTATGAAAACATGTGAGGAACTGGAATCACATCTGCCTCGACTACCGGCTGGTTGAAAATTAGATCTTCTCGTCCCTCTTCTGAAGGAGTTGGTGTGGTAGAAAGGGTCGACTTGTTCAGGCGTGTAATGTTTTTTGCCTTAAACAAGAGTGATCTGAATAGTTGTGGGCAGAATAAACCTGTATTTAATTGGGAACAAGGCCCTCATCCTCAGACATCCCCCTTTCTAAGGGGTCTGCTTCTGAGAGGGCCGGGTCACTGTGATGTATTGATCCTGTTTCAATCTGTTCCATTTCATCAATTTGATCCACTTCATCCACCTCCTCCTCGTCCTCCTCTGCCGGCCCTTGGAGGGGCGCTTTCCCTTATAACTGTACCTGGGTATAGTGTTGCTCTGATCTGGTCAACGACCTTAGGGATTGAGAATCATAATCAGCGGTTACAGGATGTTCCCTGGTCAGAACTGCATGTTGAAGACCTGCTGCAATTCCCTGGCGGATTGCCAGCTCCATCCATGCCTTCATACTCTCTGGAACTTCCTCTGGAAGAATGTCATCCTGTTGAAGACCAGCAGCCGTTGGGAGTGAATGTAGCTTCGGGAGCCCTTCACATGGTCGGTGTTCCAGGTAACTGGGCCTGTTGACTCTGGGGAACCAAGCTGTCTGGATGAGAGGGAGACATCTAGGGGAGGAGGAGGGTGGGAAGAGATAGATGGTCCTGGACTGGGGGGCGGAAAGTCCTGTGAGGCCCTGTGTGCCTCCCTTGCACACTTATCCATTTGCTTTTCTAATGCTTTATGGCACCTGTTGGCATCCTTTTCTGAAGCTTTAGAATGACTTGTCTGCTTAGATTTGTGCTGAGATTTAGCTTTGACCCTTGATGTTGAGGTCTGAGAGCTACTACTGCCTGCCACTTTGATTGAAAGAAATGCAGTATGCTCGTTATTCAAAGTGATACTGTGGAGGCAGTTGGCATGCCCAGGGGCCTGATCCAAGAAGGGACCGGTTGCCCTGATAATATCTTATCCCCCCCCCTTTTTTAAGATATATGTATATATGAGTCGTATCACAGTAATATTATCTTTCATTATTAAGATATTAATACCAATTATTATTATTATTAGAGTGAATGATAATCATATATATATATATGTGTGTGTGTGTGTGTGTGTGTGTGTTTTCTTAGGCTTTTGCGGGTACTTACATGTGTGCTGTTTAGCTTCCTTCGGGTATTATCCCACGTCATTGTAGTTCTGTTAAAGTTGTAGCAACGTTTCAGCAGAATCACATCTGCCATCCTCAGGCTTCTGTATAGAGTTAGTTCCTGGTTTCAAATTTGAGGCTGGTCCATTCTGATTGGCTGGGAGCCTGGATCTGTGTTCATTGGACTTGGAGTTTAATTGATTGGTGTTTCTGGTTTCTTCTGTCTGTTTTGTGGCTTTGATTGGCTGGCAACACTCTGTTCTTGTGTTGGAGGCTTTCAGTGCAGCTTGGCTCCGTGTGAAGGGACGGCTGCTCTTCATTAGCAAGCTGCTATTCATTAGCAAGCTGGGTTTCACCTGGGTGCCTGGTGGGGGGGTTAGGTTGGAGCTATCAGAGGGAGTCTGTTTTTGCCCAGGTGTTTGCCTGGCTTGTGGCATGGAGATCTTTCTATTTGAGAGTGCAGGCTTCCAAATGATTGACAGTCTGGTGGAATCATCTCTTCTATTCATGCTGTCAGGTCTTTTTTCAATCTCTATGGCTTCTCTGATGATTCTGTGCTTGAGGTTTTCTATAGTGGCTAGGGTTTTAGTGCCATTGAAGTTGATGTTGTGACCTGTGGTTTTAATATGTTGGACTAGTGAGGAGGTGTGTTCCAGCTTTTTTACTGCATTTTTGTGTTCATCCAGGCGGGTACTTATTCTTCTATTGGTCTGTCCAATGTATGTGGCCGGTCATGATGCACAGGGAACTTCGTATATGCCTTGGTTTCCCAGGTCAATTTTGTCTTTGGGGTTTTTAAGGATGGCTGCTATTTTTTTGTCTGTTTTGAAGGCAGTCTTGATGTGATGCCTGTGTAGTATCTTGCTGATTTTGTCTGTAGTACCTCTTATGTAGGGCAAGACAGCTGTTCCATAGGTCTGTTGATCTTCTAGGTCTCTGTTATGTCTTGATGTGTTTTTGTGGATCAAGCTGGTGATTTTGTTTTTGTGGAAGCTGTTGGCTGTCAATACTTTAGTCAGCGTGCATAGTTCAGTCTTTATATGTGTCTTGTCTGCCAGGCGTTTGGTTCTGGTAATTAGTGTTTTCGCTACGGAATTTATCTGTGCTGGGTGGTGGTGGGATTGGGCGTTGAGGTAGCGGTTGGTGTGTGTTTTCTTCTGGTATATGGTGTGTCCCAGTGTGCCATCTGTTCTTTTGTAGATTAGTACATCTAGGAATGGTAGTTGTTTGTTTATTTCCGTTTCCATGGTGAACTTGATTTTGGGGTGTGTGCTGTTTAGGTGTGTTAGGAAAATGTTTAGGTTTTCTTTTCCATGGGGCCAAATCACAAATGTGTCATCGATGTATCTTAGCCATAGTTTGGGTTTGTGGGTGGCATTAGCCAGGGCTCTGGATTCGAATTCTTCCATGAACAGGTTTGCAATGACGGGTGACAGTGGTGATCCCATACGGGCTCCTTCAATTTGCCTGTATCTTTTTCCTTTGAATATGAAATATGTGTTGGTTAGGCAGTGTTCTGTTAGTTCCATGAGGTCTTTGGCTGGTTGGTATTTATTTTTGATGATTTCAAGAGTTTCTTTTATCGGGACTTGAGTGAATAGTGAAACCACGTCAAAACTTACAAGCAGATCTTCTTGTTCTACGTGTAGATCTTTGATCATTTCTAAGAAGTGGTATGAGTTTTGTACATATGAAGCTGTGGTTTCAGTATGGGGCTGTAGTTGTTTTCCTAAGTGTTTAGCTAGGTTTTATAATGGTACTCCTTTGGAGCTGAGTATGGGTCTGAGAGGTATGCCTTCTTTGTGTATTTTTCGGAGGCCGTATAATTTGGGGCATCTAGAAGATTTTTCTCTTGGGATGATCGTCTGTTGGATTTCTTTGCTTATATGGCTGGTTATAATTTTCTTCTTGGTTAATTTTTCCAGATATGTGGTTGGGTCTGTGTTTATAGGTTTGTATGTGGAGTCTTGGAGTAGGTCTGTCAATTTTGTTTCGTAGTCTTTTCTATCCATTACTACTGTGGCATTCCCTTTGTCTGCTGGGAGTATTATTATGCTGTTATCATTTTTCAGGGTTTGTAGCGCTCTGAATCCATCTTTTTGCAAGTTATTTTTTGTTGGTTTGCTTGTGCATAAGATGTTTGTAACCTGGTCAGCTTCATCTGTATTTAATTTGGTTAGGCTGGATTCTACTTCACATATGATGGATTCTGTGGGGATTTTTTTGGGTGCTATGGCATAATTGAATCCTTTGGTTAGGACATCTGTTTCTGTTTTGGTGAGTTCTCTGTTGGAAACGTTATATACTAATTGTTTCAGGTGTTGTTGTGAGTTGTTGGGGGTTTTCTTGTCATGTTCTAATTTCTTTAGTTTCTTTAAGAGTTTTTCATTTTTGTAAGTGGTTTCAGTTTCAGCTCTCCAAGTTGTAAGTTGTTTTATCTTATCCCAAAGTAGAGGGTGGATTTTGCTGCTCAATTCCAGGTGTAGTGCTAGCAAATCTTTGTTTAACTGATCCAATTGGAATCTCTTACTGTGGACCTCATTCCTGAGTAGAGCCATCTCAGTTCTTTTCAGGATATGTTTAGTAGCTGCTGTGCTGTGATGAAATGTTAATTTGAAGCAGGTTGGTGTTGCATTGTTGTCTCTGCAGCTGCATAGGAATTTCAGGTCACATAATATTCCTGCTCTTTTAACTTCCAGCTTCTCATAGCTTTTGATCTGGCTATTTATTTTCTCCCCGTAGAGGTCTGATATTTGTTTTTTTTTTTTAAGTTTTCACGGGTACTTACATGTGTGCTGTTCAGCTACCTTCGGGTATTATCCCACGTCATTGTAGTGCTTTTAAAGTTGTAGCAACGTTTCAGCAGAATCTCATCTGCCATCATCAGGCTTCTGTATTGAATTTGTATATGGGTCAGGGTCTCACAGCCATTGGTTTTAAATTTGAGGCTAGCCTATTATTGTGGCAGGATGTTTTTTTCTACATCCTGATTGGTTGGGAGTCTTGGTCTGTGTTTATTGGACTTGGAGTTTGTTTGATTGGTGTTTCTGGTTTCTTCTGTCTGTTTTGTGGCTTTGATTAGCTGGCAACACTGTGTTCCTATATTGGAGGCTTTTAATGCAGCTTGGCTTTGTGTGAAAGGATGGCTATTATCTATTAGGAAGTTAGGTTTCATCTGGGTGCCTGGTGGGGGGGTGTTTGAGCTGGAGGTATCAGAGGGAGTCTGTTTGTGCCCAGGTGTTTGCCTGGCTTGTGGTGTGGAGATCTTTCTATTTGAGAGTGCAGGCTTCCAAATGATTGAAAGAAAAGATTGAAAGAAAGAAAGATTGAAAGAAAACCTAAACAATTTCCTAACACACCTAAACAGCACACAAAATCAAGTTCACCATGGAAACGGAAATAAACAAACAACTACCATTCCTAGATGTACTAATCTACAAAAGAACAGATGGCACACTGGGACACACTGTATACCAGAAGAAAACACACACCAACTGCTACCTCAACTACCCACCACCACCCAGCACAAGACAAATTCCGTGGCCAAAACACTAATTACCAGAACCAAACGCCTGGCAGACAAGACACATATAAAGACTAAACTATGCACCCTGATTAAAGTATTGACAGCCAACGGCTTCCACAAAAACAAAATCACCAGCTTGATCCACAAAAACACACCAAGACATAACAGAGTCCTAGAAGATCAACAGACCTATGGAACAGCTGTCCTGCCCTACATAAGAGGTACTACAGACAAAATCAGTAAACCTGTCACACTGCACCAACGGATGGAAAGAGGATGTAAAACGGAGAAAAACACTTAACATCCCTTGGTTAACACGATGCTTCCGTTCTGTACTCACTGACTCCGTTTTGCTTCCTCTCTATCCGTCCAGCATCCATCTATTGACATTTCATCCGCTCAAAAGGTTTTGAGCTGCTCAAAACTTTTGAGCGGAAAATGTATCCAACGCATCTGTTCTGCATCTGCTAGGCATACAGGGGATATCCGTTCTGCATCCGTTGTCATCCGTTTCACATCCGCTATATCTGCTAGGCATCCGCTGCGCATCCGCGCAACTCGCATCCATTCCAGCTGTAAACGGACGCAGGGAGAAGCGGAACGGATGCGGAATGGACGCGCAGTGTTAGTAGCACGGATGGAGAAAGGATGAAAGCGGATGCAGCACGCAAAGAAAGCATTTAAAATGGAAAAACGTTCGCAGAGGGGACCTATCCGCTCCCATCCGCTTCCATCCGCTAGGCTTCCGTTCTGCATCCGCTTTCCATCCGCTCTGCGTCCTCCCCCCGTCCGTTCCTTTCCGTGTTGTCCGCTCTGGTTATGCAAATTTTTGCCCCTTTTGAGAGCGGATAACAACGTATGGAACATTTTTCTCATCCGCTGTGTCCTTTTTACAAACGTTTTGTATCCGTTGGGCAGTGTGACAGGGCCTTAAGATACTACACAGGCATCACATCAAGACTGCCTTCAAAACAGACAAAAAAATAGCAGCCATCCTTAAAAACCCCAAAGACAAAATT
>BLBF01000006.1:21977772-22016073 GCA_015471245.1 Laticauda colubrina
TATATATATATATATAAAAGTTAATAGAAAAACAGCTTGATATAGTGAATATCCAAACAGTCAAATTAAGAATACCTGAAAAGGCCAAGATAATAAAGAGAGGCCTTCAACAGCTTCCCCGCACAAGCAGACACAGGCCTGGGCGCTCGCTGTTGTGCCACTGGGTGGGTAAGGCTGTGAAGCTTAAGCCAACAATAAGGCATGGATGGCCTCGAATCTAATAAGAAAACGAGGTGTAATAATTCCTTAGGTTTTTTGAACCTCTGATCGGGAAGGAAAACTACCTCAAACAGCTCGAGTTACAAACAGCGCGGCCACACAGTTTTTTAAAAACAAGAGCAAATAATGGCTGTTACTTTTGGTGCATGCGCGCTTTCCTGCAACAAATTCCCGCCGCGTGGAGAAAATGCCTCCAATGGCTTCTCCTTGTGGCTAAAAAACAGCCAGAAAGGGGGTGGAAAGAATTAATCTTTTATGCTTTCCACACCAAGATGGCGTTCTGAGGGGAAAAATCAAATGATACGACTTGGATAAGGGCGAAAACGCCCACTCCACTATTGCCGATGTAGAAAAAGGCAATGTGGAATCACAATGGCAGGGGATAGAACAATCAGTTGGGGGGGGGGAACAATGCCAAAGCCGCCTGCCACTTCATAGCGCGAAACGGCGCTGCCCAAAAATTCAAATGATCTCTGATGACCAGATGTCGGGAGATCGTAATGTGATTTGGAGGCTAAAAGTCTGAAAAAACAACTGGACTATTTCCAAACCTGCTGAATAATTCTCCTGTTTTGGCCAAGGAAGAACAAAAAGCACTGCCTATCCTCAATGAGGCTGAGCCAAAACTGGGGAACACTGGGGAGGAGACCCATGGAAGCGTTCCCCAAATTAAGTCCAGCCTAGACATGCAGAGACTGAAGCACCTCCCACAACTGGATGCTCTGAACAGCTCATGGGAGAATGTGCTGTTTGTTGTTCGTGTGAAAATAAACTAAGGTTTTTATTGTGAGAAAATAAAAATCAATCTAACTTAAATTTAAACAGTTAGTAGTTCACTCTCCAAATTTTCCCTTCGTTATTCTTAGTTATTCCTACTCTTGATTCATTTTGTGAATACCCAACAATAAAAGGGCTTATTTATTTGTTTTGTTACGAAACCAAAAACAAGAACGAAGAAAAAAACATACCAAGGACAATGATGATCCATTTTTAGTACACATCTAAAATAAAAGAAGACATTTGAATTAATACAAAGGTGATAAATAAATAGTTTATGCTTTTTTCAGTAAATATATCTTCTCTCAATCTTTCAAAGTATTTTCCAGTACAGTATTTTCCAGGACTGATCACTCTACCTCTGTACCCAGATTGTTTAAAGTAATCAGGAAGAAGCAAAATATTACAAGGCCTATATATTTTCCTTCACAATAAAATACAATCAACAAAATCAAGAAAAATAATAAAATACAATCAACAAAATTGAGAGAGAAAAAAGAGGCATGCTTACGCTTTAGAACTTCTTTTTCACTCAATCCATTTTGCAATAGGGAGAAGAAATGGATAGAGGAGTGCATAAAGTGTACATATTCTCTTGCATGTGGAAGAACAATGAAGAGGCATTTGGCACAAAAATGGTAAAAGGAAAGAGCAGAGCCCTTTCCATTTAACTTTGCGATTCTTCCACATAGTTACATTTTTTTTACAAGTACCTTTCATTTTCAAGTCCCTGGAAGGATTTCCCCCCACCCATCCTATGTATGTGGTGTTCACTACCTTTCGCATTAATTCAAATTAAAACACTAATTGTCTGTGAAAAATGCTATTACTACAAAGCATCACACTCAGCTTCTAGAGAGCCCATCCTTCTTAGCATATTCTAAAGCAAATTAATGGAGCACAACAGCATTAATGATACACTGAATGTATGCATTTTCAGCTGGGAGCTGTAATACTGACACAGGAATTCAAAAGGTTGTGAGAAATGGTACTGTGGAGCTGTACATTGCCAAGAAAGGAGAGTGAGTGGAGTCAATGAAATAGAATCCTGTTTTACTTCTGTCACAAACTCAAAGCCATATTAGATATGGGAGGTAACTGGCTTATCTTTAATTTAAAAAAATAAAAAAACTAAATGACAGTACAGTCATGGTTACATAATTTGTTTTGAGATGGTTATTTCAGTTTTCCTTTTGGTATTTTTAAAAATCTCCATATTTGCAATATGTGAATTCTGAGTGTGTATCAGTACATGGCATTCTCTGAACTCATAGGGTACAGCAACAGTAGATAGGTTTGAAGAGAATAAGCATGAGCATTCTTGGGTAAACATGAGTTTTTTTTATGCTTGTAGCATACGACCAAAAATCTACCAAAATTGATGGACTTTTCCCCCATTTTACAATCATGGCAATATGAATGGTAAGCAGTCTACACTTTCCCATATTGAAAACATGTGAAAGCTTCAAACGACTGAAGTCAGGGTGTATAGTGTATAGTGAAGAACGATATGTATGGGCTATAGCAAATGAAATGTTACACCTTGACATGTAAAAGGAGATGAGGATGTGGAACACAGGTTAACAAATTAAATTACATTGTATGAAATGAAAATTGGTTTTCATAATGTCTGTGAAAAAGAAATGGATATAGTGAAATAGAACTGAATGAACATGATCTAATCTCATCTAGTGGAATTGATGAATGAATGCAGGGGTTTGAAGCAGTAATTATGAATGAAAGTGCTAAGGTATTCATAAAGTATGAATTGGTGCTATTTAGGTTGCTGTAGATGTTTATGGGGGGGGGGTGCGATAGCTTAGTGGTTAAAAACACTGAGCTTGTCAGCTGGAAAGCTGACAATCCGAATTTGAGACCCAAGCTCCGCCCAACAGGGTGAGCTCCTATTACTTTCTCCAAGGTCTGACCACCTAGCAGTTCGAAATAATGCAAATGCAAGTAGATTGATAGGCACTACTTTAGCGGGAAGGTAATGTGTTCTGTGCGTGTTTGGCACATAACCATGCTGGCCACAGGACTCCGGAATTGGCTTTGGACAACACTGGCTCCCTCGGTTAAGAAACGGAAATAAGTGCCACCCCCCACGACGGACAGGGAAACCTTTACCTTCTTTAGTTGTCTATGAAAGTAGGAATCCATGATTGAAGATATCCATAATAATATTCCAGTGAATGTAAAAACCAAACAAGAACTGTTTGTTAAGTGTGTTTAATAAGGTGCTTGAAAGAATTTTGATCAAATAGATGTGACAAGGACCAACATCTGAGGCATTGCAGCTTAATGGCAGCGAAGGAATATGCAGATCAGCTTTTTGCTTTTCAGCAGCTCACTAAGAAATGTTTGAATATGAGAAAGTAAGTTTATTCTGTTTATTTTTTAAAAAGCATATGATAAAGCAAATATGTTGGAATTAAATAATATTTTCAGAATTGGTTGCTGAATGAAGAAAGAATGACATAGAGGTAAACATGTGTGTGAATAAATAGAATGCTTAACAAGAGATTCAATCTGATCAGGGAATAAGACAAGGATACACAATGTGTCATTGGGTGTTTAATGTATTTCTGGATAAATATATGAGGAATCTGTGGTGATTATTTGGTGTATGGCATCTACAGAGGTCACACAATCATTGACATACAAATTTAGTTTAAATAAAGCGTCAGCAAATATATATAGTATATAAGATATGAGAATAATACAATACAGGAGAAAAATATTAAATTGAAATAAAATCATAATAAAATTACAATAATATGGAACCACCGAATTATGGTATAATGGGATAGATATTTCAATCAGTATCTAAGGAAACTAACCATCTAACTGCTTCTGGTGTGTCGGAAATGAGATCATCCCTGAAAGGACCATCAGGAAAATTCATGAGTATCTGAGCAATCAATGTTTCTATGCCATGGCAACACTGATATAAACCACTCTGTGATTTTTATTGCAGCCACAGCATAACATAACCAATGTAAACATAATTTGACTGCAGTTCTGGGTAACCATGGCTCCCAATGCTTGCTTGCTTGGGCATGATAAGTAAGGCATCTTGGCATGGAAAGCATGATAAACAAACATTCAGAATCTTCAGTGAGTTAATCTGTTCTGCTCTCAGAAAGGCCCAAAATGAATGTCAGTGAACAGTGCACATATGCTGGTTGGTTTTTAATAGGGGACCACAAACTTGGCAACTTTAAGACATGTGGACTTCAACTCCTAGGCAAGTTCAAGCCCATTTTCAACCAGGGAAGGTCACTGTGTGAATATGGGCCTGTCAATCTCTCTTATTTAAATGTTACCAATGAAATAAATGAGTTTTGATACTTTTTCCCATTTGCAAAAAGGATTATTATGAAGAAACACCTTATACAGGCAGTCCTCGGGTTACAATGGAAATTGGGACCAGGATTGCTGTTGCCAAGTGATGTGGTTGTAAAGTGCTACATCATGTGTGACTGCATTACTTAAAGACAGAAACCAAGGCACTCCCAGTTGTCCTCATAACCCCAAGACATGTGGGTTGTAAAACAGGAGTCCTAGGAAGGGAGTGCAGGGATGAGCCTTGATAGGTCTGGTGCAGGCCACACATAAGTTGGAAGAGAGAGTTCTGCAGAGGCCAGGGAAGGAAGCAATACGGCATGCAAGAAGTGCGGGGCTTATCAGAGCAATTGTGCAACCTTCCCTGCTGGCAAGCCCCATTGATTTTGCTTGGGATAAGCTGGCAGGGAAGGCCTCAAATGGCCACACCATGACTGTGGGATGCTGCTACAATTGTCATAAATGTAAGCTGGTTGTCAAGCACGCAGATTGCAAACACATGATTGTGAGAGTGCTACAATGGAACTTTGAGGAACAGTTGTTGAGTACCATTCATTCAACACTGTTGCAATTTTGAAGACATGCTGAAGAAGTGGTCAGTAAGTGAGGACTACCTGTATGTGGAAAAGGAACTCTGTGCCTTCAGGTTTGAAGATATGTTTGAAAACAGACTCATCAATCCAACCTAGAATTGGTATATACTTACAGGTCACATGCAGAGCAATGATGACATCGATCAGGTTTGATTAGCTGGCATCTATCGCAGTATCTAATAGCTATATTGAAGATTTCAAAATCAAGATATGAAATACAAAGCTTTAGAATTAGGACTTTAAAACTTTTCTACTTCTCAAAATATAATCTGAAAGAATTCAAATGTAAACAGGGCAGTCATATTTCAAAGATAAATGGGTAGAGAATAATGTGACAACTCTCCAATAACTTATTATTTATTCATACAGATTTTATTGGACACTGAGCTCCAGTACAGAGCTGTGAAAGTAATAGGAAAGTAATCTATATCTGTATATCTATTTACAGAAAGGTGAAACATGAACATAATCTAAACCAGTGGTCCCCAATTTTTTGGGCTCCACAGACTGGCAGTGGCAATGGTGGCAGGGGGAGGGGATGGTCTTGTGTATGTAACTTAATCTCGCCCATGTGCAAATAAAGCTTCACACACTTGTCTGCCACTTGCACAGCCCGGTACTGGAGTGCAGCCCAGGGAAGGGATCCCTGATCTAAATGATATCTGGAACAGTTCTTAATTTTGATTTTCCCTTTTATTGCCATATTGTTAGACCCCTTGCAATTTGCATAACGAGCAAATAGATCGACAGATGATGCTGTTAATATGGCTCTGCACGACATTCCACAACACCTTGAATCTCCAAATACAAGGGTCCTCTTTGTAGACTTCAGCATTCAATACCATAGTTCCAGACATTCTTCTAACTAAACTAAGCCAAGTAGTGGTACCTGAACACACTTGTAAGTGGATCATATGCTTCCTAAAAGACAGGAAGCAGCAGGTAAAGCTAGGCAGAATCACTTTTGATACCTGTATAATTAGCACAGCCCCCCCCCCCCAATGCTGTGTGCTTTCTCCACTTCTCTTCTCCATATATACCAATGACTGCATCTCAAACGATCCATCCATTAAATTACTGAAATTTGCAGATGATACAACTCTGATTGGTCTCTTTCAAGACAATGATGAATCCACCTACAGACAGGAGGTTGTACAACTTGCTTCTATACTGTCAAACTATTTACTAAGTCTGTATGACTGCATGAATGTAACTTTGTTGCTTGTATCCTTATGATTTTTTAATGTCCGTTTACTAGTATGATTTGATTTGATTGCTTATGTTTCTTAGAATGATTAGATTGCTTATTTGTATCCTTTGACTACTATTAAGTGTGTACTTATGATTCTTGAAAAATGTTTTTTTTTCTTTTTCTTTTTCTGAATACTGACAGCATATGCACCAAAACAAATTCCTTGTGTTCCAATCACACTTGGCCAATAAATAATTCTATTATATTCTGTATACCTTCCAGAGTCACAAAAAAAATGACTCTGAGAGGGGCATCTGATATATTTTTACAAACAAACAAATACCTGGAACTTTGAGTTAATCACATGTGTGATTAATCTCTATGTGTGAATTGAGTGCCAATATAAATTAAACAAACAAACTTCATGCAAAACTTTCAAAATGAGAGGAAAATATCATTTTCATCACATTTTAAACAGGGAGATACTATCATCCTTTTTCACAAAATACCAAAAATATTTTTGCAAATAATGGATCTCTGGCACATTTTGAATCTGGATGCTATAAATGCAGTTAGTAGAGGGGTTGTGCAACTCAGCCTGGCTAAGGAACATTTTAGCAATGTTTACATGATACAGATATGAGGAAGAATAATTCTTTTATTTTGGAAAATCTGTTGATGTAGAAATAAAGATAACACATCTGGTGCAAGTCAAGGGAAGGCAACACTAATGGCTTACCTCTTGATGTTGTTGTAGTATAAACAGGCAGTTCCTTAGCAGCTCTTCTTAGAATTTCCTGCTGAGATTCTGGTCTTTCTTCTTTTTCATATTGCTCCTTATCAGTTTTTGATAAGCAAAACTGCAGAAAAGGAGAAAAGCATGTTTGTTTTCTACTAATTATATTTAGCATCTGCTAACTTGTATTTAGATTATATGTATAGAATATTTCAGGATTTTTATAAATTATTAATTCAAATAAATATTAAACCAAAATCAAAGAGCTGACCAATTTGTATCATCAAACAGATAATGCATATTATCCTAACCCAAACTCTATTTCCCCTTTCATCTCTTTAGCACTGTACATACGTATCTTCTACCTCCCTACATTATTACTAGGTATATGGCATTATCTGGTAATTATAAATACATGTTCAATACATTATATTTTTGGTGGATTCAGCAATTGTGACTGTCAGATAAAATGTACAGTGGCCTAGACAGATGGAAACTGCACTGTTCAAATTTATATAATGAACATTTACGCTGGTTGGCTGGAAACAGGATTCCACTCATTAAACCCTCACTTGCCTACAGGGATCAAGAATTGGATGATGAAGGCAATTCAGGAATGATGCAGTAAGGAACGAGTAAAGCATGAGACTGAAGCCCTGGAAAATTTCAACACTTTGCCAATCCACACTGGCAAGCTGAGCACTGTGCTTATATTTTAAGACAAGATTGCCATAATGTGGAAAGCATTTCAATTCAACAGGATGATAACATGGATCTATGCATTTCATAAAAATTCTGACTGTACAGAATTATAGCTCCAATCTAAGTAGATGGCCAGCTTCAAAACAACTTTTGTATATACCTTTTAAAACCTTGTCATCTGCATGAATGTCTCTTTAGTATTATCTATTTGTAAACAGGCTGAAACTGGGCTTAAGATCTTCTTGTGCTATGGTACATTCTAAGCTTTTAAAAATACGTAGCCACAAATTAAAAACATCTAATGAGATGCTGAATGCGATTTAAGGGATGGTTCTGATTCATGAAACCGTATCTGCTTGTTATTGCTTGTCATCTACAGCACTGTTGTCTGTGTGATTCTGCCTGCCCAGCACAATCAATCCCCGAAATGATGGTTCTCTCCCCATTAGAGTGACAGGTGGGCAGTATGGTTATTCACAAATATTTGTCTGTTTTTAAAATTTAAAATACTATATAATATTCTTCCACTGCCTTTCTACTTTCAAAAACATACTGTATAAACACATTTCAGGCTAACTTTTGAGAGTAAAAGAAAATAGATATATCCAGGCCTACATAAGACTCTGATAATGTTTGATTCTAAATAGAAAAGCTGTAAGTTTTAGCAAAACCATTAAAATAGCTGAATTATAATTGTCTCTGGCTGCATTTTGGTTTACCATAGGGCATTGATAAAATAATTATTTTTAGGAAGGGTCATGTTTAATTTAAATTAGCAAAAGGAGTTCCATAGTGCATCTCTCTCTCTCTCTTTCTGTCTCTCTCTGTCTCTGTCTCTCCTTTTCTCTGGATGTAACATGGATTAGAGCATTGATAATGACTCATACCGACACTGTATACTTCTACAGAATTTGGACATTATTAAAATTAAAATTAATTAATTTTCTTAATTAAATTTAAAATTTAAAATTAAATTTTAAAATTTAATTAATATTAAAATTTAATTAATCTTAAATTTTAAAATTTAATTAATCTTAAAATTAATAGCATTCCTAAGCAAGACTGAAGTTTGTTTTGAGCATAATTGTCAGGCGGAGCTCCATTCAAAATCCAGGAAAGAAATACTTAGACTCTTTAGTTTAGAGAAAAGATATCTTTTACTGAAAGTGAAGTGGTAGCAACCAAAGAATTCTGAATCTGAGAAATTATGCGCGCAATTCACATTTACAAAGTGATGGAAATGTTCCCACCCCCAATAGTTCAGATGATACTTCCAATTAGAAGTTGTGAATATGATCATGTGGGCATCTTCAGGTGATGATGAGGCCTCTGTCCGTTGACCTTGGCATATTTTGATAACGGGTTGCAGTTGCGCGGAGAAAAGAAAGCTAAGCGAGAAATAGAAACCTAACTCTATTGTATGCTCCCCCCCCCATTTACACAACAGAAGAATGTAACACCTCCAGCTCACTTCCCAGACTTTCCCTTCCTCCCCCCCCCCCATTACTTATGGCAGTCGAAAGATGCAAAGCGATAGTAGAAGATCTTGAAGACTGACATTCAGCCCTCCTAGAAAAAGGAAAACCATCAGTCCTGGAGGAGAGAGAGGAGAAAATATAAAGGCAATTATTAATCATTCAGCAATTACAAAACAATACACTCCTAAGGCTTATTAGGATACTTGGAACGAAATGCTTTGATCAACTTAGGGGCTTTAACGTCGTTTCGTTAACCCATTCGGCTTGCGAAGAAGGGAAATGTTTCCAGGCTACAAGATACTGGAGTCGACCCCTCCATTTGTGAGAATTCAGAATTTCTTTAACTTCAAAATGTTGTTCACCTTCAATCAGTATTGGTATGGGAGGGTCAGCTTGGATGGGTCTTAAATCAGAAGTACGTTCAGGTTTTAGCAAACTAACATGGAAAACTGGATGAATTTGTCGAAGAGTTTTTGGTAAGTTCAGCTGGACTGTTGCAGGATTTATAATCCGTTCAATTGTGAAAGGACCAACATACTTAGGACCAAGCTTCTTTGACTTTTGAGTGGTCTGCAGGTATCTGGTGGACAGGAAAACCTTGTCGCCCACTTTATATTCTTTCTGTGGGGATCTTTTCTTGTCTGCAAATTTCTTATGAGCTTGATGGGCCTCATCTAATGCTTTGCATGTCACTGGCCAGTTAAATTGGAGTTCAGTTATCCATTCATCCAACGAATGGATGTTAGGTTTTTCACGAGGAAGTTCAGGCATGGAAATGAAATCTTGTCCTGAAGCCACTTTAAATGGAGTAAATCCAGTACTACTGTGTACGGAGTTGTTATATGCCACTTCGGCAAACGGTAGTAATTCGGACCAGTTATCTTGTTGATAATTTATGTAACATCTAAGATATTGTTCTAACACTGCATTAGTCCTCTCACAGGCCCCATTAGTTTGGGGGTGGTGGGTGGAGCTTAACCCTTGGGTGGAGCCTATTAACTTCAGGAACTCTTTCCAAAAATTTGAGGTAAACTGGACCCCTCTGTCAGAAATTATGCGTTCCGGAACGCCATGTAACCTATAGATATGTGAAATAAACAGTTTAGCCAGCGTCTTAGCAGAGGGAATCTTGGAACAAGGTATGCAATGTACTTGTTTGGAAAACAAATCAGTCACTACCCAGATGACTGTGTTTCCACCACTTTCGGGTAATTCTACTATAAAGTCCATAGAGATTTCTTTCCAGGGAGTCGTTGGTCTAGCTACATTTTGTAACAATCGTACTGGCTTACCAGGAGGTCTCTTTGCCGAAGCACAAATTGGACAGCTAGCTACATAAGCTTCAATGTCCTTCTTTAAAGTAGGCCACCAGAATTGCCGCTTAACCAGATGTAAGGTCTTCACAAATCCGAAGTGGCCAGCTGCTTTAGAATCATGAGCCTGTTGTAGTATTTGGCCCCTCAGCACCTGTGGCACATACAACTTGGCCCCCACCCAAGCCAACCATCTCTAATTGTATAGTCACTTGAATGAGCCAGGAACCATTCGTCCAGTTTTAAAGCTTCTTTTAATTGTTCAGTTAGGTCATTCGATAAAACCACTTCTTGGTTCTTCCTTTGGGCTCTGGTGATCACTGGGGCGGCTAGATGCTTGGCTGAGACAATTGGGCTTATCACCTCCTGGCGCAGCGAACTTGTTTAGGGGACAGTTTCCGGGGCATTTTTAAGGCTTCCAAATTCTTATGATCAGTCCATACCTCAAATGGGTGTTTTGCTCCTTCCAGGAAATGTCTCCAGGTCAGCAAGGCCCAATGAACTGCAAAAGCTTCTTTCTCCCAGACAGCCCATCTTCTCTCTGTTTCAGACAGCTTACGGGAGGTATACGCACAAGGCTGTAAGGTCCCTTTCTCGTTGACTTGAAGTAATACCGCTCCAATAGCCACATCACTTGCATCGGCTTGAATCACGAAAGGAGTGTCCATATCCGGGTGCTTCAGCACTGGTTCTGCAGCAAACAGTCGTTTTAGCTTTTCAAAAGCGGCTTGGCACTCCATGGACCACTCCAGCAGCTTTCCTGGCCTTGGCTTCACCTCCCCTTTTGTTTTCAAGAGATTTGTGATGGGCATTGCTATCTTAGCAAACGTCGGGATGAATTGCCAGTAAAAATTTGCAAATCCCAAAAAACTTTGAAGTTGTTTTCTGGTGCGTGGTGGAGCCCATTCCAGAACGGCACGCACCTTCTCTGGATCCATCTCAATGCCTTCAGATGAAATGCGATATCCCAAATAGTCAATTTTGTCTTGGTGGAATTCATACTTTGACAATTTAGCATACAACTTAGCGGCACACAGTTTTTGTAGAACCGACCGCACTAACTTCACATGTTCATCCAGAGTTTCCGTGTAGATAAGGATATCATCAAGATAAACCAGAACCCCCCTGTCTTAATGTTCATGTAACACTTGATTGATCATTTGCATGAATACAGCTGGGGCCCCTTGTAAACCAAAAGGAAGAACGTTGAATTGGAAGCAACCCATCGGGCAGTTAAAAGTGGTCTTCCACTCATCCTCTTCCTTAATTCGAATTTGGTAGTATGCTTCTCTCAAATCCAACTTCGTGAAAATCTTTCCCTTCACTAAATGGGCCAACATGTCCTTCATCAAAGGAAGGGGGTACACGTTTTCCACAGAAATAGTGTTCAAATTTCTGTAATCCACCACCAAGCATTTGGAACCATCTTTCTTTTCCCGGAACAACACTGGGGCCGCTACTCGGGGTCTAGCAGGTTGAATGAAACCACGTTCCAGATTTTTATCTATAAACAATCTTAGCTCTTCCAATTCCCGTGGGGTCATTGAGTACAACTTTGGTTTCGGGAGCTTCACCCCAGGCAAAATCTCAATAGCACAGTCTGTTGGCCGATGAGGCGGAAGCTCATCTGAGGCCTTCTCACTGAACACTTCTTTTAAATCCCAATACTCTTTGGGAATTTTCTCCTCATCTTTCACGGGCTCAGTACCTGTGGAAGCTATTACAATTAGGTCCTCAGGCTTTGGCTGGGATCTGGCCCCTCCTCTCGGTCGCTGCTTTGTGTATATGCGCAACAACCCCTTTCTCCAGTTAACCTGGGGGTTCCATTTCCGGAGCCAGGGCAATCCCAGTATTAATGGTTGCTCCATCCCAGGGACCACAATAAAACGCAGGGTCTCATCATGCTCTCCCATGATCATTTCTATAGGTTCCGTGACAAAACGGGCGGGGCAACCTCCAGCCACTGATCCATCTAGTTGGCAAAAGGAAATGGGCATCTTCAAAGGTTTTAGCTTTAGGCCCATTTTCTTCACTACTTCCGTGTTGATTATATACCTTGTGCACCCAGAATCTAACAGGGCTAGCATTTCCCCTTCGACCCCTGAATTGGGTACCCTCAACTTCACCGGAATGGTCATAGGGCCCATGCTTGGACTTACCAGGAAGTCGACTTCCGAGTCAGAATCCTCCTCCTCAGGGGTCACTGGGGCTTCTGATTCCCCTCCTGTGGGAGGGGCGACTTCTGCTGTCTCTTTCAACTTTAGTACTGTTTCGCGAGGCATCACTGGGGACTTTTCAGGTTTCTTTCCTTCCTTTGGCGCCCCCTTTGGCTCCAACTTGAGTCTGCAGTTCACAGCCCGGTGACCTTCCTTCCTGCATCGAAAGCAGGCCAAGGGGTTGGGTCTTGCCGCCACTCCTCCTTCTGAGGTTTAGGAGCCTCTTGAGGACGTGGGGGGGAAAACTTGCTCCACCCATAACCTCCCCGCCGTTTACTTAGGATTAAATGAATCTCCACTTCTTCTGCCAGCAAGTACCACATCTGCAAGTCATTGGGGTCTCTTCTAGCAGTGCATCTCTGGTACACATCTTCATTTAAACCATCTTTAAACAGTTCTATCAGGGCTTCTTGGGGCCAGCCTTGGAAATGGCCGGCTAACTGTCTAAATTCTTGGGTGTAGTCAGCCACAGACCTCCGCCCCTGTTTTATGGCTTTCATCCTAATTCGGGCCTTGCACTTTGCCAATGGGTCCTCAAACCTAGCCCGCAGTGCAGCCATGAATAGGTTATAATTCAGCAGCTGAGGAGCATTATCATTATGCAAGGTCACCATCCACTCTGCCGCTATTCCCTCCAGAGCCCTGGTAACACACCTCACTTTGGCTGCTTCTGAGGGAAGATCCTCCCCATATTCTTCCATATGGCTCCAAACTTGAGCTAGGAAAAATCCCAAGGTTTTGGGATCCCCCCCGTATTTTACTTCGAACGGAGGCAGCCTAGGAGCTCTACGCCTTCTAGGAATCACACCTCCCGCTGAAGGCCCCGGGGCTGCTGCTGGATCAGGTTGATTTATGGGAGAGGGAGTTGCTCTGCTTCTTCTGGCTAGGGCTACTTCCCCTCCCTCTTCATACCTTTGTGCAGCTTGAGGTTGTTCAAAGGCTTCATTAAGGAGTCTCCTGGCTTGATCCAGCAAGAGTTCCCTCTTTTCCTTCTCTTGCCAAGGCTCCTCTTTTCCACGCCGGCAGGTAGTTGTGACCCCAGGGGGGGGGTCCTCCTCCGGATCTTTCCAACCAACTCCCACCGACCATCTGGCTTCACCACTGGATCCTCTTGCAAACTGAGCTCTGCTAGCGATTGGGCCTCCTGCACCAGCACAGAATCTTGCCCTCCAATGGCTCCCGGATCCTCTTGGTCACTATTTGAAGATGACAAGATGTCCAGGCCCCCTCAGAAGAAAATTGGGTATTCTCTCTGGGTGGGCTGGTGGTGTGAGATTCAGAATAATGTCAGGCGGAGCTCCATTCAAAATCCAGGAAAGAAATACTTAGACTTTTTAGTTTAGAGAAAAGATATCTTTTACTGAAAGTGAAGTGATAGCAACCAAAGAATTCTGAATCTGAGAAATTAGGCACGCAATTCACATATACAAAGTGATGGAAATGTTCCCACCCCCAATAGTTCAGATGACACTTCCAATTAGAAGTTGTGAATATGATCACGTGGGCATCTTCAGGTGATGATGAGGCCTCTGTCCGTTGACCTTGGCATATTTTGATAACGGGTTGCAGTTGCGCGGAGAAAAGAAAGCTAAGCGAGAAATAGAAACCTAACCTGACATCTATTGTATGCTTCCCCCCCCCATTTACACAACAGAAGAATGTAACACCTCCAGCTCACTTCCCAGACTTTCCCTTCCTCCCCTTCCCCCCCCGCCCGTTACTTATGGCAGTCGAAAGATGCAAAGCGATAGTAGAAGATCTTGAAGACTGACATTAATTGTTAAAGTAAGAATGATTATAAAAATGTAGAAATTGTGAATTGCTTTATACCTATATTAAAATTATAATTAAGTTGATGAAATTAAAACTTTCATATTAAAATTATGAAACAGAACACAAAGGCCACCTATTTGAACATTATTACTAAGCTATGTTATTCAAAATAGCAAATTGTTCAAATTAAAGAAATCTAAATTAAGCTATAGCAATGAGGTAATTTCAGAAAATAATTGTATGATTTTCATTCAAAGTGCTATAATATAATTTATTAAATGAGAACAGAAAAACTAAACAAGAAGAAAACTTAACAAATCTTATTTTAAAGCAAGCATTAGTATCACAAACAATTCAATAGTAAAAACTGTATAACTTTGCGAATGATAACATTTACCTCATTGGAAGGAGAGGCAGGAGATGTAAAAATAGTCTTCCAATAGGACCACGCAAACATAACAAATGACAGATGAAAAATCACAAGGTAGATAACTGCAATAAAAATAAAATACAAATAAAATGTCAGTGAAAATTGTTAAAAAGAGCAAAAACAATTACATGAAAAAGGCTTTGGTGAATAATGAATCATTTCCTTTGACCTACTATCGTTAGCAAAATAAATCTGAAGACATAATTGGAGAATATGAAATTGCACAGAACCCTGAGTAACAGTCAACAATAAATCAATAATAATAGGGTCATACAAAAAATAGATCGTTCCAACTGAGTTAAATAACACTTGTAGGTAGCTAGCAAACAAAAATTAGAAGTGGATTCAAAGTCTGGCTTGTAAACCAAAGTGTGAAATTAAAGATATGGATGATGTTCTATCCTAGAAACCATTTCAACCACAAAAGGATGCTTCAAGCATATAGATTATTGCAATTTAATTGCTCTTAAATAATATCTGGAAACAGTAACTGGTTCAGAATGCTGGGCAAGTGAGGTTTTGGGTGTCTAGCAGTTTACCTAAATCATTGCACAGCTGTAGTTGCTATCTAGATCTAATTCAAGGTACTGGTTATCATCTTTTAAGTGTCACATGGCACAGACCCGGGTTAGTTGTGGGACCGCCTCTTGCTAACGGTATCTATGCTCCTACCCATGTTTCCCCGAAAATAAGTCTGGATCTTATTTTCTTTTGGGCCCCAAAATAAGCACTATGGCTTATTTTTGGGTGTCTTATTTTTTTCTCATTTGCAGGAGGCCCACTTCTGCTTGCTTACGGTGGGATAAGAGGCCCCAAAGTGCACCAGTGCCACTGCCTGAAGGCGGGGGTAGAGGTGCCCCATGTGCCATGCACTGGCTTACCTCAGGACCCCTGCAGCCAGGCCACCCATGCCCTCAAACCTCCTTTGCCTTGCAGCCCAGGCACCAGCACATTGCTCAGCCTCCTGTTCTGTTGTGGCTGCAAGCAAGCAGAAGTGGGCCAGCAGTCATGTGAGCTCCTGCTGTACATTTGCTGGTGCAGTTGTTGGGGTGTGAATGGCCTGGCTGCAGGGGCCTGAGATAAGCTCCACCCCCTGCCTAGCCTTGTGACCGCAGCACCATGGGTAACCAGACAAAATGGGTGGCTAGTTTGCTCCACGGGCTCTTAAGTAGGACTTATTCGGAGGGGGGTGTAGGGCTTATATTAGGCGACTGCGTAAAACACGCCAGGTCCTATTTTGGGGGAAACAGGATGTTAGGTTAGATAGATGAGCACGCTCCAGGTCTCCTTTCTTAAATGATGCTACCTGATGGCTGCCCCAGCACTTTGGAGTAACTTACCTCCTGAGATACAAGGGATCTCTTCTATTTGAGTTTTCCCCCGAACACTGGACTAGGGTGTGGATTGGACTGAGAGGCTGTTTAGTTTGGTGCCTGGAGGGGAAGACTAATTCTGATTTTAGCTATGTTTTTATGGATCGTTGTGAGCTACCTATAGTCATAATACAAGATAAACAGCGAGATAAGTCCTGATGGGGTTTCTTGTTTTCTAACCAATTTATTTTAATCAACCAATCTTAATTCAATTATTTGGAGAAATTGATCTTTCCATGTTATAAGAATGACTTGTAGGGATAGCATACAAACAGATATGCACACACAAAGAAACCTGAGATACATAGATACATATATGAGTAGAAATTGTCAGATGTTTTCAGATAATGATGGCAACTATAGTAACTAGTGATTACACTGGACATTTTTTCTTTGCTTTTTATTTTTCTGGGTTTTAAAAATCAGGACTGTCTTCTTTTTAGATAACCACAATATTGATAACACAAGCCAGTTTTGCTTGAGATTTCTAAACAGAGTTCAGAATCAAAGGTATGTTTTCCTGCAAAAAGAATATATGATAGCAATAATATATGCAATTTGAGACAAGTACTATAAATATTATTTTATTATTATAAAATATGGAACTGGAAATCATCATCTGTTGAAATATTTGCGCTTATAAAATCTTGTTTTAAAATTTATTTTAAAATTTATTTTTTACTTTTAATTAGATTTTTCATTTTGTTTTAAGAGTTATTGTATTTTTACTGTTTTCATATTTTGGTTGTGTTATGTGGTTGTTTTTAATATGTGAGCTAATCAGAGTTGCAAATATGAGATATGTGGCTATACAAATTGAACACATTTGAATTAATAAAATCCAGCCTCAGCTTCAGAAAAGGTCATCCTCCATTTCACTTGGATAAGCTCAGCCTGCCAATATAATCTGGTATTCATAATTTATATATTTCTTATGAAATTATGAATATTTATAATAAGCAAATGTATAGTCCATGAGAAACTATTTTGATGCATTCATTCTTCTTATTTAACATCTGCATGGAATCACGTGTTGTAAATATAATACTCAACTTTATATCTCAACTATGGCCTAAACAGAAGCTGTTGTTGAGAACTTGTCCCTATGTCCTGAAGGCTGTCACAGCCTAGATAGAGACAAACAGGCTTAAATTCAATCCCAGCGAGAAAGCAGTTTTGAGTGAGGAAGCTTTCCAGTTTCTCTCTCATTAAGTGACCAATTTTGAGATATATCAAGGGCAATTGCAAAATTCCAATTGCAGTTTTATGGATGCATGTTAATTGCTGCATATGTTTTAATGCCTATTGGGTTGGTTTAACTCCACAAAATCATTGAATTGAAGGCTTGGAAGGGACCTAGGTCTTCTAGTCCACTCCCCTGCTCAAGGCCATCCCAGACAAATGGTTGCCCAATCTTCTTTAAAAAAAAAAAAAACCCTTCAGTGATGGAGCAACCACAACTCTGGGAGACAAATTGCTCCATTGATTAATTGTTCTCCCTGTCAGGAAATTCCTCATTTTCAGGTTGAATCTCTCTTTGACAAGCTTCATCTGTTGTTTCTTGTCCTGCCCTCAGGTGCTACAGAGAATAAATCAATGCTCTCTTCTCTGTAACAACTCTTCAAGTATTGGAAGACTACAATCATAGTCCCAAGCCTTTTCTTCAATAGGCTAAACATGCCTAGTTGCCTTTGCTGTTCATTTTAAGATTTAGTCTCAAGATTCTTATCATCTTTTGTTGCTCTTTTCTGTACTCTTTCTAGGGCCTCAACATTTGTGTGTGTGTTGTTTTAACCAGAATTGGATGCAGTATTCCAGATATAGACTCATTAGAGCATACAGCAGTACTATAATTTCCCATGATCTTGGTGCTATTTCTGTTGATGCAGAACTGTTGAACTGTATTGGTTTTTTTGGCAGGTGTAGCACACTGTTTACTCATACTTAACAGTAATCCCTGAGAATACCTAGATCTCTCCAACAGTTACTACTATTGAGCCAGGTACCGCTAATTCTATATCTGTATCTTTGTTTTTTCCTGCCTAAGCTTAGGACCTTAACTTTTCTCACCACTGAATTGCATCATGTTGGATAGGGCCCATGCTAAAGTCTGTCAAGATCCTTCTAAATCTTTATCTTCCAAAATGTTGACAATAAAGTAAATAAAGCAATAAAATAAATAAACCAATCAGAAATATATGTGTTTTAGTAACAAGAATTTATTAAATATACTCTTTGCCTTAGAAATCATATGCATTACAGAACCTGGACTCTGAACTAACCATGTCCAGTAACTGATAAGTAAATGGCTTAGCTAGAACAGGTCACATATGTTTTTTTTATATCAAGTGTTCATAAGCTCATTTGCTCATATTATGTTATTAGTCAGCAATAGGAAAATACAAACAAATTCATTGTTCGGAAAAAATACACATGCTATCGGTGTTTTGTTCCTTGTCCCAAATGTTTCTATAATCTAAGAGTAATTTACATAAAATAAGTAATATATTAGTAAATATTACAAAGTTCAAAAAATGCTATTTTTGGAGCAAAAAGATATGATTTATTCCATGGAAGAAATTGTATTTAAGAATTTCAGAATGTTAGAACATAACTGTATAAATAGCTGTGCTGGATCAATCAAGGCCCATCTTAGACCAGCATTTTTTTTAGTAACAACCAGATGCTTCTCACAGGTAGGAGAGAGAGACATACTTTTGTTCACCTGAAGCTAGTATTAGAAGGCATGCTACTTCCAATCCAGAAGCAAGAAGATTTCATGATAGATATGTCCATTGTCAACTTATCTAAACTAAATATGTGTCAATAGCTTCCAGCTAATTTACCATGTGCAGATTGCTAGTTTTTGTACTTTAGGGTTCGTAATCCAACTGCATTTTCTAAATAGGTTTATAAAGTTACATTAAAAAGATAATGGAATGCCAATTACTACAATTGCCTTTATCTCTTAAATCCAGAAGTTGCTGTTTCAGTGACTGAAGATTTTCTGTTTGTAAACAACTGCAAATAGCCTTCAGGAATTGTGAAAGAAAAGAAAGAAAAGATCTTTTGTCACTAATTGATGAATGGAGGAGAACTGATGAAGGGAGGGGAAGCAGAGGGGAATACTAAATATTTTATGTTTCTGTCATAATCTCATACCAAATGAGTAATTGTTGACCTACTTTCCAAGCTGATAAAGAACAAGAGTTTAAGAAGAAACACCATTAGGCCTCAGTGCAATCCAGAGGCATTAGGAGGATCTGTCTGCTCCAATGACATTATAGATCACTGTTGTTTTTTTTAGGGCAGCCTTGAATACACACAATTTTATGAAACTACTAAAATTACTATAATAGAAACAATTGGCTGAAATAATTGGTTTTGAGAGTACATATGATATTTTTAAATAATGTTCTATTATTATTATTTTAAAAAAATGTTATCGCCTAGAGCCATTAATCTGAGATGGACAGCCATGTATTGTTTATATATGTGCTGTTTAGCTTCCTTCGGGTATTATCCCACGTCATTGTAGTTCTGTTAAAGTTGTAGCAACATTTCAGCAGAATCTCATCTGCCATCCTCAGGCTTCTGTATAGAGTTAGTTCCTGGTTTCAAATTTGAGGCTGGTCCATTCTGATTGGCTAGGAGCCTGGGTCTGTGTTCATTGGACTTGGAGTTTGATTGAAAGCCTCCAACACAAGAACAGAGTGTTGCCAGCCAATCAAAGCCACAAAACAGACAGAAGAAACCAGAAACACCAATCAATCAAACTCCAAGTCCAATGAACACAGGTCCAGGCTCCTAGCCAATCAGAATGGACCAGCCTCAAATTTGAAACCAGGAACTAACTCTATACAGAAGCCTGAGGATGGCAGATGAGATTCTGCTGAAACGTTGCTTCAACTTTAACAGAACTACAATGACGTGGGATAATACCCGAAGGAAGCTAAACAGCACACATGTAAGTACCCGCGAAAGCTTAAAAAAACATATACATATATATATATATAATCTGTCATGTTACATTAAAATATTTGTGAGAAAGAACAAAGTATTTTAATTGAAATGCAGTAAAATAAAACCAAGCTTAACTTCATTTGAACAATTACTGTTAAACTTAACATTTCAAATCCCTGAGTTCACTTGAAACTTAATTTAATAGGTGTGTGGCAGGATGGAGATGGCTAATAGAGTAGTAACTATAAATATCCAGGACCTGGATAGCTCCTAAAACCCATGCTTTGTATAGTCATCCAAAATACAAAGGACCAGGAGTTAAATTCCCAGTACAGGATTTGAACTGTATAGAGTAACATCTTGCTACCTGAATGTGAGGTGTCCCAATAAAGGATCAAATTGGTTGTGTGGTGACTCCTGATAGTCACCGTAACTGAAAACACCATGGTGTGCAAAGATAGTGAAATTCCCTCCTGGGGATGAGCTGAAAGTCATGTGATGCCCAGTATATGGAAGCATGACATAACAGCTGTATCTTCCTGCTCTGGGGGGGGGTTCAGGAAAGGTGGCCTGATTATCCCATTCTAATCCAAGACAGCTTCTAAGTAATTCTCCCCAAACCTCCTATTTTAGAATGAACCAAGACGCTTTTTAAAAATGGGCTTTACCAATATTTTAATTCTTTGGGATGCGTTTAAAGGCATCTACTTAGAGATCCTTTATTGCTATTGCCTTAGCAAAATAGAGATTTTGAGATTTTAATCTTATACAGTTGAAAAAGATGATTAAAGACTCACGTTTGTCTTATGCTAGAAATATCCTCCCCCTCCAATGAATTGTATCAAATATTTATAGCAGCTAAAATTAAATTGGGGCTACTGTTTTCAGAAAAATCTGAGTATTTGATGAAATATTGTATTTTAATTAGATTTATGGGGACCAAGGGAGAAAGCTGGAAAAGTATTGTCTTTATGATTGAAACAACATTATTTTATATCAGTTATGTATTGAATCTGAATCAATTACCTGTTTCATTATTTTCATGCACATATACACACACACACACACACCCATCACTAACTGTAACAAATTATAAATTTCAAGTGTAAGAGATCTCATAGGAAGAAAAACAGCACACCCATTGATATTGTAAGAAGTTATAGGGACAATTTAATCAATGAAATGGATTTTTAGTTGAATGGTTTACATTTTTTCTAGATGTATCAGAACATATATTGGTAGAGATTCACAATCAATCAATTAGTCTTTCTATATTCCCTCTACCTTTATAAATTTCATTTTAAGAGGTCTATGTTATAGTAATATTAAAAAGCCTGAAAAAGAAATGAATACGCATTTATCTTAACATGGACGCTAAAATATTAATTGCAACACTAGCTATGAGGCTATAGAAAATGGAATTGTGGATAATTCACTCATGTCAGTTGGCATTTATGAAAAGTAGACAGACATTTGATAATATCTATTTGACAACTTAGTTTTAGAAATAAAACATGGAATAACACCATTGAAAGTGACCTTGGAGATCTTGTAGTCTAATATCCTGCTCAAACATAAATCATATCAGTTCATACCAGATCATAAATTATCATGGCAGATAATTTAGAATAGGATTTTCTAACCTTGTAAGACACTGAAAAGACATTTAATAGAGCTCAGATTTTTAATAAAAAGGTATGGATTTCTATACTCCTTTGTTCCCTGGGTTACAATTTGGTATCTCCACCTGTTGCTAGGTAGAATAGAATAGAATAGAATAGAATAGAATAGAATAGATTATTGGCCAAGTGTGATTGGACACACAAGGAATTTGTCTTGGTGTAAATAGTCTCAGTATACATAAAAGATACATTCATCAGGAGTCAAGAATCATAAGGTGCAACACTTAATGATAGTCATGGGGTACAATAAGCAATCAATCATACTAGGAAACAGTCAATATAAATCGTAAGTTTACCAGCGACAAAGTTACAGTCATGCAGTCACAAGTGGGAGGGGATGGGTGATAAGAAGTGATGACAAAATTAACAGTAACAGTAGTGCATAGGTAGATACCAAATGGAGTTTTTCTTGACCATCAAGCAATTTTGTTATATCCCAAGGAAGCCTCTAGTGTTCTTTAATCCTTAACTGAATTGTTGAAATTTTAGATTATACAGTCTCGAGACATCAAGCATGTCAGGCATATGAAAGTGAATCTAAACTACTTTACATGACAATGATATAATGGCCATTTAGGGTAATTTTGAAATATTGTTATTGAAGCTGATTAGCAATATAGTATATATTCCTTTTAGACAACTAATTGGAAACAATTTAATGTGCTGCATTTGACTTTAATGATATATGTAGACTATAACAAGGAATTAGAATTTACATTTTTTTCTGCTTTTCTCATGACAGACGATAGGAGAAAAGAGATCCAGTTTTCCAACTTTTATTCCAGATTCTATAATTGTCAACTCAAACTATTTTTCACAACAATTGGCTAGTCTATGCATATCCCTATTAGGGATGATTAAATAAGGATTCATTTTCTAGTTACCCTTTGAGAAACTTACTACACAAGAAGCCAAGGATTTAATTTATTTAATAAGAACAAGGTTGCATTGTCGCACCTAAATCTGTGATCAGTAAAATTTGAAGTATATTTTTTGGGAAGTCTCTTTTCTAGTGCTGAATGATATCAGCAAAGGTTTATTCATTCTTCATTCCTTCAACACTAGAAAACTGATTGTCAGGCTAAAATGGAAACTGACTCATTATTTCACTACTTGTTATTTTTTAATATCTCTCTAAAAGTTTAAAACTGCTGCTTTCACGCATCCTCTTTTACTTTTTTCTCCCATTACTATCTTTCCAGATCTTATTAGCAGCAGCAGTGCTAAAGAACATGAGTGGTTGCAACTATCATCTTTGATCTTGAGAAAATATTCCTTCTAGAATCTTCCAGCCAATAAGTTCCTGACACTTAATTACAATTGCAGATAGTTTTTTAGAACAATTAGTTTACTTTTTAAACAGATAAATCTTAAGATTACAAATCTTAAAATCTGTAATCTTACAAGATTACAGATATCAAAAGGAAATTTCTAATTTCCTATGCTTCTCTAATTAAGCATGTTTCCTTCTCTCTGCAGCCTTTCTCCATTTCCTATCATATATCACAGCTTTTCCCTACCATTTTCCATAAAAACAAAATCCAGTCCCATTATTTTGTATTTTAAAAGCTGTTAAGGAAGGAGAGGCATTGCTGGGGAAAGTAGAACATTCTGGGGTGGAATTTGCAGAGAAAGAATATATTTGAAACATATATTTAATATAGATACAGTAATTGCTGATTTAAACCTCACAGGCATGGTTGCAGCAATATTCAGTTTACAGAAAAAGACATGCAACCAGTTTAAACATTTGGAAAATTGTAATTTGTACTATTAATTATTTTTAATTATTTGTATCACACCTTTATTATTTTTTACAAATAACTCAAGGCAGCAAACATATACAACATACTTTCCAACTCCTATTTTCCCTACAACAACAACCCTGTGAGGTGGGTTAATAATCTAAGACAGGGTGATTGGCCCAAAGTAACTTATTGGTTTTCATGGCTAAGGCAGGACTTGAGTTCATGGTCTCCTGCTTTCTAACCTGGTGACTTTTAACTACTAGACCAAACTATCCTGGTGAACGTAAGTTAGAGGGCACACCAGTATTTATTGGATGGAAAACAGAAAGTACTCGGCATATTTTTTGAGATACTTTCTGGCTAGAATAAATTATTTTTGTTTATTTAGCTCATCAATTCTTTTGGATCCTTGATTTGATGAACAGTAAGCTTATGCTGCTTCTGTTGCTTCAGAAAACTGAGTAATTTTAGATTTTAGACAAGCGTCAGCAATATTTCTGTTGCCAAGAGTTCATTTTTTCAAAAGCCGAAGGCGTCCATCACATAACTAACTGAAAGGCCTGATGCTGAAATTGCACTTTTTTTCTTTCCAATTTTCAAGCAATTTATAATTTTGCAAGATAAAAGTTTGAATACTCTATGACTTGACATATGCACAAAAATAAAATGTTTTACAAAGAAAGAATCATACCTTTTTCTCCAATTGAGGTAATTGTAACTGGAAGAAAAACAAAATGAGTGTGAGTCAATTTTAGAAATCAAGAATGTTAATAAAACACAATGTATTCAAACATATTAAGATAATTGAAGAAAACATGCATTTTGTTGTTCTCTACTAAAAAAAACACACTATTTATTTACATAGGTAATAACAAAACAATTGAAGGGTGGTGCCCATTTTTCCCTGGGGAAATGAAGGAATTATTTTGTTTGCCTGCCACTGGCAAACAATTCCTCATTTGTCTGTCTGTAGCATGTATGCTTCTGACAAACACACTGAATCGGTAGTTCCTTCAATTGTGTTTATTTCATGCTTCCTTCAAGAGATGAAGATTAGGAAATTGAAATAATGAAAGTTATATAAGGGCAACAGAAAAAAATTCAGGCGCAGGAGCCCATTTTAAATGATCACATCGCAGCTTAATAAACTGAAATGATAACAAATCTAAGACTTCTGCCAACTCCATCTTTCTTGGTGTGCGATAATCATTTTTAATTTCCTCTTTAAATATGTTAGATTATTTTATCCCACTGTATCAGTAAAAGTTCAAGGTGGCATAAATTGTACTGCCTGCTCTAATTTTTCCACACAACCACCTTGGGCTGAGAAAGAACAGTCCAAAATCACCCACTAAATTTTCCTGCCTGAGAATGGACTTGAAGGTGCACCTCCCTGGACCCATTTTAGCCCTTTAAGCCTTGCACCAGACTATGGTTTTCAGATTCAGAATAACCTAATGTTTTAAATAGATTTCAGATGTCACACTGTCTTTCCCTAAAAAAAGTTTGAAGAGTTGTATTAAGCACCCAAGCTTTTTTAGGGCAAAATGATGAAAAATGATATTCATTCTTTTCATTTTTTGATCTGTGGAGAACCACAAGATATTTTGAAAAATAATACAACAATGGGTTTGTAATCTGGTATTTACTAGTAATTGTATATATTCTTGGATAAGCCTATCTGTGGATAAACCAACGCTCAAAGTTTTGACCAAAATACCATGAAAAATATACCACCAGCAGATAAGCTGACTCTCAAAATTTTCATATGCCTTAATTTTTACAATTGTCCTATCTGTGGGTGGTGTATTTTTCATGGTATTTTGGTTAAAAAACTTGAGAGCTGATTTATTCGTAGGTGATCTTATCTGCGAGTATATGTGGATAATTGTTAAAAGTATTACTCATAATACTTTTTATTATCAGCATTGGTGGTGCAGTGGTTAAAATGCAGTATTGCAGGCTCACTCTACCCACTGCTAGGAGTTTGATTCTGACCGACTCAAGGTTACTCAGCCTTCCATCTTTTTTGAGGCTAGTAAAATGAGGTCTCGGTTTGTTGGAGGCAATAAGCTGACTCTGTAAACTGCTTAGAGAGTGGTGTAAAGCTATGAAGCAGTATGTAAGTTGAAGTGCTACTGCTATAATTAATCATTTTCTTTCCTTTAAATTTATCTGATTAGAAATAGGTAGAATGGCATTGAATAGAATCATCTTTATATTTGGGTACATAATGAAAATAATTGAAACATTAATTGGTATGTTTGATATTTAGCCTTGAAATTAACACACATATTCATTAAGAAGTTTAAATATAGCTAATTCCAATGTTGTATTATTTGCTTGATAGCTTAATCCCATCTATGGCTATTCAAAACTTAATATCTGCAAGCTTAGTGTAGATTAACTCCACTGGACATAGGAGCTCTTAAATAACAAACACCTCCTTCTCGGATAATGATACCATCTTAGTTCAGCCTCAAATAATACAATGGCATTTGAAAAGTACAATAGAAAAGTCTACATTAAAGCCAGTGTACTGTGAATAATAAAATACAATAATAACAATACAAAATCTAATAAATTTTTTATCCTGCCTTTATTACTTCAAATTATCACTTCATAAGTAACTCACAGCAGATGTAACAACCCTTCTTTGTCCTATTTTTTCCATAGCAATAACCTTATGAGCTGGATTGGACTAAAAGAGAGAGGTCACCCAACTAGCTTTGCGGTTTGTTTGTGTTGTGGCCTGATGTCACTTAGGTTTTTCAATATTCTGTGTCTGTACTATTATTCTGGGGGATGGGTGGGTTCCTGGCTGTAAGCCACTAAAAATCTGTTAGATTGCAGCATTTCACCTCACAAACGCATTTTTAAGCCAAAGCCAATATTAGATAGCCATTGTCATGTACTGGAACAGGGACTGTAAATGCAGTAAGCTACGATTTAACAGTTCCCTGATTTACCAGTTTGGATTGCAACTGGCAGTATTTGTGGTCAGATCTTTTTCCAAAATAACAGACTACATCAGTGGTATTTGAAGTAACCCGGAGAGTTCATGTACATATATGTTATGTTGCTTCCATATCAAAGGACTCAAATTATGGATTTACATTCAATTGACATTAAATGACAGATATGAATGGCAGCACCTTGTCATTAATAAACATTGAGGAGCAACAGTTCATCATGGTCTTTCCTTTTAATCTGCCATTCTCCATCCCACCCCCATGACTACGAAGAATCATGTCTGGAATCTTAACTTGCTCTCATCAATAGCAGAGTTACCTTGTGGTAAGATGGGTGGCCAATAAATTTAATAAACAGATAAATAAAAAGGTGGCATTGATCTTTGCAGTAGCATCAGCTGCAATAGGTGACTAAGTCATTATAACACAAAATACTATGTATACTATTTGAGAGGCAAAGCAGCCAAGTGACATTGTACAATGAAGAAAACGTCATTACCATCCCCATCTGGCATCTACCTGCACAGATAGGAATAAATCTCTTAGTGACACAATCGTGCCTCTCCGGATATGATTGAAATGTATTTCACCACCAGCTCCAACCCACCTGATCAAGAGTGAATGATGCTAGCAATTGTATTTTAGCTGTTTCTGGAAAACTAAATGTTGATCAACACCTTGCCTTGAGCATTTTGTTTGGCTCTTCTCTCTTGAAATGAGGGATACAAATACATATTGCTTGATAGATTTCAGTGAGGTTTACAAAGGAAACTATCTTGAGGACTGAGCCTTTTATGATCTTTCAGATCCAACATGGATTGAAACCAGCAATACTATTGTGAAAATCTTGGCATCTTTTTTACCCACCCTGAATCATATGTTGGTACTAATAAGTTCTGGCTTATTTTATAATAATGACTTATTTTGGAAATTCAAGCTATTGGTTGGCTTATTGATTATCTCTAGGAATAATTAAAAGCATTCCAAGTAGCTCAGAAATCTGTTATTTTTAGATCTCTTTCATTGATAGTTTTTGTTTTTCCTTTATATATACATGCGTATGTGTGTGTGTGTGTATATGTATAAATCTATATGCCATTTACAGAAAGAAAGTATTTCTTTTGTCTGAATCTGACTTTATCTTATCGGACAATTTCAGTTTAAATGAAGTTGTTTGAGCAAATGATTGCTACTTGGAGCTTGTTTTCAAATCATATAGGAATAATTTCTAGTATGATGCAGGGTCAAAGAGGATCACACAACTTCCCATACATTCCCCACATGCAATCTGAGCAGCATAACACACAATACTTTAAGGCTAGGTCCCACTGGCCGATGGACACAAAACATATGCATAAAGGACACAGCGGATGAGCAAAATTTCAGGGGTGGCTCCATCCATTGTCATCCGCTCCAAAAAGTGGCGAAAATTTGCAAAAACAGAACAGAAAAGAACGGAAAAGAACGGACGTGGGTAGTATGTAGCGGGGATGTTAAATGGATGTTCATAGGAAGCCTAGCGGATGTATATTGGATGCAAACCGTTCACTGCGCATCCTTTCTATTTCCGTGCTACTAACGCTGTGTAGACGTTCCGTGTACCCTTTCTTTCCTCCCTCTTTCCGTTTTCAGCTGCAGCAGATGTGAGTTGCGAGGATGCCCAGAGGATGCAGAGAGGATACAGCGGACGTTTAACGGATGATAAATGGACATATAACGTTTGTTTCTCGTATGTCACGGATTTACATCATATGCAGTGGAAAGTTCATCCGTTCATAAAGTTTTGTGCAGCTCAAAACTTCTTGCGCAGATGAAATCGCAATGGACGGATGCTTGACGGATAGAGCGTATGAAACACATATGCAATGAGTACACAACGGATGCATAGCGTTTTCCAACGGATGGCAAGGTTTTTTTAACATTTTACATCCTCTTTGCATCCGTTAGTGCAATGGGACAGGGGCTTTAGGAATATTTGGAGAAAGAAATTTTCTATTGCAAAACACTTTTGAAATATATAGCATATACCAAATTGGAATCTTTAGTTCTCAATATGGATAGAGATCCAGGGATTTCAAGTTGAAGAGTTTTGAGTAAGATTATAAGGGTGTGTTTGATAAAGATTGTTATGGAAAAAAGACTAGAAACTTAGGGAAAGCCAGCAGGAATTCAAGGGTAGGGAGGAATGAGAAGGCACTAGGACAGGGGAGTCAAATTCAATTTCATTGAGGCCTGTATCAGGGTTATGTTTGACCTTGGGGAGGTTTGGGGGGGCATAGCCAGGGTGCATGTGGCCAGGGTGAATGTGGCCAGGTTGACATGACTCGAGTCAGGGGTGCCTGTGCCAGCGAAAACAGGCTCCCGAGCTTTGTTTTCAGATGTGATAGTTTCCTGCAACCCCCTGCAATGAAAATGGAGCTTGGGAAGGCCACATGCTGGCAGAGGCCGCAGACTGGTCCTTTGCTGTTTCAGGTCGCCCCCGCAGACCAGATCTAAGCACCCCACAGGCAGATGCGCCCCATGGGTTTTGAGTTTGATACCCCTGCACTAAGGAGATGGTAAACTGGAAGAATCATATGATATGATAACTGGGAACACTGGAAAGGAAGAAGAGAGATGGGGTAATATATTCCAATCTTGTCCTATCTATCCTGTGAAATCCCTCCAAAGTTCCTGTAGGTTTTCCAAATATTCCAAGTTTTGTTTTTGCTGAATCACAGCTGATCTGGAATGACTTGCAAAACTTTTATAAGAAAAACAGTTTGTTTGGGATTCAAAACCAAATAAATGTTCTCTTTTGTGCACATTCCTACCACTATGTTTTATGAAAATATACAACTTACAAATTATTGCTAATGAAAGAAAATTACCGTATATACTCGCATATAAGCCAGCTTTAGAACGCTTTTTTTTCCCCCAAAATTTGGGGGTCGGCTTATATGTGAATAAATCTGATTTGCTGGAGCAGCGACTTAGTGTGGCGGCTTCGCGCGATGAGAGTCTTGGCTCTCATCGCGTGAAGCCGCTGCCCGGTGAACGGGCAGCGGCTTTGCGCGATGAGAGCCAAGACTCTCATCACCTTCGCCGGGCAGTGGCTTCGCGCGATGAGAGCCAAGACTCTCATCGCCTTCGCCGGGCAGCGGCTTGTACAGCCAATCAGCTGGGAGACTCGATGGGAGGCAGGGAAGCGGCGGGCAGCGGCTTCGCCAGGCAGTGGCTTCGCACGATGAGAGCCAAGACTCTCATCGCGCGAAGCCGCCACGCTAAGTCGCTGCTCCAACAAGTTGCTGGAGCAAGTCGCCACGCTAAGTCGCTGCTGCAGCCCTCGCCTGGCCCTTTGAAGCCCTTGCCTGGCCCTTAGCAGCCCTCGCCTCAAGTAAAATGCGCACGAAGTTGGGTGCCATTTTTCTCCCTGGATGGACGATGAGCCGCAACTTTTGCCCCACCGCCTTTTCCCTCTGGGCTTCACTTCTGCTGTTCAGGAAAGTCGCGCCCAAAGCCCTGTCCTCCCAGAATCTTTCTGACGGTGAGATCAGGGGTTGAACACCATGGTATTTGGGGGTCGGCTTATATGCGAGTTTTTGCAAAATTCCTCATTTTGGGGCAGTTTTTTAAAGGTCGGCTTATATGCGAGATCGGCTTATATGCGAGTATATATGGTATCCAATTTTCTTTCATTATCAAAAAATTGCAATTGTGTAAAGTACTACAAGGTGTACTTTACATTCTGTAAAGTGAATAGTGGATTTATCTAGATAATCTGTGACATGCTAGATTATCATTTCCATAACTAAAGAGAAACAGAATGATCACAAGTGGGAAAAAAAGCCGTGACAGTGGGAACAACTTCCATCTGGCTTCCCTATTGAGTTTCCTTGGGGAAATCTGGCAGGGAACACTGGAAATTTTCCTTCCCCCCTCCCCTAATTCCTGCTAGTTCCCCCATTTACTTTGTTTGTGGGAAGCTTCCATGGACAAAATCTGTGGGAAAGCCAACAGGAATCTGCAAGTGCACGGGAAGGGTGTGAGGTGCTCAAGAGATGCTGTGAAAGTCCAGGAGTGAACATGGGTAGATGGTGTGGATTGGAAAGGGTGCACACAAGGATGCATGAGAAATGCTACACAGGTTGCGGAGGGTGCATGTGGAGTAGCATGGTCAGGAAGAATGCATCTCAGGGATATTTGGTACTTTGAATATAAGGCATTTTACTGAGCATAATCCTCTCTTGGCTGGGAAATATAATGTGGCTTCTAAGCAATCTGTATCTGGTTTTCAGGGTTCTTTATATAATCACTAGCTGCCTTCCTCAAGGAAGGCATTAACTTCCATAAACTGGATTTCGTGTCTGCTAAAAATGGAATTTCACCAAGCCTGAACAGGTAAACAATGATCAATCTTTAATCTTCTTACCATGCACACTCAGCACAATTAGGATTTCATGAGCCCAAACTAAAGTCATTAGAACATTAGCCTCTTCAGCTGATAAGGTGCTTTTTGAAGTGGCTATCATAATATACTGAATCACAAGATACTGAATCATTTCTTCTTGACATAGCCAAATGAACCAGCACAGTATATTTGGGAAGCTGTCATACCTAGAGTAAGCATTGCTGATTCAAGAATCTATCCACACTGATGCTTTTCTTTCCCCAAGCACTGTAAACTTTACGGATTTGCTTCCCAGAGAAAATCAACCAGTTAGCTACCTCCCTTTCTACTCTTTTAGATGCTCAACAATGAACCTTCTTCTGCAATAATCTTTGCTATCATTTTCTACTTTCCTTCATTTGCTATCTTGACTTTAATTTTGTCCAGAATACTCAGAACAGGTATGTTCTTTTTCCAATCTTGAAAATGTTCCACTAACCATGTGCTTTTGCAATAATAAAATGATAAATATTTGGAATGGAAGAACATCTATGGAGATTCTCAATCATCCAGATCATGGTTGTTCTAAAGGTTTTTTTTTCAAAAGACAACTGGTTCTTAGTTTTTTTCCTTGAAAACATTTTGCTTCTCATCCAAGAAACTTCTTCAGATTCTGAAAAATTGAAGAAGGTTCTTGGATGAGAATCAAAATGTTTTCAAGGAAAAAACCCCAAGATATACATTTGCCTTTTGAAAAGCTCCTTTGGTGCATTTGGGAAGGACTTCATCAAAAGCACAAGGATATTTTACCATGATCCTAATTAGCTAAGTCAAAGAAGAAGCCTAAATTGCCCTAAATTTCTTGTCTTAATTGCCGATCCCTAATCTATGCTATGCTGCCATTAAATGGAGCCATCTATGATGGAATGCAGCCACTTTCCTCCTGGGAATCTAGTCTACATTCCACCATATTTCCTTCTATACTTTTTGCAGGATATGTTAGGGAAAGGGATTGGTCAGTTTGTTTGGCTTCCATCAAACATTGCCACCTGGCATGATTTTACCACTCTCCTTAATGTGGGCTGGGACTGGGCAACACACATATTTTTACAGAGGATTCTTTAGTTGCCCAAAGAAGAATGGCTCTGGGACTGGAGATCTAATGTAGCCAACAGACACTGGTATTATCCCAACAATCATATGACTGGGGTACTGGCCAAATCGCTTTTGCTTGCTTGAGGAGACCTCGCTAACCTGAACAAGTAGCAGTTGAGGACAAGATAAATGCAATGCAGAGAGTTTAATTTCTTGTTTTGATTTTATTTTACCTAAACATTTTATTATTATTATGCAGGATTCATTTTGAATTACTTACAGTCTCTCTGATTATGGTGGGGATAACTCCGGTAAGTAATTAAATAAATAAATAAAATAAAATCAGCACAGCAGGAAAAAGGGCTCCAGTACATGCATATACTATGCTTCTGGCAAACTGGGGAAAGACTAAAAGATTTAAATCTCTCATGGTCGCAATAGTACTCACTTCATGATCGCAGTCAAACTCAAAATTTTGGTCATAAGTCACTGTAGTTAAGTGACAGAAACAGAGGTGAGTTTGTTCTAATGAGGGTTGACTATAGAGACTTGTAAAAAACAGGAACTAGGAGAAAACAGATTTCACACTACAGATTTCAACCTCAAGGTCTAATTAGGCAATCGTGTGAGGCAGGTTATATGTGAGGCTGTTTTGCTCAATTTGATATTTCTCAGCCTATTTATTCACATAGATTACAAATTATTAAGCACTAATATTAAAATGAAGATCACATTGCCATGTGATTTTGTTGCAATAAAACTTTTCCGAGGATTCCAATCTTGGCCATGATAAGAATTGTGAACTTCAACTCATAGCATTCCCATGTTGGCTGGAAAATTCTGGGAGGTGAAGTTCACAGGTCTTAAAATTGCCAGGTTGGAGACCCCTGTATTAATCCTTAGTTTGATGCTTGTATTAAAAAACTGCCTTTTTTATTATTTAAAAGTTTGGTTTGATATCTCACCCCAAAAACTGCTTAGATCTGGTAACCGGGGGGGGGGGGGGAGTTGGAGAGAGAAAACTGGAGTCAATTATATATAATTTTTTTCTCAAGCAAGCAACATTTCCTGCACTGCCCACTTCAAATTCCAGAGGAGAAGGCATCTCCATATTCAAGAAATGATGGTGGTGTTGTGTGAGTATTGTACACAAGAGAGAGGGGGATAAATGGAATTCTTTCATGGAAGAGGAAAATAGCTCTCTCATTTTAAAATTCAGAGAGCGGGGGTATGAAACGGATTTCCTATGAAAGGGATTGGCAGGCTGATGTAGATATTGGTATAGACCAGGGGTGTCAAACTCAATTTCATTGAGGGCTGTATCAGGTTTGCATTTGACCTCAGAGGGCTCGGGAGTGGGCCTGGCCAGAGTGGGCATGACCAGGATTCATGTTGGGGGCACCTATGGTGGCCAAGTACTCAGGCAAGACTTCCCTGAGACCCTCACTCACTCTCATTATAATCTCCTTTGTTCCTTCGTTCCTTCCTTCCTCCCTCCCTCCTCTTCCCTTCTTTTTCCTTCCCTCTTCATTCTCCTTTCATCTTCCTTCCCATGTTTCCTTTCCTTTCCCTTTCTCCTTTTGTATCCCTTCTTGCATGCTCAAATGCAAAACGGGAAACATTTCTCCTTTTGTTTTATTTTTAGTTTGTTTTGATAGCCTTCTGCCAGTGAAAACAGAGCCCGGAGGGACCACATATGGCCTGTTTTCGGCCACGACGGCCTCCTGCAGCCCTCTGCCAGCAAAAATGGAACCCTGTTTTCAGCTGCGGCTAGCAGAGGACTGTAGGAGGCCGAGCTCCGTTTTCAATGGCAGAGGCACCGCGGGCCGGTCCTTTGCTGTTTCCAGTCTGGCCCTGTGGGCTAGATCTAAGTACCCCAGCAGACCTTGAATTTGACATCCCTGGTACAGACAATCATGTAATATCCCACTTGCTAAAACTATTCATTTCATTGGCAAAATACCAACCTATACTTAATCTATTATATACAATTCATGCTATTGTTCAAAATAAAGTGCAGTAGTAATCACAAAAAGTACAGTAGATCTTTAGTTATCTAGAGCAGAGATGGAGAATTATGGCCCCTTTGTAACTTGAAATTTCAATTCCCAGAATTCCTCAGCCAGCATGGTTGGTTCAGGAATCATGGGAGTTGAAGTCCACAACTCATAAAATGCCATAGCTCCCCACCCTTGATCTATAGGAATTCAGTTTAAATAAGACATTATTAAATTTCAGCAAAATAAGAACTTATCTCAGGTCACTGTTTTGCAAAGAATTCACATTAATCAATCATTGCCTTGGATTCACAATCATATCAAAATGTCAAGTATATATTATAAATTGGAGAGAACCTGATCATGGTTCCTTTCTGGCTGCCAGGAAATGAGACTAAAAAACAAAGAAAGATAACTTTCCCCTTTTATTAAAGGCCAGAATTTTTCTTCACAGTAACATTGCTTAATCTCATGCATTAAGTCTCAGAAGATATGAAAATAAGTTTTTATCATTTTAAAGATTTCCAACGGGTATCTGCCTGGGGAAGGAGGAATCCTGACTCTTAATGAGAAGCTAAAAGACACAATAATACTAATGAACCTTGCAGTAGTGAAAAAGTCTTTTTGCACCGCATATTAACTGTCTTAAGTCTCTTCACTTAATTTAAATCAATAACATGGATGAGAGAAGGAGACAAATATATGTATTTTAATTTCCTGAGATATGACTGCTAGATAATAGAACTGTTTTAATTCTATCAATTTTAAATCAATCATAAATTTCTGTATATAGAAGCTTGTCAACATATATTCTTGACATGTGATGTACTTAATGCAAGTAATTTAGCTGAGCATATTGTCATGTTGAGGATTCAGCTTTAAAATAAATGATGGGACTAAGTAATTTTTACTCTCCTTCCAAAATTAGCTTATCCAAACTAATATTATTTCAGTAAACAGTATCAATGTATATTATAGTCTTTACATTATAAATATAAGTGCATTACAATATAAGTGCATTACAAAATATAAGTTTTCTGAGTGGACAACTGCTAGAATTCTAGGTAAGTTTCAAAGCATGTTAATTTTGAGGGTTGTCTCAGCAAATTTTGAAGCACTAGATTGGAGAAAGCTTTTGTACATGTAGTGAAAATGTTTACTTCAAACATTAATTTCCATTCATACATTTTACACTACTGTACTTCCTTCTTTCTACTTAACTGCAACAAAATTTAATATGTGCAATATTGGTTAGTTGCATTTATCCAGGGCTATTCATCCAGGGCTGTTCATATCATATCTCTTTCTGTTGTCTTCCTTAGCACAAAATGTAATCCAGAGAAAACACCATGAGGGCAAGGATAAGGGGTGTTTTGTTAAAGAAGTCTTCCCTAGAAAGAAGGTGGAGCCTCCTCGCTGACGGACCATAGATCACGACTCTCTGTGACTATGGTCCGTGCTCTTTCGTTGGAGAGCCCCGATCATTATGATTAGGGGCTGAAGCTGCCTTGGAAGGGTGGCGGAGTAAGGGGAAGCCGCAAGCCAGATTGAGGGAGCCGCATCTCCCCCCCTGGGCTTGGTCTTTTTTCCCCGAAGACGACTTCAGTAGGGGCCTAAAATGGCCAACCCGAAGAGGAGGATTCAGCTGGATAAAGATTTGTGCAGGAGGGAAGAAAGAGGTGGACAACATCTGAACCGGGACAACTGGGCAATACAACTAGACAAAAGTACCCTGGGATTAAGGTAGCATGGAATTTTTAAGAAAATAAAAGTGAGCAGCGAAATTACAAAGGGACAGGAAAAAAAATAAGAAAATATTTTTGGTAGCTAAGCGGGGCTTCGAGCCAGGAAAGGAAGAAGCTGGAACTAAAGATTTAACTAAATTGGACTAAAATATTTTGGTAATAAAGAGGCATAAAATGAAGCTGGATTTAAGATTGTCAAAAAATAATAACAAGAAAGTTTACAAATTGGAGACTGGACTGTGCTGGAATATTGAGGTTATATATAAAGATTATATATATATAACATATATGTTTGTTTTCTTAAGTTTTCGCAGGTACTTACATGTATGCTGTTCAGCTTCCTTCGGGTATTATCCCACGTCATTGTAGTTGTGCTTTTAAAGTTGTAGCAATGTTTCGGCAGAATCTCATCTGCCATCATCAGGCTTCTGCACTGAGTTCGTCTGTGAGTCAGGCTATCACAGCCGTTTCAGTTTTAAATTTGAGGCTAGCCTACTGTTGGACCAGAATGTTTTTTTCTTCATGCTGATTGGTTGGGAGTCTTGAAGTCAGCAAACTCCAAAATTCCCTGTACATCATGCCCAGCCACATACATTGGACAGACCAATAGAAGAATAAGTACCCGCCTAGAGGAACATAAAAATGCAGTAAAAAAGCTGGAACACACCTCCTCACTAGTCCAACACATGAAAACCACAGGTCACAACATCAACTTCAATGGCACTAAAACCCTGGCCACTATAGAAAACCCCAGCCACAGAATCATCAGAGAAGCCATAGAGATTGAAAAAAGACCTGACAGCATGAATAGAAGAGATGATTCCAGCAGACTGTCAATCATTTGGAAGCCTGCACTCTCAAATAGAAAGATCTCCATGCCACAAGCCAGGCAAACACCTGGGCAAAAACAGACTCCCTCTGATAGCTCCAACCTCACCCCCCCACCAGGCACCCAGGTGAAACCCAGCTTGCTAATGAAGAGCAGCCGTCCCTTCACACGCAGCCAAGCTGCACTGAAAGCCTCCAACACAAGAACAGACTGTTGCCAGCCAATCAAAGCCACAAAATAGACAGAAGAAACCAGGAACACCAATCAATCAAACTCCAAGTCCAATGAAACAGGTCCAGGCTCCCAGCCAATCAGAATGGACCAGCCTCAAATTTAAAACCAGGAGCTGTAAGACCCATATCCATACAGAAGCCTGAAGATGGCAGATGAGATTCTGCTGAAACGTTGCTACAACTTTAACAGAACTCCAATGACGTGGGATAATACCCGAAGGAAGCTAAACAGCACACATATAAGTACCCGCGAAAACCTAAGAAAACATATACATATACATACATACATATATATATATATATATATATATATATATATATATATATATATATAATAAGGGGAAAAGGTGAAGACTTTGTATAATGGAGAGTGCTACCTTTTGAGAAAAACTTGAGCTCAAACGAAAGGGAAAGCATCCTGTTTCTGAATGAACTTGTGTGGATATAACATTAAAGGAATATTGAAACAAAGTAAGAATCTTAGAAAGTGAAAGCAGAACCAGAATAAAGGAAAAAACAAGGAAAGACTGACTGTGGGATTGATTGATGTTTTTGGCATAGAACCTCAGCTGGAATAACTGAGAACTTTAGAAAATTGAAAGAAGAAAAAAGGAAAGTAAAAGTATTCTTTATTAATCTAAAATTTTGTATTAATCTAGAATTTATAAAAAGAATGCATAATGGAAATGGAATATGACAGACTAAAGAACCAACTAAATTAATAAGTGAACATAGACTATTAAAAGCAAGGAGACACATTGGTAACTTTTTTATTATTATCATTATTATCATCATCATCATCATTATTAGACAAACACATTGTTTATCTTTTTCTTTAAATATTAAAGGATTATATTTGAAATAATTGAAATGAAACAAAAAGATGTTTCGATTGAGATTAATGAAAGAGGCTAGAATTAATGTGTTTGTTTCTCTCCTTACTGAAAATTTGGAATGGAAAAGGTAATAATAGAATTAAGTATGCATATATGAATGTATAATTGCTGTCATATTTGTATGTAAAGGTGATGACCTGGAAATATGTTGTCCACTAAAAAAAGATTTTTGTTTTTAATGTGAAAAACTGAATAAATTTTGTTAAAAAAATAGTCTTCTCTAATACCATAAGTGTAGACAGTGCTTTCTATGTAATAATCTTATCACATAAGATTACATAAGATCTTATTACAGTGCTTTCTATGTAATCTTATGCACCTATTGTAGAATTTGCAATCAATATAGTGGATAAATAAAAATATTTGGTTTCAATATAGACTTTAATTTACATTTTCCTATTTTAGTTGACACCAGAAAACTGTTTTGAAAAACCATAAAATGTTTGCAGAAACTGAGAAACATGTTAGATCACATATGGTCTGAGACTATTGTGTCTAAACATGGCTTAGATAGCAGTTGTTCAGAGTTTCTCTGCATACAGAATCTATGTAGAAAGAAAGAAAGAAAGAAAGAAAGAAAGAAAGAAAGAAAGAAAGAAAGAAAGAAAGAAAGAAAGAAAGAAAG
>BLBF01000006.1:22016083-22081326 GCA_015471245.1 Laticauda colubrina
AAGAAAGAAAGAAAGAAAGAAAGAAAGAAAGAAAGAAAGAAAGAAAGGGAGAAAGAAAGGGAGAAAGAAAGAAAGGGAGAAAGAAAGGGAGAAAGAAAGAAAGGGAGAAAGAAAGAAAGGGAGAAATAAATAAATAAGTTATTCCAAGAGATTGGTTTCTGTGCATTTCTGTGAAGAATCAGACTATTTCAGATTCCTGAAAGTGTTTAAACATTAGCGCATAATTAGTAGACATCTGTATACTTGTCAAAATCCTTTACTGTATATTCTCCTAGGAAGCTAGCTGGTATATGCAAGTTGCTACAAATATAAATTAAACATCATGCAAGGGGAAGTCACTTCATAAAAGCCTGAGTCCTGGTGTACATTGATGCTTTAAAGTCCAGAGCAGTTCAGTTCAGTTGTTAAATCACAGAATGTTCAATGCATGAAGAAGACACTGCAAAAAACAGTATCAATGCGTCAAGGTTGAGCATAGGGACAATCTACTTCTGTCTTCAACATTTTCATTGCACCACATACAGTATATTGAAAGCTGTATGCACAAGCTCTGTCTGCAATCTGCAACTTTGTGGTACCAAAGCATTATTTATTTATTTGTAAAGTTTTCAGCAAAAGGATATAAATTACAGACATATACAGTTTGGATCAAAACATGGAAGAATAAGTCAAGAAGGAGTTATTTAAGATCTCTTCTCTTTGCTTAGAATAATGTCCCTTTTGGATAACTATATAGGACTACTACATTTTAATCATTTTGCAGAGCTCAAGAATTGATGCTAAGAGATGGTACTTAGAAACAAAACATTAATGATGTTCAAAATGAGATAAACCTTTAAACTATACTATTTCAACATTTATACTGAAACTACAAGGGACTCCAACTTTGCTCAAAAACAGTAAGTTTTAGTACCTACTAAACAACCCATATCTATTGGATCATTTTTGCAGAGATATTTATTTACTTAAATAGACAAACAGAATGGCCATAGTGGGGAAAAAATCAATGGGAGCAGGAGTGACTTCTAGGAGTGACTTCCAGGTTCCTGTCTACTTCCCTGTTGAGTTTCCTAGTGGGAAAACTAAGAAGCAAGCTTGCTTGCTTGCCTCCATATCTCTAATTTAAACTTTGTACCAGGTTCCTCTCTAAAAAATAACATATGACACCCAGATTGAAAAGCGTGCATGAAGGTGTGTGAAAGGTCCAGCCTGGGATGGGAAGAGCACATAAGGCATGGTGCAGGTTAGGAAGGATGTTGAAGGGTGCATAATAAATGCAGCAAAAGTTATGGCATTTGGAATACAGCATGGGTCTGGAAGGGTGGACTGGGGTGAGTGAGAGGTGCTACGCAGATTGAGGAGAAAATGCAAGGCTGTAGCATGGGTGGAAAAGAGTGCAAAAAGTGTGCAACAGTTACAATGTGAGTCGAGAAGGGCAAGTGGAGATGCACAAGCGGAGATGCACAAATGAACGGGGAGGCACAAGTACAGAGGAGCTAGCAAAGTTGCAGGTATCCCATTGAAATCACTCTAAGGAAACTTTGTACAAGTAAAGATTTTGCTCAAGGGGAGACTGGCATGGAATGTGGGCAATTACAATTAAGTTTACACTTCCTGCAGGATTCCCTATTGACATGTAGGAAGCTGTTCGGGAATGTTGAAAAAGTCTATCAAGTAACCGCAGCTGAAGCAGCTACCTCTCTAAGCTTCATTCATAAGGGGAATACTGGGTCCCATGCATTCTGAAACTGTTGTCTATTTGAGGTAACCATCATTTGGTTATAAAATGGTGGCCCTATGATGCACTGTTTTGCCCAGTTGAACTTTATAATCAGACAGTTTTAATAAAATATAGAAATATCATTTTTTTCAAAAATTTGATTTTCTTAAAACAAGTGCTACAGTCCTATGTCACCTTTAGTTAATAATGGAGTTACCTGTGCTATTGGTTAGTTACGATTACTTGAAATACGATTAAGGGCTCTGAGACCAGTCACTGCTACCCTTTCATCTTTTTGAATTGCTCTGGTTAAGTGAATAAAATAGGTAACTAAATCTGCAATCCACATCTAATTTCTTAGAAATAGGATTTATTGAAATCAGTGGGATTTTCTCCCCAAGTAGATAACGCATGCAGACAAGTTTCATTGTTATTATCTTCTGCAATCACTTTTAGTTACTTCATAAAAAGTAGAAATTAGGGATTCCACCTACATTAGCCTTGCCAGACAAATCAAAACAACCCTATATTCACTCCAAATACTTTTGTATTTTACACCTTTTAACAAATGAAGGATGAATGAAAGATAACTCTTCTAGATCAACATGATAGGAACCAGTTCTGTTTTACAATTTAATGAGCAACAAAGTCCAAAGAAATACAGGGAAGGATTACTGTACAAATAAAACTAAACTAAAGCAGGATTTCTCAGCCTTGGCTGGGGAATTTTAGAAGTTGTAGTCCATTTGCTTTAAAGTTGACAAGATTGAGAAACACTGCACTAAATTTCTACACTAAATTTCCAATCACCCTTTGGGACTCAAATTTTGTCTTGTTAAAGGTATGCATATTTTACCATGAGTCAAAACATTTATATTGACTTCTCAGAGAAGTGAATGCTCAAGGATTTTAGCACAGTCCAAAAATGAACTGCAATCCTATACCACAGCACACCTCAGTTATCAATTCTCATCCCCAACCATGGGATGAAAAAAAAAAAGAAAAGACCCTTAAAAAGGATTTAATGCCCATGATTCAGAGAAAACAAACACTTAGCAATGCTATCAACCCTTTTTTTGGAATACACCCCACTAGTAAAGGAAGACGTACTTCTAGATCAGGCTACATAAGATGCGTTTTCCTCTTTCTTACAAACACCCTGTTTGCACTTAAGTCAAAGGGTGGACTTGTTTCGATTCCTCTCCTTAAACCGCAAGCCCTGATCTCCATGAAAGATTCAAAAGAGACTCTGTTCGGGCTTTGACAACACGAGGATGGATTGCTCATTCTCCCAGAAAATGCCCATGAGTAGTTTTAAACACGAGGTTTCCTCCCCCCTTTCTCCTTCCCGTTCAATCTCGGAGACTACCGAACAAAGTATGCAGTGTTTTTGGCAAGGGGTCCGTCCCCCAAAGAAATGGTTTGCCATTTGCCTTCTTCCTGAGAGAAAGTGAGGCGGCAGGCAACAAGTCACCCCGCAAACCTTGGCGAATAAATCACCCCCTGGACTTTTGCGCAAGAAGGAGGAAGCCGAAGAAGCCGGAAAGCCGACAAAGTAATTTGGAGGAAAGGAGACCACCGGTCCCTTCCCGCGGATCCCGCCTTTGAAAGCAACGCAAGCGAAAGGGCGCCCTCCGCGGTTCTGAGGCAGCTTCCTCCTTCCTTCGGGCAGGCGGAATCTCCACAGCAGGGCGGGAGCGAAACCTCGTCGGCTAACTTACACACACAGAGCTCCACGACGTAGGCGTAATAGGACCAGGCCACGACCAGGGCGATGAAGACCACGGGCACCCACGCCAGCACCCTCTGGCAGCACTTGAGGACGTGCGACGGCGCCATCTTCCCCGCCGCTGAGCTGCCGCTACCGCCCGCAGGAGCCATCGGTGCCGCAGCCGCTCTCGCCGCCGCTTCTCCGCTCGCCGCTGCGGCGGTGCCTCCCGGCCCCCGCCCTTCCTTGCCTTACGCTAAGGGGGCAGGGCCTGGGCGCGCCTGCCTTGCGCAGCGGCTCCCGAGAACGGAGAAGGAAGCGCGCCGAGAGGAGCAGCTCCCCGCCGCGAAGGCTGCGGGAGTTGTGGGCGCGGGAGCCTTAGAGCCGCCCCGCCGCCGTCCTGACCGGAGCGCCGCTTTTTCTTCCCTGCTGCCCGGCCGTTCTTCTCACGTACACCCAAATCGCCGCAAGCAGCCCTGCCCTCGCGGCTGAAGGAAAGAGGCGGGCTCCTCTCTTGCGCGATTCCGGGCCGGTCGCGGCGAATCGTTCAGATGTTCTCGGGCGCCGTTCCCTTTGGGGATTGGCCGAAGGGTGGGATTCCCCAAGAGCCCGGGGCCGCTTTCTTCTTCCCTCTTCTTCGACCAGTGGATCCCAACCGGGAGGGGAACCGCCCCTGAGCGATTCTAGACCTTCCTCGAAAGGGTGTTTGTTCCCAGACAGACGAGCTCGAGTCGTTCGCGATGAAAGTCACAGGCAGAGAGTTGGAAGGTCGAACTTGGCTGATCCCTGGAGCGAAACTGGCTTAGATGACCGAATGTGGCCCATTCGAATAACAATAGAAGTCTGTCAGTCCCGGGTGGGTCCCTTGGGAATTATAGGGCTTCAGGCCAGACTGGGCTGTTAAAAAAGGACAAAACCACCACCATGGGCAAGCTTTTCGGCGACGTTGCGAGATGGCCACTTCGCTGTCTGCCTTGATTTGTGAACGTGGGAAAAGGGCGAGGTCTCAGCGGTGGCGACGCCTCGTTGGGCATGGCTTGCTTATCTTGACAGCTCCGTCGGATCAGATCTGGGTAACACTCAAATAATTGAGACCCGGTCCTAGGGCTGCATGCTCCTTTTAGGAAATGGGAGGGGGGGGGCGTTATCCTGCTTTTCATCCATGAACCCCCATAAAGAGCATTACCTCCCCCTCCTATTTTTTCTTGTGAAGTTGCCCAGAAAAAAACGTATTTGGGTACTTCCTGGAGTTGCCAGGAGTTAGGTTTAGAGTTATGCCAGTTTGCCTTGATGAAGGGCAGAGCGGGTGTGACGGAAAGCTAAATATGCCAAGAATCATTTGTCCAAACCTGGACTTCTCAGAAGGGCTGGTAGCCGGTCCTGTTTGGTAAGAGTGAAGCATTTGGAGGTCAGTGCTGATTGAGAAACCAACCTAGTTCTGTGACTCTCTTGTCTTGTGCTTTTGCCGTCACAATTCGTGAGAAGGTACAGAGTAAGATATGCCCTCCAAACCTACCTACAGTCCAGCCATCTCATCTGCAGCCTTTCAACTGGTACATCAGTCAGCTACTGGATGTGAAAGCGAAGGCATTTTGGTAGAAGCTAGGTCACACGTTTTGTTTTGCAACACATGAAACATTTAATTCATCATCTACAAAGATGTAATTAAGCTTCATCTTCATAATTAACCCAAGAATAAAATGTAGAACATCGTTGCACACAGACATCTACTGATTAAAGTCTGTAACATTAGTGAAAGATTAATCATAAAACTCTGTGTTACATATGTAGTATGTTAGGCCTGATATCAAAATGAATGTTGCTTCTCACTGCAATTGATAACTGCATCCTATAAAATTTAAATACAAAAAACCCATTTGCAGGACTTATAACCTGAGATAAAGCGGTGATCCAAGGGACTACAGTGAGTGCAGTTTAAACTACTAAATCAATGACTTAAATTGCCCAAGGCAGGGATGTCAAACTCATTGTCACAGCGGTGTCACATGACATATCAGGACTTCCCCCCCCCTTCGCTGAACCGGGCATGGGGGTGGCCAGCATGTGACCCACCTGGCCCATGGGCCAGGAGTTTGACAGCCCTGACCTAAGATATGATATTCATAAAATAAAATGTACTGTTTCGTATTGCATCAATTCCCCTCCCCACCCCTATGATTTCAGAAAAGGCATCAAGATAAAATAATTTCAGTTTAACCTTTTCAATTAGTAAAAGTCTTATTACTGATATGGTAAATGTTGGTTCCAATTAGTTATGCTAATGTTTTAAATTATTTTCATATTTATTGAGAACTGGAAGCCTTGTATGGTTTATTTATTCATAATCATAATATTTTTTTAAAAGTTCATCCTTCATGTTAAGTTCATGTTAAGAATATTCTTGTGCAATTTATTCAATCTTAGGAACTTTTAAGATGCGTGGGGACTTTTACTGCCAGGATTTGTCAAGTCAATTATTTGCATTCCTCTAATCAAAATAAATTTTACCAGCACTTGGGGTGCACTGAGGCTAACTGCTAACTCTCACTTCTTGTAGTGCTTATTTAGTGAGGTTAAATTTGGTCCAATTCTCAATACATTCATTCAATTCAAGTAAAGGATGTGAGTTTAGTCACTCTTACTGAGCTTACAAAGTCAGGCATCTTTCCAGAAATATTCATTTGTTGTTATTTCTTTTGGCATACTCACCTGCAGTGCTATTACTGAAGAATGAGAGAAGCTCCTTTTATAAAATGTGGCTGAGCAAGATTTTCTTATTATTGATCAGTTGGGCAATGTCTTAGCAGACTGGATTAATGGAAATTTACAACCTGTTGAAAGACTAGTATTTTTAAGAGCTGTATAAAGACTACTTTCTCCATATGTGCTCACCCTATAATCTTGGTCAACACTTCCACCTTGCAAAGTAGGGGCATGCTACGCTTTGTGGCTATACATGTTACATTTATTGACATCTTCAACAAGCTATATCTTTTTTTGGGCTTGTGCAATAGCTGTAGGATCCTGGGAAAATATACATGCTTGAGCCAAGGACCTGCAAATCCATGTCTACATCTAAGCATCTTTTCTGCAATATGAGAAACAGCAGTATTCAAGGATTCTAAAAATATAATATACAAAAATCTCACTGTAAGCTTGTTATAGGAATGCTTAAAAACATTGCTTTGGTTAAGGTTATCATTATCACAAGAATCCAAAAAGACAAGGCCCAAAGGAGAGAAAAGACAAGGTCCAAAGGAGTCCTATTTAACAATCCAAAGGGATTTAGGATTTCAGTTTCTATATATAAACTAAATATAAAATTATTTATATATAACCCCAATATTATATTGAAGTGTATATTTACATGTGCCTTTGATCAGTGCCTATAGACTAGAATTATAAAAATAATTTAGCAGTTTCTTCTTATTTTAGAAATGGTCAATTTAATCTTTGCAAATATGAATTAACAAGGAAAGAAAGATAAAAACACAGGGCTAGCCCCCTTGTGGGAGTTTGTTATTTATTTTCAAATATAGACGTATACTTAAGATTACAAAGCATAGGAAAAAACAAGCATAGGAAAGAAACACTGTGAGTTTGGTCCTTGAATCAGTGCCATTGTTAAAACTTGTGTAACACAGATGATGTATTCTGCAGTGGTGGCTTTGGCCTTTGGATGAGTCTTTCTTTTGATATATAGCAAATCTACACCCTCTAGGCCAGGGATATCAAACTCGCAGCCCATGGGTTGGATGTGTCATGCAGTGGCCACACCCACCCCTTTTAGTAAAGGGGGGAAATAGTTATGGTACATCACGTCATTGCGAGTTTGATACCCCTGCTCTTGGCCTTTAGGAAGATGGTTAATATCTGGGTCTTCACCCTCAGCCTTTGAGCCAGAATGAGTACAGCTCCCATTTTCTGGAGGTATAGTATGCCAGCCATGTTTGCCATTAATTGTCTGCCTTGTTAACAATACGTTTAACCATTACGCTGGGCTACGAGTGCAGTTTTGCCAAAAAACAGAAAGTGCCAATTTTAGCAAAGCCATCCTAAAATGCAGTCATGTGACTGTGGGATGTGATAAATGACATTAAATATGGCCTGGTTGCCAAGCACCTGAATTTCAGTCACATGACTATGTGGAGGGGTGATGATTGGAACTTAGAATCTGGGTCATATATACCCCTCGGTAAGTCTATTGTAAATTTGAATGGTCGCTACGTGACTAGTCATAAGTCAAGGAGAACCTGTAATAATGTCTTAATACTGTATTTACATTAAGAAATTAATATTAGAAACAATAACCATAATTTGATAAGTTAATCAGGAAATCTGAAATTGGAACAGTTGCTTATTCAAATCATAAATCTGTAAGTGTGTTAATATTACACTGCTATCAAAGAATTTCAAGGTAAACTAATAAATATTGTTTGGAATGTCAAGTTTAGACATTGCTGAAACTGTAGTAATGCTACTGGTGAGATCGATCATATAAGTCCATATACTGTACTACTGTCCTGCAGAAATGACTGTACTGTAACTTATTACATTTGAACTTAGCAAATAAAGGAAGAAGCAATGCTATAAATGTGTGTAGATACGTGGAAAAATATGAGGATATTTTTATTATGTGTATAATATGTGTATATTTTTAATCGCATGTTTCGGTCAAAACTTGCATTCTTCATTCGTATCATTGTGATTTCTGCATTCAAAGCTATGTATAATTTTCTGTTGAAGATATGCCAGAATGGTAATTGTGCAAGACAGAAGCATGAATAGTAATGTAACAAGATTAGTTACATCTATTTATTTAATAAATTTATATGGCAACTAACAGTGATGATTCCAAGAAGTTTCAAATTCGCAGCTTAAAACCGTGGCTGAAACAATTATAATCACACTCGGCACTTAATTGGTTGTCTATCAGACTGGAGTTCCCAGGCCTGCTGACAGAACTATGGCCTTCCAGAAAAGTAACAAAGTGGCAATATATTTCAAGTAATTATAGTTCTCTGTCGAGGAATCCAAATTTTTTCATCATTAAATAGCCTGGAAATGATCTGAATCCTGAAATTATTTCAAATCCACATATCCATTTAATTTTGTAGCCTTCCAAAATAGAAGCGTCTATTTTGTTCATCTCTATTCATGTCCAAGTACTGTCAGCATCACCAGAAATATTTATAGCATGGCTGTAAATCTTGGTTCTCCAGACTCTTAACTCCTATAATATTCACAAATCGACTTATTCGAGTTTCTTTTTTTGCAGACAAGAATGAAGTAGATTTGCCCACTGCAATATAAAGAAGTTTTAAAAAAATCGATACGTAGGCCTCTGCCCCAATCCTATAAATCCTAAGCTTTTTAAGATATGATCATTCTTTTTTTCATGATCTTGGAGGCACTTGGTCTAGGTGACAGAATGGTTCTCTTGGGCCTCAAATTGCTGCTCCTGTCTTTCAAATTTATTTCCTTACAGATAGTATAGCATTCTCCAATATGGCCAATTTGTCATCACCATCATTGCAATCATTATTTCTCCCCAATGTTACATTTAGCTGATGCTATTATAGTGTAGGAAGACATAGAAATGGACTTTACTTATCTAAATGTTAAATGCTAGATTTTGGATCTGCTTTTTCTCTGTGACAATGAGTACTGTTACCCAATATTTTTTTATGATCAGCTGAATAAATCACAATCAGGTATAAAGCTTTTTTTTATCTTAAAGAAGTAAAAAAAATCAGGAAATGAATCAATATTTAGAAGTAACTGAAGCAACAGTCAAATTATACTGACTTCTGAGATTCTAGATAGTGCAAAACAAATACAATTAAATGACAATAGTTTGCAGAATGCATAGCGACAGGATGTGTGTAATCTTAGTGACAAATATTGGTGGTATTCTAACAATATTTCTTGCTGTAGAACAAAACGGGATCATAGCACCAGCTAACAAATATGTAAAAGATAATTTATCCAACGTAGGACACAGTAATTGTAGAGTTATGTTTCCTTCAGTTTCAGTACAGTTCATTGGCTTGAACGCGCATATTACAGAATCAGCAAAATCTCTGAAGTATAATAATTGGTGTCAATATATGTTCAACATAATCTCATGTGTTTACTTAAAAATAAATCCTACAAGGTGCAATTCAGCAGTTTTGGTAAAATAGACTATCATTGTTGTGAATTTTAATGCATCTTAACATATAGAAACCAAGAATGTTCTTTGCATCTATTTCAACTGCCAGTGCACTTTAATATTTTCTAATTCCTTTAGGATGATTTAAGACATTCACCAGCCAGGAACAATGATTTTAGGATTTAACTTTAATGCATTCAAATTATTGAACAGTTACTCTTCAAGATTCCCATAACCAAAATATTTAACTGTTTGAGGCCATTTTTTTAAATGGCCCCAGTGGAGTTGCTAAAATTCAAATATAGAAGAACAATTTGGTGTTACAGGACCAATTTAGAGATCTAAGTATTTCTGGTGAAGAATGTCTAGGGATATTTTTGCGACAACAATGGGATTGAGAATCTCCACAGACATTTAACCATGCAATTTCTAGTTATGTTTTTAATCAAGTATTTGTGGAGAGAATCTCATTAGAGGTGATTTGCATGGAGAAATGTAAAAGAATTAAGGCTACAATATCTAGGCTAGTTACTGCAGTAGCAAAAAGTATACAGCTATAAATCACTCCTTGCTCATTTAAAACAGATTAATTTTAACTCTAAAGGCAACCATGTTTGAAAACTAAACTTTATTCTGTGGCGGTCAGGCAGAAAACATAATTAATGTAGAGGCATGCTTTTAAAAAATGATTTTTTCATGACCAGCCTTAGGAAAGTTACTGGAGTGAAAAACAGTCACTTCAACATGTATGTTCCTCTCTTTGCTCTGGGAAGTGAAGAGATGAATCTTCTGTCATTTTAACAACATTACAACTGTCCTATGAAAATGAGTAAAAATGATTGGCCCAAAGTTGCCCAATAAACTTTAAAACTGTGAATGAGGGCTTCCTTGATCCTAGTCAAACCTTTAATCAATATATTACACTGGAAGTATAATATGCTATTAATATTCATTCATAGCTCAAGTCAAACAATTATTACAGAGAGTTATCAGGAATTTAAATGATGAATCTGATGGAACTTGACAGGAAGCAAATCAATATACAGTACCTATATAATGTTAACATTCATTTTCTTTAATGACTTCATTGTGTTTAGCTTCTAATCTTTGTACACTTGTGCAACTTACAATTTTCCAGTTTATGTAAAAGTTTTGATATTTCCAGCTTACAGTGAAAGATGCAAACCTCTGTACAAACAGAATAAAGTACAGAATACATGAAGAATGTCATAAAAACTTGGCTGCAATGCAAAAATCTTTTCAAATGTCTATAAAGTACTATGCTCTAAGAATATCTTTTCCTGACTAATTTCTTACCTAGAATTTATATTGGATATTTAAAGCTCAAAAAGTTCTAAATTGCATTGCATCGCATTGTTGTATTTTTCATACTTTTCTTCCCTTTAATTCTTAAAAATGGGGACATTCCCATGTGTGCTATGAAACTTGCCTTTAAAAGATATTTCCTGACTTACAATCATTTGTTTAGCAAGTATTCAAAGTTACAACGGCACTGAAAAAAGTGACTTACGATCTGTTTTCACACTTACAACCATTGTAGCATCCCCACGATCAAAATCTGGGTACTTGGCAACTAGCATTTGTAATCTTCCCAGCTGGCTTCTGACAAATCAAGTCAATGCAGGAAACCAGATTCATTTAAGAAGCACAAGATTCACTTAGAAAATGCAACAATTCATTTAACGACTATGGCAAAAAGTTGTAAAATGGGGCACGACTCACTTAATAACTATCTTGCTTAGCAATGGAAAGTGGTATCCATCTGTGAGGACATGAGTACCATCTAAAATAACCCTAAAGCAAATTCTACTGCTGAAGGGATGTGCAAAGTGTTCTATGCATAGGAGGACTAGTTTGAGGTGTCTGCCACAGGATGAAAACTAGCATGTTTAAGAGAGAAATGCTTTGGGAAGAGACAGAGAGAGCAGGAAAAGGCTAGTGAGGTTTCAGGAAAAGAGGCAAGGAAAGGTAGGTACTAAAAAGTGGATGGATCAATTGCGTATGCTGCATTTGAAACCAAGCATGCTGGAAATGGTAGTGGCAAAGGGAAAGGGAGGAAAGGAAGGTAGATTTGGTAATGGTTGGCCTGGGGTTACATCATGATTGAAGCCAAGGACATCAGCAGCTAAGGACAAGAAACATCAGGGGTTGGAAGAGCAGCAGATGGGCCATTTGGTAAAAGAGGGGACAACAGGAAAGCTAAGAAAGTTTCTCCTAATTGTTTCAATTAAAATGCAAAACAACCAAAAGTGCTTTGGGGGTTTCAGTTCTATCAAACTGCAGTACCTCTGAATGATTCCGAAACACAAAACACATTTTCTTTTTCATGGCCACCCCTATCAAAATCAACTAATGGAAGTGTCCAATATTTAATTGTATTAAATGATTGCACTTCATCTCGTACAGCCAATCTGTAACCAGATACATAAAAAACAAAGCAAAATGAGAAAGCTGAGTCACAAATGATCTTACAAAAATATATTTAAAAAGGACTCTTCCCAGTTTGCTTCCAAACTTCTTTTGCTCCTTTAATGGTTTCTCGTTTCACACATTTCCAGTAGCCTTGGACTCCTTGTTGCTGAGGCACCTGTTTTAAAAAAGCAAGAGTTACATCTATATTTAAGTTATAGTTTTTTTAATGCTGGCTACATCGGGTGAAGTCAGCTAGTTCAGATCCATCTGTCCGTTAAATTGATCTGTCAATCATTCCTACTGGTCCAAACACATTTACCTGATTGCAGCACACACTTACTTTTGTCCTGCTTAATCATCTATAAATGAACCTATCACAACCACATATTTTTTGTGGTTGGAAGCTACTGGATGAATGAATATTGCTTTATGATTAGGGATGATCTATAAATCATGAGCAGCGTAGTTCTAGAAAGGCATCTATTTTATTTATTTATTTAGAAAATTTATATTGCTGCCTACTTGCACATAGTGACTCAAGACTGCTTACAAGGATATAAAAACATATAAAAGAAATAAAAAGAATAAAAAGAAAAATAATGAAATACTTCTGCAGTTTAGTTGTTTTATGATTTGATACAATATACAAATATAGCAGTGCCAGTCTGCCCTCCTTTGTTGGTTCTTCCATTTAGCCATTTAATTATTTTGTAGTAAGAGCTAAAATTTGAATTTGCTTATTTTTTGGCTTCCTTCCCCATCATACTGGGGCATAAGACATCATTTAAAAATGCTTTGAGTACATAATTATCTAGTTTTCTTTTATTATTTTACTCATTACCATCATTAGAAGTTTTGGGATTAGTAACATGACTTGGGGTGGCTCCCAATGACCCCAAGGAAATATTTAATTTTTACATACATCAAATGATTATCATTTACATCATCTGTCCGTCCATCCATGCATCCATCCATCCATCCATCCATCCATCCATCCATCCACAGCAGTAACACAAGAGAATGTGCAGAACCTCAACATAGCATATTGTATTGAGAGAGATGATAGATACAAAGAGAGAGATAAACAAGTTATATATTAGCTAATCCTGTATTATAAACTGCTTGTTTTAATAAGATAAATTATGTTCTATTATTACATATTTATAAAGATGATGAATTAAAAAAATTATACTAGTTTGACAGGGCTGTCAAACTCATGTCATCATGGTGGCATCACATAACATATTGGGATTTCCCCCCCTTCGCTAAACCAGGCATGGGCATGGGCAGTGCATGATACATCTAGCCCGCGGGCTGCGAGTTTGACTGCCCTGTCATATATATATATATTATTTATTTATTTTGTCAAAAGCTTACAATACAAAAGAAATAAGAATAAACATAAGTTTAAGTATAAGAAATAGGAACTCATAATTGGGGACAATAGTATAGGGACAGTAGGAACGACTGTGCACTTGTGCATGCCCCTTAAAACCTCTTAGGCATGGGGTGAGGTCAATAGAGGTTAGTTTGAGGGTAAAGAAGTGGGGATTTGAGCAGGTGACAACAGAATCAGATAGTGAGTTCCAGACATTGACCGCTTTGTTTCTTCCTGCAATCAAGTTTGGAATGGTTTATATTAAGTATATATCTGTTGTGTGCTCTTGTGTTGTTGTGGTTAAAACTGAAATATCCATTAACTGGTAAGGCGTTGTAACATATGATTTTATGTACTATGCTTAAGTCTAATCTTAGCCGGCGTAGTTCAAGATTGTCTAAGCCCAGAATCTCAAGTCTGGTGCTGTAGGGTATTCTGTTGCGAATGGAGTACTCTTCTGGTAAAATACTTCTGGACTCACTCAATTGTATTTATGTATCATATACAGTGCGGATTCCAGACAGCAGAGCTGTATATAAACTCTCTATGTATAAACTCTCCTAACTTTATTAAAATAGTGAGGCAATTAGACATTTCTACTGAACATTCAAGAGAAGAATTACCCTTAATCCACGATGCATCCTGTTTTTGAGGACTCCAAGGAACTCTGCGTAGCTGAGGCAATTATCTCCATCTAAATCAAAGATCTTGAAGATGGTGTCCAAAACATTATCTGAGAGCTCCTGTCCAGTAGCCACTTTCACAGCTCTCTTGAACTCCGCTAACACAAACAAAGATATTTCATGTTTCTATTAAAAATAACTAGATTTATAAATCTAAAGAATAAAGAAATCTGAGAACTTTACACTCATGAAATAGTGTGATCAAAAAATGGGTTTCCACAGCCATGCTTAAATAGCTATATAACACTGTATTTATTGAAGAAAAATTACTTCTATTTTCACAGAGGTGGAACCAGTTGTTTTATGAAAAATAGCTTTTTTACCTGACTCTGCTTTTTGAGCACATAAATTTGTCCAGTAAACAAAAAAAATTAATTATAACATTTTACATGGAATATTGTAACTCCTTTTATATTTCTGAAGGAATTGTTTTTTCTTGACTATATGCACTCTAAAATATTTATGAAATCTATAATTAAAATTTGCTTTTCCTTGCCTTTGTCTTGTAAGGGCCTGTACTAACTGCAATAGAAAGTCACTCCTTACAATTATGCTTTATGGCAACATACAGAGGGGGGGGGGGGGGAAGGATGATAACATTTAACCAAAATGCAATGTAATAAATAAAATTAAATCCATATCAAATAGGGGGTTTTGTGCATTTTTAAAAGGATATAACAATTCTGTACGAGCAATGGATTAACAACAGATGATGAGGGAAAAGAGAGCATTACTATAAAGCAAACCAAAGATGGTGTTCATTTTTGGAGTCTATTGTCTTTAATTTCTTATTTACATAAATGGCAGCAGCAAATTGATCCCATGTTTGCTTGTTAAAGGTTCAGCTTTGTAGTAAGGTTTATAAATGCTATTTCACATACTATACTTCATGTATGCATTCCAGTATGTCACTTCTTTTTTAAAGCGACTAAAAAAAGAAGAAATATACTAAAGTTTTTGGTAGAGAAAATCCATATACAACTAGGCACGCTGTATAAATATTTGTTTTGTACAGTAAAAAGTGTGATTCTTTGTACGAGCTTTTAAATGTTCTGTTTTAGTTCCTTTTTTTAAGGAGGGGTCAAAATGAAGATTCTAAATAGAGCTTTAATTGAAAATATTTGTTTTAAAGGTTGTGTTATTTATTCTCTTTTCCAAATCAGATCATCAGTCTCGAAGAGCTTTGTTCATGCTCATGAACTATTTTTCATTAATTGAGAAAACATCTATTGTTTCAATTTTCTAAATGAACTCAAATTGCTGAACTGGACTGACAGTCTAAATCGAATGGATGATTTGGACTGAAACTGATCTGCACACCTCAGTTATACTATTATTCTAGCATAGCAGCAAAGCACACAGTATTGTATTTGTTAAATACACTTTTTAATATATTTTACTACATCTTAAAAAAAAAACCTGAAAGGAGGCATCTTCCAATATTTTCTTTAAAAAACCTCCAGAACTCTTGGTGACTTCATAGACACATCCATATATTTTTCTTGGCAGTAATACAGAAAAGGCTTTGATTTCCTCTTCCTTCCAGAACCTCACCAGATCTGACGTTTAGCTTCTGAGCCTTGACAAAGCCGAGGCGGTGTTGCTATCTACTGTTAAAAATCAGGTAGTAATATTGACTGGAAATCATTTATTATTCCATTTAGAAACAATTTCTACTCTTTTCCTTTGTACGTGCTAAGAGATGGTGATTTGTCATCTTGTAGCTGTCATAATACGTAGTGAGGGACTGACATATAATGCATTAAGTTCCAAATAACTTTATAAAACAAAATTGACACAACGGGGACATTTTCATTTCAGAATTCATACACATTATCTTTTCATTTTGACTTCATGAAGAACGATGAAATGGTGCACTTCTTACCCCGTTTAACAGGACGACTGGCTACAGTAAACATTTTCAGAGCAATTGAAAAATCTTCTAAACGGTTTGTAAACTGGCAGAAAGTCTTAAATTCATCCATACTGATACTCTGGAATAGCAAAACAGGTGAGTTGTTTAATCAAGACAGCAAAATCCAAGTGTATTCATCAGGGATTTGTCAAATCACTATATAACTACATATAAACAAACAAAATAACTTGGTTATATTTTGTGGTACTTTAGAAAGCTCTTCAGTTATATTATAGATGCTTAATTCAAGATGAGATAACTTATACCAACCTCTCCTGCTTGGATTCTCTCTTTCACATTTTGCCAATAAATTTCATTATTTTCTTCGTCAGTGAAATATAGCAACCACTCGACAAAATCTTCCTTCCTCATGAAGGTTAGACCTTTGGAAAACTGATTGAATTCCATTTCTTGTACTTCTGCTTGTAAATCCTGCATAAATCTAAAATAAATAAGCAAATAATATGACAGCTAAATTAAGTGCAGAAAGGGGCAAGCAAAAAGATCAAGTGCTTGAGAGCCTTCTCTATGAGAAAATGCTAAAAAGTCTGGAGCTCTTTATTTGGTAAAAGGTGATTGAAGCAGACATGACTGAAGTGCTAAATATAAAATCATATATACCAAGGACACAGTAAAGGAGACGTTATCTCACGCTCTTGAAACAGTCTGACCTGGGATCCTCCAATAAAGCTGAGCCAAAAAAATAATGGAACTGAGAAAAAGCATTTTTAACAAAATACTTTTGTGAAAAATAGAGTGGTAGTGTTAATTACCATAAGACATGGTGATGACTACTAATGTAGATAAAACAGAATTAGATAAATTCATGGAGGGCAGGTCTATCAAAGGCTTGGGAATCAGTGTTATCTCTGGGATAGAAGCAACATGTCAGCTTCAGTGGAGAAATAGTATGAGAAGGCAAAGTCTTTACTTCCTGCTTAAATGCCCCAGAAGCATTTTGTTCACCAAAACTAAAGGTTAGATTAAGATAGCCTTGGCCTGATCCAGCAGAGTTATTCTTTTGTCAAGACAATTATTTTCATACTGCATTTTTAGCCAAATAATACTTTACTCGTATCAACTGATAGCACTGTGTAACTAAGGAGTATCCTCTTAGAGTTACTGTTGTAGGAGAATGCAACATACAGACTTGTTAGCTTCCATTTCCTAACAGCAACAACTTTCATTACTTCCATGTTGCAGAATAATAGAAATTATGCCAAGAGGGCAGAGTTCTGTGAGCTGTTGACTAACACAAGTTGAGTAAAAGAAATTACTAGCTTTTAAAAGATTGCAATTTTAAAAACACTTAGCTGGAAGAAGTTAATAAATGCAATGAATAACAAAAATATTGTGCTTGAGCAAGTCTACCACTAGAGTGCCCTCTAAATTCATCTATGTTCATGAGTAACTAGACTGAAAAAATGTTGATATCTGCAATTTGTTTAAAGTTGCCTGAATGAGAAAGCAGACTTAAACAGATAATGTAGATAATGATAATATATTTTAATTAAAATCTGTTTAAAAAGAGACAAAACTTTTAAGACATATAAGTAACAAATTGTTTGCTATAAAATACTCTTGCTCAAACTAATGTTACTGTTATTCAAAATTTTGCTAATAAATGTATCATGAGCATCAATGAAATACAAATCAAAATTTGACAATAGAATGGCTATCAGAGAAAAATCATTTGTATCTGTATTCACACAGAGAAAGATAGGCGTGCATATAAATTTTTATTTCCCTCGGATTCTTATTTGTTAAGCCTCTGTCCCATTTTTTTTTTCAATTTATGAACTATATAGAACATTTGCAGAATGGAATTTATTTATTTATTCAATTTCTATAGCCACCATCTTCAACAAATGACTCAAATAACTAAGAACAGGACAAAATTAAATCCTGTAGATGTGGCAGTCAAGAGAAAATATAATAAGAGATGTTAATATAGCCAGGAAACCAGGTCATTCACAAACATAGAATTGTATGCATATCTGTACAATTGTTTAATTGAAGACTTTTGATAAGAGTGTTTCCCCAGTAGACTGCATTTGCATATAATGTTCACAACCTACAGAAGAACTTGACCTTTTTTATGTATTTACTTGCAAAACAGGAGAACATAGATTCAGAAAAGTATAATTAACATTTTCAAATTATGTATGATTTCAGGATGCATATCATAGGGAGTTCAGGGCTGAAACATTAATTGAAAAAAATATTGTGGCACCTAGTAAATGAGGAATGTGTAGGTAGGGCATCTACATGGTACCAAACATTCCCATAGAAGAGAATATACAATTGGCTGTTTTGTTTAATTAGGTTGTCTTTATCTTGTTTTAGGACTCGTGTGGAGAACATATCACAATTTATGTCATATTTATGCAGGAATATTGAAAACTGAAGAGTTTACAAACTTTTAAACCCTAGTTTATCCAGTTTTAGGACTTGTATGGAAAACATATCACAATTTAGCTCAGTTCACAAACTAAAACATCAGTTTATGTAGCTCAGGATTCAATTGTGGAGCTCTTGTGCTGTCATGTTGGGCATTAGGCAATGCCTCCAAACGAGGAAGCTCAAAAAGCACCAAGAACTCCACAATATTAAGCATTACCACTGTAAGATATAATCAACTCTTCTTACATCTTGAATTATAGGCCTTTCCAAAATATTTTGTGCTGCAACCCAACCAATTCCTACCTGACATCTACCATTTTCTTCATCTGTAGCATTGTCCTTTGCATTTGTTTTTTTATCTTAGTTCCTTTTATTCTTCTGAGGGCATTTTAGACACATCCTACAGTTGCTAGTAGCCATTCTTCTCCCCTCTCCCCATTTTTTTTTTTGAGCCAAATGAACATTTGACAAATTCCAGTTGCTTCCTGGAGAGAACAAAACATTCCTGTTGCTTCTTGCAAGGTAAGCCAACTATAGCAGCAGTTTGATTAGGTCCTTCTAGGTGGACAGTTTCTATATACATTTGCTTCTCTTCACACAGAGAACAAAACAAGAGTGACTGCATCTTTTTCCTCCTAGTCTCCTGAGAAAATTGATTTTCTAGATTCATTTCAATTGGGTTTCATTAGCAATTTGAGGAAAGAAACCAACTAAGTACCCTGTGGAGTTTTTGATGTAAAAGAAAACAAAGGCAAATGAAAATAAAGGGGGCTGGAACACTGCAAAGGCATGGACACCCAACTTTAACCATGATGATGCCAAAATGGTGAAATGTGTATCATAATTGAGGCTTCAGTTCAATTTTGGTAAGACTAAGTGATTATGAATTTTCTGACTTCAGTGACCTTCTATCTTTATCTCTAAATGGATATGGTGCACAATTAGAGGATCTTTCTGGACACATCCAAAAAAACAGGAGACAGTTATAACTAGGAAGAGTTTTGTACAGATTCATCTTGTGCACCAATTACACCTGGACCAGGGACGCAACTTACAGTAGTTCACGCTTTAGTTACTTCTTGGATGGATTAGGTAACAAGTTCTACATAAGGCTACCCTTAAATAAAATTTGGAAGCCAAAGCTAGTCCAAAATGCAGCAGTGTGGACTGTGTTGGACACTTCATGAAACAGCAATGTGATGCCTCTACTTCATAAGCTGTATTGGCTCTCTGAGAGTACAACTCAACTCATTATTACTTATAAAACCTTCACGGCATGGGGGTCAGGATAGTGGGGGACCTGTCGAGATTGGTAATTTCTGGTTTTCAAGCAAGAAGGGGGAGGGTTGGCATGCTGTAGATTCCTTAAATAGCATCTGTTGTAGTGCTTATCTATGGAACAGTACTCCCTCTCCCCAATATGGGTTCTGATTCCCCTGGCTTTTTGTAAGGCATTAAAAACCAGGATGATCTCTATGGATTATTATACTGGCTTCTATGGATGCATTATAGTTTGTTGGTTCTAATCCTCTGTATGTTGTTCACTGTCAGTTTTATGAGATGGGTTGCTTAAATGAAGAAATAAAAGAAAAGAAACAAAAGTTATTTCTTTCCATTCCAAAGGATGGAATGATGTGAGTTCCATCCTTTTTCCTGGATGACATAACACACTAGATAAGAGCAGAGTTAGAATCACAAAGTATGTGTCATCACTTGCCTGGTCCAATGCAGATGGGTAAGAGGGCTCTTTAAGGTTTCTTTTTGACATACATTCTTTGCATGTATATACAATTTTCTAAAATCACAACTCCACATGTTCAGGAAAGTGAAAAGGAGCATGATTGGGAGAAAAACACAACTAATAGAATATATTCTGTCATGACCTATCCCTGTACAAAGGATGTAAAAAAGCCATTGTTAAAACAATAGTTTCAATAGAAATATGGACACTGCATCAGAGCTCTGCAAGTCACAACAGCAAAATATAATGTAAAAGCAAAAAATGTAACATATGGAAAAGGAGAAAGCTAAATTTCCTACAATTTTGATTTGAAAATTTCCTGGGACAATGCGTTGAGAAATAAGCAGTACCTGTGCAGTCCCTTAAAGTAGTGGTTGCCAACCAGTGGGCCGGGGACCACTGGTGGTCCATGAGAAAATTTTGGTGGTCCGCAGAGAAATGTCACCCCAAAGCACCCCCCCAAAGCAATTAATCCAGGCTGCGCGGGGACACAAGGCTTGCTTTGCAAACAATATGAGGTAGTGAGGGGAGGGGGAGAAAGGGCGGAGGGGGGGAACTTGCCCCACTTGCCCCAAGTGCCTTGTGTGGCCACCGGGCTGCTTCTTTCCGCTTCTTTCTTCTTCTGCTTTTGGCTACATGCAAGGAAAGCAGCAGAAGTCTTTCTTTCTCTCCCCAAAACTCCACCAGAAATGAGTCTTTGGGACCCTGCAGGGCATCCTGCTGCAAGAGGCTGTGCTGGCCCGACAAGTCTCACAAAGATTCATTTTTGGTGGAGTTTTGGAGAGAGAAAGACAGACTTCTGCTGCTTTCCTTGCATGAAGCCAAAAGTCTCTTTCTCTCTCTTTCTCCATCTGAGAATGGAGTTGGAGATGGCATCCTGTGATCAAAAATAAAGAATGACTGATTGGTAGGAAAATGGGGTGGGGAATTTTCCTGCAGACATTTTTGGGAATTTTACCAGGGTCTCTGCTGCTTTCTGCAGAGACCCTGGGAAAATGTCAGCAAGCCACCATCAGTCAAAATTCATATTTGTGGTCCGCAGGATTTAAAATTATGAGTTTGGTGGTCCCTGAGGTCCAAAGGATTGGTGACCCCTGCCTTAAAGAATCAAAACTGTTTATAGCATTGTTCTGCCAATTTCAACGAGCCCAATTAAGCCAACCTGTGCATAAAGCATTTTTTTTTCTTTACCCCTGGACTAAACAAGATTCTGCCATTCTTTTTTTCTACTTATGAAGCTGGTTTTGGATCTGTAGCCTGACTTAGCATTTATTAACTTTCATGATAAATTTGAACCCACATGAAACTTTCCTGTTTCCTATCTGAGTCCTAAAGCAGAATTCTTGCAAACTTCAAGTTTAGCCCTTCTCAATTTCACTTCCTGCTTTGCAATATGCTTGAAAAAAAACCCAATGCTAGTTTAAAAGCTGTATTGCCAGTGTGAAATCCATAACATGCATATGAGGCAAATTGCCTTCTTAATGGTAGAGAATAAATAAAACGAATCAAGTGAACCATGTAGTAGAAGTCACATCCCGTATAATGATTTGCTCTTCAAAAGACTTGCTGTGTAGCATGATTTAAAGCCACTTCTGCATGCTAACTTTAAATTATGTGTTGCAAAGAACAACAAATCAACAGGAAAAGTGAAAGACTAAAAAATGAAGCCTACATTTCACTTCAGTATTTTGAAAAAACAAAATCTCTTAAGCATACATAAGCACCATTAAGCCTTATGAATGAATCTCTCCCCTCTCCCCCATCCACATCATTTTAAGGAATGTAAATTACATAGTTAACAATATCTAAGCTTCTGTGACAGGTTTTAAAGCAGCCTAATCAAATGTAATCACTCCTGCTTTCTCTGGCTACTCTGCTGATCAATGGAAAGCCTTTTTAACAAGAACTTGGAAAATGATAAAAGCCTTTACCATCATTTTCCCTTCTGCCTTTGACAATGATCTATGTCTGTACAGCTCATCAGTCATCTGTTGTAAAAACATCATGGCACTTTGATCAAAAAGCCAACAATAGCCTCCCATGTGAGGCAGAAATGTGAAAAACTGTGAGATAGAAATCACATTTTTCTTGAACAACAGAACCCCAGAAATGATGTGCTTGAGTTACTTACAAATAAAATAATGTGAAAAGTGATATCTCCACAGAGCTTTAAAGAAAAATAGACACTGATCCTTTCATTCACCTTTCTCTGCATTAAAACAAACTATACTGTCATGTCACAATGCAGATGGATTGTGGATATATGTGAGCAGTGATAAGGAGACGCATACCAAGCGCCTGAAAAAAAAATGCCTCTGTTGAAAAATTACCTATATAAAACCCTAAACTTATCCTAACAGCTCTAAGAGCAAAATGTGGGAGTCCAATTTTGATTACAAGTTTCTATCTGTGCGGAAGGCAGAGGTCTTTAACCTACATTTGTTGAATGTAGTAGGTACACAGAATTATCAGTGTTATGCCTCATTGGATCAATGCAGGATTTTATCTAATTACCTGAGACATTCCATTTCACACTATAAATGCAAACAATCTTTTGCTGGTGCACTCTGGACTTAACACAGTTAAAGATCTTACTGTACCTTGAGAAAAAGGAGCAAAGGAAATTAACACATTTAGAATTTAAGCATATCAAAATCTTAATTATCTTGCAGAACTGGAACATATCCTAAATCCATGGACAGGCAAGTTTTTGTGGCATTAGGCATGGCCAAATCATACTTTCTCCTTTTTCCTATCTTAATGTCACCTCTCCACTAGTCTACCTTAGTTTTAAATCAAAGTTAGATACAATGTTTGCATGATTTGCATGCATATTTTTCAAATATTATTCTGTAATTAAATTCCCATGTAAAATGCATTTTGCTACTTTTAGCAATCTATAGCTTTTTGTGGTCATTTATCCAGTTTTGCACTTTGTTCGAAAGTTGTAACAACATTCAGAAATTTCCAAATACCAGAGAATAACTAAATTTTGATTTAGACAATTTTAATCAGATAAATTTGTACTGAAATGAGAACCACTGGGTTTCTTTTTGTGAGACGAATGGAAGAAATGCTATGCATGTTTAAAAGAGGATTGATCATACTGAGTAAAAATAATACGATCCATTTCTGAATTCAGGATTAACCAGATTAATATAGTATGTGAATTGTGAATGTGGCTGCTTCTTACACTAGCATTGATGTTTTGTTGATTGCGAAAGAAGAAGTTGTATTATGAATTCCATCTAAATCAGGGGTGTGAAACTGTGGTCTAGCTCCGTGAATGGGAGAAACATCATGAAACATCACATAACAGCAACATGACACCGCAAGTTTGACACTGTGATCTAAATGATTTAGGCTTAACAACAACAAAATAACAGAGTTGAAAAGGACCTTCTAGTCCAACCTCCTGCTCAAGCTGGAAATCCTATACCATTTCAGGCAAATGGTTGTTCAATTTCTTCTTTTCTTCCCAATGTCTTGGCTTTCCAATATTTACATCTATAACACAGGAAGGAGCCACTCTGCAGAGATACCATTGAATACATATAAGATGAATCTTAAAATAAAAAGGGCCAGTACTGAGCCAAATGGACAAAAGCTTTCAATTGTTCTTTGGAAAGTTATACCTGTCCTTGTATCCTATTCAGTACAATTCTTTGGTCAAACTATTTAAATTATGAGCATTAAACTATTTTGGTCAAACTATTTAAATTATGAGCATTACACTAAATGTATTAGTGTAATATGGGCAACAATATGCTTATTAATAAGCCAGTGACAAAAAGAATCCTCACTTGCATAGAAAAAGGAAAGCAAATCTGGGATAAAATTGGACTGGATTTCACTTGGTTTGACATTGGTCAATATAAGTCCAAACTGATGGGTATTGTTTTTACTGTTATGAGGGAATATTGGGTGGTTTTGGACCAGTCACTCTTTCTTAGCTCAACCCATCTCAAAGAGTTGCTGTGTGGAAAATAGGCAAGCAGAATAAAAATCCAAAGCCTTGCACCTGAGAATCAGATTTTTTGTATTATGATAGAAAGTATAGTGGACTTCAATGATTTGGGACTGCTACAAACAACCGTATGCCATATTTTCAAAATTTACTGAAAATCATTTTCACTCAGATGATCCCAAATTAGAAAGAAAGTGCTACTGGAGTCTAAGAAAAACAAAATAACATTTTATTTCCCACACAGTCTTATTTTGTGCTTCAATTATGAAGATTTCTATTCAGTGCTGATTCACAAATAAACACTTCTTGGTCCGGAATTTGAATGCCAAAGTATTCTTATTTTCTCAATGTTTATCTAGATGACTGTATTTTATATACTTCTGCCTAACCTGATGTAAATATATCTCAAGCTATGTTTTTCAGCAGATGGTAACCTTTAGAAAAATAATTGTGCAGTAGTCCTGAGGAAAACGAAATAGGATTCAAGTGGAGGGACCCATTTGCAAAAGATTCCTCAAAGGACTGATACTAAATTTATTTATATTACTAAGTAGGATTTTTTTTCCAGCATTTTTAAAGGTAGAAGTCATATAGCTTCAAGTCTTATATTTCCAAGGATACAGGGCTTTTTGTCTGTATTTAAACAGTCTCTTTTTAAAAAATAGCATTGTAAAAGTTTATTCCCAATACAGGATCAACCAATGCTCATTTTAATTAAGTGTTGAGTAAGAAAAAAATAATTTAAAACAAATATTACAATCTTGTCCTGAAGGACAACATAGCATTAAAAAGATAGTATAAAATGCAGAATTGTAATAATATACATAAAAGACAGACGAAGATAATCAGAATCTCTATTATTAGTTAAGCATGACTTGTTTTATTAAATGTCTAAAAGTAAGAACTTAAGTCTAGGCATTTTCTGAGAATAGCAGTATAGAAATTAGTTCTTTTAAAACATTCTAGAGGGAAACAGTATCTTGACATAACATCTAATGCAATTTCTACAGTGTCCCAAATATGGAAAGTTATTTGGGATCCTTCTGAAGTAAAAGATATGACAAATATTTATTAAAAATCAGGATGAGATTCCAAAGTAACTTTTTGCATCTTGCAACAAAGAACAGAACAGGATGATACAAGGTAGTCCTTGACTTACAACCACAATTAGGAACAGAATAAGCTAGGTGACTGTTAAGTGAACCATATTTGATTTTATGACCTTTTTTGCCATGGCTGTTAAGTTATTCACTATTGTTAAGTGAACCATGAAGTTGTTAATTGATCCAACTTCCCCCATTACCTTTGCTTGTAGGTCAAAAATAGTGAGCACATGACTTAAGGATGCCGTAGTTGTCATAAATGCATGCCGGGTGCCAAGCGCTTTAATTCTGATCATGTGGGGATGCTTTGATGGTTATATGTGTGAGAACTAGTTGTTAGCCACTTTTTTCAGTGGCATTGTAACTTCGAATGATCATTCAGTAAATGGTTGTTAAGTCAAGGAGCACCTGTAGTTGATGTTAATTAAAAACAATCTTATCATGCATCCCAGTTTCTTGTATTTTTTTGCCCCGGCTGATTTACCAAAAATCCGCAAACCAGAAAAGCGCAATCTCACCTACCAAAGATGTTCATGCCTTGAAAGCTTAAATTATTAAACCCTTGGTTCCGCTTTGTCTTCAGAAGTATTGGGTTAACCACCTGACAAATCTGGAATAAGTTTTAAAAGAGTACTAAACCCATATTCTGTGTAGGCCTCTGTAACCCTGCTGATCATAATCCTTATCCAGGTTTAGCTGTTTTAAATATGTAAGCCCAATTCAAAGATTTTATAACACTACCTCTGAAATTCCGAGTACTGAAGTTTATCTTTTCCTCCTTTTCCAAAAAAGTGGACCAGTAACATGGTGTTGATATTAGAACCTTCCATTTCTGATTCCTGCAAGCAAGTAAAAACAAATCAGGAGTTAACATTTGATAGAATATCTCCAGGTATATTTTACTTTTGTAATCCTGTCATAAATAACTGAAGCAAAAGATGTAATTGTTTTTCCTGAACAATGCAAACTAAAATCCACAATGAACTTTAAATGAAGGAAGAGGCCTTCACAGAAATGAAGCAATTTACTATTATAATATTATAACTTTCAATTTTTATCAGGCTTCAGATAACAACTTTCTCAAATTCTATCTTGATGTTAAAAATTGCATTATTTTTTTATAATATAGCGTTTTATTGTATGGACATGTACCGAGTGCCATTCACACAGTCAATTTCAAAAGAAATATCAGAATATTTTAGCCCCATTTCTAATGGGTATATGAAAAAAAACTATTATTAGTTTTTAATGTTCATCACACAGGTTTCAAGAAGAGTTCTATTAAGAGTTAGTCAAGTCTCATTTCGAAAAAGAAACATTCATATAAGGAAGCACTCTATGACAACTGCAGCTACTTTAACATATTATTTTTATTCTTACCAGTGGGGAAAATATTTCAAATGAATCATTATAACAAATATTTTGTCAGTTATTAATACAGCTTTTTAAAATGTACTCCGGGATTCTATGTTTTTTTTTTTTTTAAATGAACTCTTAAAAATATTTACTGTGATACTTTGCAGGTGAATAGTTACAGTATATAAATAGTACCGATTCCAGAAAGCAATTATCTCTATCTGAGAAAACTAGACTTACTTTAAAAAAATGTAGAAGATAAAAGAGTTCTAAAGCCCCTGTCACACTGCACCAACGGATGCAAAGAGGATGTAAAACAGACAAAAAAGCTTGCCATCCGTTGGTTAACGCAATGTACTCACTGCCTCCGTTTTGCTTCCTCTCTGTCCGTCCAGCATCCGTTTATGGATGTTTCATCCACTCAGAAAGTTTTGAGCTGCTCAAAACTTTTGCGCGGAAAATGTATCCAATTTGTCCGTTCTGCATCCGCTACGCATCCGTTATATCCGCTATGCATCCGCTGCGCATCTGCGCAACTCGCATACGTTCGGACACAGGGAGGAAGCGGAACGGATGCAGAACGGATGCCTAGCGGAAACAAAGCATGTAAAATGGAAAAAACGTCCGCAGAGTGGACCTATCTCAGATATTAAGGATGTCTAGAGAATGCCTAGAGGATGCCTAGAGGATGCAAAGGGACACCTATACTGCCTATAAAAAGGGGGAGCAACACATCTGGATCTCACTTTCAGACCAGCATCCTTGCTGCAGACCTCTGCAGCCTTCATCTGACACTTCCTCTTCCACAGCATCCAGTCATGTCCACCGTGGATCGTAACACAGTCCTTTTGGCAGCCACCATCCTTCTGCAACAGTGCGAAGCCATCTACAGGCTCTGTGAACTCTACTACGGGAAGAAAAAGGGGCGGCCAAGAAGCGTCTGGGTACGAAGATGGTTCGCCAGAAGAGCAGAGAATGGACTGTACAACAAGCTGATGGTGGAGCTCAGGAACGAAGACACTCGGGCATTCCAGAACTTCATGAGGATGCCTCCAGCCATGTTTGACAAAGTTGTGCAGCGGCTGACACCCAGGTTGACCAAGGCAAACACCAACTTCCGGCCCAGCCTGGAACCTGGGCTCAAGGTGGCACTCACTCTGCGCCACCTGGCCTCAGGGACCACCTACAGGAGCATGCAGTACGGCTGGAGGGTGCCACCCAACACCATCAGCATTGTGGTCAGAGAAGTGGTGCAGGCCATCATCGAAGAATACAAGGAGGAGCTCCTCCAGTGCCCCTCCATTGAAGAAGGATGGAAGAAAGTTGCAGAGCAGTGGTATCAGAAGTGGAACTTCCCCCACACCGTTGGAGCCATAGATGGCAAGCACGTGGCCTGCAAAGCTCCAGCCAAGTCGGGGTCCACTTATTTCGATTACAAGGGCTTCTTCAGCATCATCCTCTTCGCCATGGTCGATGCTGACTACAAGTTCATGTACATCGAAGCTTCAAGCAACGGCTCATCTTCAGATACCCAGGTATACGCCAGTCACCTCAACGAGGAGCTGGAATGCAACCTCATCATGGGCTTCCCAGATCCAGAACCCCTGCCCAACGACATGGAAGATGTGCCCTACTTCATCATGGGGGATGACGCCTTCTCCCTCACAACCTACTTCATGAAGCCCTACACCTCCAAATACCTCACCCGTGAAGAGAGGATCTTCAACTACAGGCTGTCCAGGGCAAGGCGGGTGGTGGAGAACGCCTTTGGCATCCTGGCCAACAGGTTCCAGGTACTTCTCACCACCATGCAGCATCGCCCATAGACTGTGAGGATGATCATGGAAGCTTGCTGCATCCTGCACAATCTCATGCGCACCTGCTACCCAGTCTTGCAGAACAGGCTCGTGGACCTCCAACAAGGCAATGGGGATATGGAGCCTGGGGAATGGAGGCAAGGGCGAAACCTGATAGACACTCAGGATGTGCAAGGCCCCAACAGAGCCTCACGTGAAGGGAAGAAGCAGCGCAACCTCCTGAAACACTGGTGCAACTCCCCAGCTGGAGCAGTGGAGTGGCAAGACAGGATGATAGATGCTTAATGGATGCTTCCTTCAGCCTGTCTCATCACACTGATGAGATTGGGCCATGTATGTTGGGTGGGCCTACAATGAACAGGGCATTTAATAAAGAGTTGTGTTTATGTTCAAATGTGTGGATCAATGCTTACATTGTTATTGATAATAAAGGGCCAAAGGTGTGGCAGCTGGGAGGGTAGACCATACAGTCCCACTATGGTTGCACTGGAGGTTTATCTATCCCACAGCTATTACCCATCCCAAAGGTATCCCTGCCCATCCCACAGCTATCTTAACCCATCCCACAAGCATGCAAAGGCTTAAACCATTTCTAAAAGTTTCCAGCAAGACTTTATTAAAAAAAAGAAATGAAGCAAGTGTGTGAATCAAAAATAGACTTTACTAACAACAAGCTATAAGACAAAAAAGAGTCTCTGGCACTCCTCTTGGTGGCTCAGTCTCAGGGCTGAAGGGTCCAGGTGCTGTGGAGGTGGCTGGTGCTGGAGTGCTTGTCATCAGCTCCTCCAGAAGCAGAAGCAGCAGAAGCCCCAGCCCCAGAAGAGCAAGCCCGTGCTGCAGAAGCCCCAACAGAACCAGAGTGAGGGCCAGGGGGCGGGATGGTAGCCCTGTCCCTCTTGCAAGGGCTGGCAGCAGATGGCTGAGGCTTGCTGTGCTTCAGCATGGTTGTGGGGTTGCTGGCTGGCAGGGAGACTGGCAGGAACCAAGGCTGGCAGGAAGGCTGGCAGGGAGGCAGGCACCAAGGCTGGCAGGCAGGCAGGCACCAAGGCTGGCAGGAAGGCTGCAGGCAGGACAGGCAAGGCAGTCTATGTGTCTGGAAGCAGGTCTTTCCTCTGAATGGCGACCTGCTTCCGAGCTGCTTCCGTTATATCCGCGGGGCTGACGCAATGCATCCTCCCTGCATGCGCAATTAACGCTCTGCATCCGCTAGGCTTCCGCTGTGCATCCGCTGTACATCCGCTTCATCCCCTGTGCATCCGCTCTGCATCCGCTGTATCCGTTCCGCATCTGCTTTGCTGAGGTCCCCCGGAAGCCTAGCGGATGTGCAATCTGCTCCCATCCGCTGGGCTTCCGTTCCGCATCCGCTTTCCATCCGCCCTGTGTCCTCCCCATGTCCATGTTATCCGCTCCGGTTATGCAAATTTTTGCCCCTTCTGAGAGCAGATAACAATGGATGGAACATTTTTCTCGTCCACTGTGTCCGTTTTGCATCCGTTGGGCAGTGTGACAGGGCCTTAAATTTATACATCAAACTTTACTTATGCCAAAATATGAACCTAATAGCTATATGAATTCATCTCTTTCTTCTTCAAGAGAAATAAATAATTCATATAATGTTGGGTTTTTTTCCCTTAATAAAAAAAATGCTTAGGAGAAATCAAGGAATGTGTTTCTATAATTTCAGTTATTTCTTTTTTTCCCTCAGAAGGTTGAAACTATGGAAAGTGAGGGAATTGTACATTATAATTTTCTATTATCGCTTAGACTAAGTGGCATTTCTTTGAATACAACAACATACTACATATCATGGAATCCACAGGGATTTCAACAATTCCCCACTTATGACATCTATATGACCTCTTTGTCTTTTCTTCTGCTGAAAATGAAAGATGAGACAGAGATCTATTCATGGATTCAAATTCTAGTGGTTATTTAAATTTCAGTATTATCTACAAGTTGTATTAGTTTGATGTGTATCATGCTTATTGCACAAGTAACAACACACGTTATGGGAAAAGGGATAGCACTCATTTGTCCCATGTTACTTTCCATTAAAGTAAGTAAAACAGGCCACATTTAGGTCACTTAAAATAGCTTATTGTGCATGTTGTATTTTATCATTGACTTTTGTAACTGAAAAATATACAAAGTAAGTTCAATATTAACATGCTACGCCTAGCAATAATGCAATTGATAAATTAAAAATAATACGCTGCAACAGAGGGAGCCTTTTGACTGGTAAAAATATTTGGAATTTTGAGAGAACATTGTAAGTACTCGTGCAAAATGTCTGCTATGATGATGCAGGCTGTCTAGTTATGAAATGTTCTGACAGGCCGGCTAAGATGTTGTTATTCCTTTTCCTCTGATCTCCCAGGATGTTTTTTTTTTTTTTTTTTTGTGGACAGGGGACCCAGTTCTCAAACAAAGACTGAGCTAGAGCCTCTAGCCTTAATTTTTATTTGCTGCTGAACTCAGAAATATTTATCTACTGACACAAATCCTTGTAACATCTCGCAAATAAGGAAGACAAGTTAATAATGTAAATAACAGGGATACTAGAAGTAGGAGCTTTGCTTATAGCATAAATGTGGCCACTTTTTCATAGCTGGAAGGCTTGGGTGGTTGAAAATTTCCTGAGATTTAATGGCATTCAATTTTCCCCTTGACTCTCTCATTCCCCATAAAGGTAACTTGCAAGTTTCATGCAGATCCCAGAGATGGGGGTTGGAAAGAAATGTCTGGAATTTACAAATCAGGGAGGAGAAACACATCGAAGCTTGCAAGGAGCTGAACTCCAGACTTTGCAGTTACAAAACCTCTAACCAGTTTTGGTTGTAACAGAAAGCCAAGCTGTTTTAAATTAAATGTTTTTAAATAAGGAAAAAGTCAATAATGAAATATAGAAGCTTTCATGAAATGTAGTTTCTAAAGTTAAAAAAAAAATGCACAACATAATGTTATCCTAAGGAGATCTCATAATGGAAAATGGAATTTCTGCAAATTTAGTACATTTGCAAAAAAAAGACAAAGTGATCACAAGCAGCATTGACCAAAGTCATGATAGATGGTGGAGGTCAATATTTAGGGCTCAACTGCTAACAATTATAACATTAATAAACAAATTAAATAAATGAAACATGTATATGGAGTGTCTGTTAAACTAAGACAGTGGGAGCACATAATAGAATTATACTGAAAATTCTAGAATGCATTCGAACAATCTACTAAATCCATTGTATAAAATTAAGGAACAAGCATGCCTCTCATCCTGCAAAGGCAATAATACCATGTCCATACTTGTGTTAATTAAAAGCAATCTAATCATGCATCATGTTTGTTGTGTTTTTTTACCCCATGTGGACATCTTGACTGATTTAGGAGAAATCCACAAACCAGAAAAGACTGTCTATAAAATAATTGATAATAATAATTGATTAATGCTTTTCTCTGGGACGTTTTTTCAATTATTCCATGTAGCCTAGGGTATGCTAGCATATGTTCACTATTTCCCATCCAAGTCTTAATTCGGTCCAATGATTTTTTTTAAAACATTAGCAAATGCTGTCAAGTTGCAATCGCCTACTGTGGACCCTTCCAACTTGAACTATAAGTTTTTTTATTATTTTTGTAAGTTTTATATTATTTATACAATTGTATCTAGAGAAATTTAAAATATATTAATCATATTAAAATTCAGATAGTTATAGTAGTTTGCTGTAGTAGTTAAAGACATGGGGATTGAGACCATTTTAGTCTTGCCCAAGATAAAAAGCCAACTGGGTGACTTTGGGTCAGTCTCTCCCTCTCAGCTCTAGAAAAAAGGTAATCAAGCAATCAAAATAGAGCTGGAAGGGAACTTTGAGGTCTTCTAGTCCAACCCCCTCCTCAAGCAGGAGACCCTATACCCAGGGGTGGAATTCTACCAGTTTGGACCAGTTCTATACAACCGGTTGTTATGATTCTGTGCAGTTTGGAGAACCAGCAAATCATGCCACTGACTGGCCCCCTCCCCCCCTCCTGTCGTATTTCTGCTTTCTAGCTTATCTAAATTGCTGTTGTACTGCTTTGCCTTCACCCAGGAGGTTTCCCTGAGGCCCAGTCAGGGGTGGTATTCAGGGGATGGGGGAGATGTGGCCTGAGAGAAGAGCTGAATTTAGGACTGAAGCTTCTATTTTTCAGTGCAGACTCAGGCAGCAGATTGCAGAAAGGTAGATCTGTGAGTGAATCTATGATTCTGCAAGCAACTCAATCTGCTTTGCCTTATTTTGGGTAAAGGTTGCATATATGTATATGTTTAAAATATATATTTACATATTTACAATATTTACATACAAGCCACACTTGCTCAGTCACATGATGACCAAGTCACACCCACAAATTAGGCCATACCCACAGAACCGGTTAAGAAATTTGAATCTCACCCCTGCCTATACCCATGTTGGTGAACCTGTGGCATGCGTGCCGGAAGTGGAATGCAGAGCCACTTCTGCTGGCATGCGAGAGGTCGCCTGGAAGAGCCCCACTGTGCATGCGCAGAGGCATGCAGTGTGAGATGCATGCGCATGCACAGAGGTGTATGGTGCGGGTCGCACATGCATGTGCAGGGGGCAGAGAGAGTTGTGCATGCATTGCATCATGGGTGCAGCAATGCGAGCACACACACTTTTGGCATGCAACGTGGAAAAGGTTTGCCATCACGGCCCTATACTATTTCAGACAAGTGACTGTCCAGTCTCTTCTAAAAAACCTCCAAAGATGAAGCACCTACAACTACTAATGGCAAGCAGTTCACCGATTAATTGTCCTCAATTTGTCCTCAAGTAATGACAAACAACTTCTGAAAAATGTTCTAACAAAAATCATGAGCATGTCCATATAGTCATCAAGAGTGAAGAATGATTGAAGGCACACAAAAACCAAAACCAAAGAACTGGACATTAATATCTAATAGGCATTATCATGACATAATGTCTTTTTTGTGGTGATGATCCATAAATCTCTTTTATCTTATTATATAACCTACACATTAACTCTTGAGTTTCCTCAGATTAGAAAAGTATTTTAGGAGAAAAAACTCAGTACTTACTTTATTTACTATTTACATAGACTAAGTAAATAAATAAACATCACAAACATTTTAACAGAGGAAAAGTTATGTAGAAAATTCATATGAATCTTCCTCAGACTGGTACCTACCTGTAATAGGATGTCATCTCCTGAAGCTGTTTTAAATTCATCTTGTTTCCCAATTATTTTCTGAAGCTAAAACAGAAAAGTATGTACTTATTATCTTTTATTTTTCTGAATTTGGGCAGGACATTCCCACAGTATACACAGAATATTTAATGAGGTTACAAAGACTGAGGCCTCTTTTATTTATTATGAAAGTCTCTATGTAGAAAATATTCTGTATAAAAACACCAAATGTGCATAGAATATATAAACTATACATGAATTACAAAGTAAATGTAAGATGTAATAGGAAGCCCAAGTATAGAATTATTACAATGATGGAAAGAGAGGGGCAGGAAGAAATATTTTATTCTAGGATTTTCTATGAATGAATATGGTCACAAGAAAAACTGCTCGCTCATTGAAATTAATTCTTTAAACCCACAAAAGTTAGCTTTACATTAGTCATTTCCAAAGATTATAGATTCAAGTTTAGTTTGAATAATCCCTGTTTGTGCTTTTCCCAGCTTTGATTATCCTCCTTAATCCAGGGAACCAATCCACAGCCCACTGTTTGGGAAGATCTCGATTCTTTGGAGATGTGGGAATGTGTGTATTAGGCATATGATGGGAAGAAATAGTTGCACAATGACTTAATTACAAATGTATTAAAATACATATGGAAATGTATCTATCATAAGTTTAAGCAAGACAGCATAGCTTCAGAGAAAAATAAAATCAGATAAATGCTTTTATATACCATTGATTTAAGAGGGTTATCTCAAAGTTAGATGAAAGCTTACATAGAGAGGGAAAGAATTCTCCAGTTCAATTTTTTCTTCAGTTTACTAAGCAGCCTTATGAAGCCTAATTTCTCTTTTGCTTATTCTTCCAGTCTGAAGTATAAGGGCAATACTATCAATTTGAGGAGGAAAATTAACTGGCAAGCCGCATTCCTGTGCATGCAGGAAATATTATTCTACCCCTGCCATTTATAGATAAAGATTCTCAGGCAGTAGCAGTGGGAAAGGCCTTCAGTAGATACCATGGACATCAACTCTAAATTAAAACTGTCACTACTGAATAAAAATGATCTCACTTTGTAGATTGCAGCTTGTAAAAACTTATTGAAATAGTACGTTTTAAACATTCTGAATAATCAAAACACCGATACGTTTGATACAAAGCTGTGTTTTCTTTTATACAGAATGATTTAATAATCATGACTATCTATAAAATACAAAGATGTTTTAGATTCTGAGTTTTCTATCAAAAGCTGCATTTGCTTATTACTTTAAATCCCAAAGTAATCATCCAGCAGACTCCTGGCAGGAATTTTTTTATTTTTGTAAAACATTTCTCATCATGAGTCCAAAAAGAAACAGAGTACAGTATAGCACAGCTAAGCCCCCCCTACCTTTCAAAGATGTTAACACCGGTCCTCAAATGGATAGCAAAAATAAAAGAACATAAAATTTATTATTTATGATAACAGCAAGGTTAGAACCAGAAAGTGCAGGATTTAAAGGTGCTTAGAAGTGCTTATGCTTATCATTGTGAGAGAGGGAACATATGACCTTCTTTCTGTATTATAAAAATGATCTCTCCTTATATCTCCCATGGGTAGTTCTTGACTTACGATTGTTTATCTAACAGTTTGAAGGTCCAACCCTTGGAAGAAGTGTTTTATGGCCTGTGGCTACACGTATGACTGTTGCATAGCCCCCATGGTTGTTTGATTGCAATTTGGATGCTTGGCAACTGCATCACATTTACAAATGGCTGTAGTATCCTGTAAGTCACATAACTGCAATTTGCAATATTTTCTTATGATGTCCAGTAGAAGACGTCTATTGGGAAAACTGGATCTACTTAACAACTATGTGATTCACTTAATGACCACAGTAAAAATGGTTGTAAAATCGGTCCAGTCACATGGCGACTCAACTTACAACTGCAGCAACTTATGGCTGCAATTCTGGTCCCAACTGTGGTCATAAATTGAGGACTACATGTACGTTAAGCCTTAAAGTATACTTCACACATCCAATGTTAAAAGAAAGTCTGACAAGTTAGGTTGGAAAAAGCATTTTCCTAAATTTGTTTTTGTTATTCAGCTTTTGAGTCACTTCCAGCTCTGTTGTGATCTGATAGATATCATATTGCCTGTTAGTGAAGTCTTCTTTTGAATTCTTGTGAGATCACGGTTATGTTTTAGTATCTAGTGCTTATTCATTTAACACATTTATATCCTGCAGCAATTCAAATCAATTTTCACCAGTTTGCATGACAAATTTAAACTCAGACAAATTTAAAACATCCATAGTAAAAATGAAAACTTTGGCTTGTGTCAGCCTCTTTCTGGTTGTTTTCAATTTTTCCAAGAGTCAGAGTCTCATTCTTTATATTATATGTCAAAAATGTTTAAGTTTTAGGTTCATTATTAGTTCTTCTGGTGAAATCTGTTTTATTTCATCTAATATCGAAATACTTGTTCTTCTTGCTATGCAACTTTTTTCCAAGTCCCCCCCCCCCCCGACTTTTCTGATGATCCTGCTTTCTTATCCATATGATACAACTAGGAAAACAATGCCCCTGACAATGTATAGCTTTGCTATCAGTGAGATGTCTCTGTACTTTGTCTAGATCTATCACAACTCTTCTCCCAAAGAGTAAATGCCTTTATATTTCATGGCTACAGTTACCATCATTATGAGTTTCTGAATTAGGAAGATAAAGTCTGTTATTACTTCAGCTTTTCCCCCACTTGTTTACAGTAGGTTGGCAATGACTGTTGATACCATCTTAGTTTTCTTTTCTAAATACTGAGCAGTAAACTGGCTTTGGCACTTTTTGCTCACATTCATCAGGAGATTCCTTAAGTCTCCCTCATTTCTAATCATCTGGGGTTGATGTTTTTCCTAGAAATTTTAATTCCAACGGTCTATTTCTTCTACGTCAGCATTTGTCATGATATACAGTGTTAAATAAACAAGATGGCATACAACTCCAATACATCTGTTTTCTAATATGAAGCATTTAGTTCACCTATATTCAATTCAAATGGATACTCATCATATAAATTCAATAGGCAAAGTTACTTGGTACGCTCATACTTTCAAGGGCTTTCCATAATTGTCTTTTAGACAGTCCTAAATCTTGTCTCTTTCATTACCCATAGGATGTTAGCTATGTCCCACTAGGACAAGCCCGTCCTACTAGTTCCAGCAAAGATGACCTACTTTGGATCCCATCGGTCAAAGAGCTAACTATCACGATGCAGAAGAAGAGCCTTCTCTGTTGCAGCACCTGTCCTTTGGAATATCTTATCCTCTAAAATAGGGGTGTCAAACTTGATTTCATTGAGGGCCGCATCAGGGTTGTGTTTGACCTCGGGGTGCTGGAGTGGCCATGGCTGGTTAGGGGTGCTTGTGGTGGCTCAAGCACTCTGCCAGAGAAAATGGGCTCCTGAGCTCCGTTTTCAACTGTAACGGCCTCCTGCAATCCTCTGCCAGCAAAAACGGAGTTCGGGAGGAGTGCATGCAGTCGTCCCGAGATCTGTTTTCACTGGCAGAGGCATCACGGAACAGTCCTTCACTTTTTCCAGGCCAGCTCCGCAGGTCAGATCTAAGCACCCTGTGGGCCGCATTCGGCCTGCTGACCTTGAATTTGACACCCCTGCTCTAAAGTAAAATCTGTCCCCACCATCTTATTCTTCCACAAGAGCAAAAAGACCTGGCTCTGCTGATTGGCCTGGGAACCATGATGGAGATGGCTACTAAATTTATGGCAGACTTCATCCCCTCCCCACTCTTTGCTCTCCACCCATCCATGTTTTTGCTTATCATCCTGATGTATTGTTCTCATTGTGTTCCTTTTTCATTGTTTATTTTATTGTTCTAGTATTTCACTTCTGTTCTGTTCATACTCCATTTATTTTTCTTCCTTTTTATTATTGTAAGCACCATGGTGAGATAGGAGACAAGTAAATGTAACAAGAAAAAAACCAAACAATTGTGATTATAGGTATGTGATCTTTTGAATCCTACTTGTACTTTTGGCAGTACTCTTTCCATGTATTATTGAAGTCCGGACTGGAAAATCCAGAGCATTATCTTACTTAGATGAGCACAAACTGAAATAACAGTTTTGCCTCCAAATGTAATACTAAACACTGCATATCATCAATAAACAAAAATAGAAGGGCATGTTTGACATACATTTATTATCACTTCAGTAAAAATTTATTCTGGCTTATAGTTTTAAGATAATTGGAACTCCAAAAGCAGAGGAAGAAATGCTTTCTGGCTAAATGGCTCTGATGCCCTTCAAACAACTTGGATTCAAATCCCACGACCCCCAGCTGCCAAGGGCAACTGATCAATTGTTTAAAATCATACCTTAAAGAATTCTTTTTTCTCTACTTGTTCATTGCCATCTGCATCCAACATTTTAAAAGCAATATGAAATCCAGTCTGTGGTTCTACAATAAATAATAGATGTGTTAAAAAAAACTTTACATGCAAGTGATTTACATATAAGAAAATTGTGTAGTGCAATAGTTAAGATATTGAACTTGGACTGCAAGATCCTTGTTCAAGGCTATCCTAAACCATGGAAATTCAATGGGTGACTTGGGATCATTCACACACTCTCATACCAATCTACTCTCAGAGATTGTTTTTGTGAGGGAAATTGGATGCAGGAATGTATGGATGCAATCTCAAGCTCCTGGAATAAAGAGGGGATATAAATGTATCACATAAACAGATGGATATGAAGCCATTTTTTAAACAATTGCTAGATTTCCTAGAAGAGAATATTGAGTATCTACAAAACTAAGTACCACAAAATGAAAGATTTACCCAATTTGATTGCTATATTTAAGAATACACATTACCAATTCTATAATAATATGGGAATGGCCTAAATTAGAGTTTGTGTTGCTAAAAGGACGGCCCGCAAATCAAAGTTTGCAGAATCAAGGTGGATAGTTGGGTGTCCCCTTCCACCTTGCCCTTGTGGGATTCTGGGGTCGCCGTTACAGCCTGCTGCACCTCTCCAGACTTCTCCAGAGTATTCCGGGCATCCTCATCAGTTTCCCCCTCCCAGAAGACCCTGCCTTCCAATAGAATGAAACAATAGAGATTGTTTCAACTGAGCCAATGTGATAGCAAAACCAATTAAAAGGGAAAGACATCCCAACTATTTAAGTGACCGCATAAAGATCCTCCAAGAATACACAGAGAAACGTCTGTGGAAAATGAACGTCAGGAAAATGAAAGAACGTCAGGAAAATGAAATGTTCATTTAAGCTTTTATACACACACATACAAACTTACATACATCGGCATACATACATTTCTAGAATTATAAATTGCAGTGGAGCCTACTATAATCCTTACAATTCTTAGTACATTCATGAATATCAATAAATATTTCACAAAAAGGGTATCTACAGTCTATTGCTTAGGCCTTAGGGCAAGAAGCTGTACTGATTTAAGAATGGCCACTGAATTTTATTAAGTCAACATTTTGAGTCAATAACACTGTATGAGGGGCCTATTAGTTTATTGGAGAATAAAGCAAAATGATAAAGCAGTGAAACAAACCATATGTTGCAACAGGTTGATAAGGAGGCAGCCCCACAGAAGGCATAGGAGCTAAAGCAGTTCGTGCAGCTCACCAGATGACATTCTTATCTGATATGAGGCAGCTTTAATGGTATGTATTTATAAAATATGGGAGGTTCAAAGAAAAGACCCACACATTTCCATTTAATTATGCAGACAATATTTTTAGGATAAGAGTATTAGGCATTCGCATTGGCTGTTAACAGAAACTATATTTTGGTGTTGACCATAAAAATAACATTTAACTTTATCAAAATAGTAACAGCCCGTATTTTTTCTTTAAATCACCATGGGAGGCGGATGCCAAGACAGACAAACCCTACCAAAAACTATTTAACCAGAGAGGTGAATCCTTAGGGCTCTAAATAAACTTAATCCTTCTTCTTTCCTCAATTGACTTGGAGATGCTGCTGGCAATTCTGAAAATTATAGTTCTGAGCCATTTGGAAGGAAGCTGGTGCTTACTGTCTTCCATCTGTTCCCAAGATCTGGGAAGGTGCTAACAGGTGGATTGGAAAATTATGTATTTGAACACTGACATCTTTAAACACATTTTATCCCACTCTCTCCAGACTTGGGAAGATCTTTTTAAGGAACAGAAAAGAGGCAGAAAGGGGCCATGCAGAGACACAAGTTGATATTTAATCCAACCACCATGGGCTTGCTTAATAGGAAAATGGAATAAGGACTGTAGTATGCATTGTTCCCCAAAGAGGAATTTCACCATTTAGAAATGATAATTGATTCCATAGATTTTCTTTGTGTACCCTTACAAGTCAGCAGGGTTAAACACTGTTTTTGTAAAAATTATGTTAGTGTACCAGTACTTCATTATATTAGCTTGACTTGGCAATAATTAGCCATGCCTAGGTTGCACGTATTGATTGATTGCATTTCCAGACCACACATCTCCCTCAAGAGATTATTGCAACAAGGAGCTACTCTTGAAGTGCACCCAGAAGCTTCTTTCCGTATAAAGTATGATAGAGAGGACAGACCTCAAGAACTTATATTTCTATTAAAAAAACCTTTTCTGGGAGCAATTTAAGATTTTGACTTTTAAAGCACTGAACAACTTGAGGCCTAGATATCTCAGGGTTCCACTATAATATGAACTTGCCTAGACATTAAAATAAGGTAAGACAAGCTTAAGATGCTGTTATTTTCAAAGGACCTGTAGAAAAAGGTTTTCTATAATTCTCAGTGTGCATGTGACCAATTATTATTCTAAATTCATATATTTCTCAGCTGAGTATTGAACTGGATCATACAACTAAAAAGGAGCTAACAATAGTGATTTGTTGTTGTTGGACAATGTTCCTCCAAGCCTTCCTGTCCTCTACCATCTTCTGGAGTCCATTTAAGCTCACGCCAACTGCTTCGCCTACTGCTTTGGTAACTCCATCCAGCCACCTCATTCTCTATCATCCTGTTCTTCTATTGACCTCAATCTTTTTCAGAATTATGCTCTTCTCACTGGAGAACAATAGTGATGAACATTTATTTAAATTGCAAAGTACAGTCACCATCAAAATACTTACTTGTGAGTATTGTCAGCAAAAAGAGGTACTCTGTGTAGGAAATCAATCCTGAAATACAAGATTGAAAGATTAGTTTGGTAGTCCTCAGTCAGCATGCTGATGTGCCTTGTTTATAGCAGGGGTCACCAACTTTTTGGACCTCAGGAACCACCAAATTCATAATTTTAAAATCCACGGACCACTAATATGAATCCAGAGTGCCGCTCACTGAAGCACTTGGACTTCCACTGATGGGATGGGGTCCTTCAGGCACTTAGCTTGGCTGCCTGTTTCTGTAACCTTAAATACTCACTCTGGACATGTTTCCCACAGAAAACAAAACACAGGGATCTCTCATCTCTTTCTCTCTCTCTTTCCCTCCCCCCTCTCTTTCTCCCTTTCTCCCTCTTTCTCTGTTTCCCTCCCTCCCTCTCTACCTTTTTCTTTCTCCCCTTTTCCCTCTTTATGTCTCTCTCTTTCTCTCCCCCCTCTTTCTCCCTTTCTTTCTCTTTTTCCCTTCCCCACCCCCTTTTTCCCTCTTTCTTTCTCTTTCTCTTTCTTTCCCTCCACCATCTCTTTCTCCCTTTCTCCCTCTTTTTCTCTTTCTCTCTCTTCCACCCCCTCGGTCCCCGGGGATGAGGATGAGGGGAAAAGAACCTCTGAACTGGTCCTGCGTGGTGAGAATCTGATGTTTGAAGGCTGACAAGCCATGTGCTGAAGGCTGGTGGGGAGATGGGGCAACAGGGGTGATACCGGCGGCGGATGGACTGATACACGTGGGAGATCGTGGCATTGGAGCCCTTCCCAGATGTTCCCTGGCCTGCGAGGGGGTGGGGGTGAGGGGAAAGGAACCTCTGAATTGGTGTTACCTCCTGCCTCCATGCATCAAGGAGGTTTAGCAGCTGCTAGTAATGTCCTCAGGGAAAGATGTTGCAAGGGGGAGGCTCTATCCCCTCCTCCCCCCCCACCCCGGAGCTTCTCTTCCTCCTCATTTGAAATACTCACAGGCAAAGTGCTCACCATCCCTCCAGCACCTGTCAAGCCTCCTCCTTTCTGTGAGTGTATGAGTGCTTCTAGCGAGGAGGAAGAGGGGGTCGAGCCTCCTTCTCCCAACATCTTCCCCTGAGGGCATCGCTAGTAGCCGCTTCCTTTGGCTCACTCTTCCTCACTCTTCCCGCTCCTGCTCTTTTAATGACAATTCCATAATCCCTTGTTTATGGCAGCAGCCATGACATAGGTTTGCTAGGGAGACTGCAGGATTGCCCCACCTCCCCACCAGTCATCTGGTCTTCAGCACATGGCTTGTTGGGCTCAGGACATCAGATTCCCACCAACCAGCAACAGTTCAGAGCTTCCTTCCCCCCACCCCCACCCTTTCGCAGGCTAGGGAACACCCAGAAAGGGCTCCAATGCCGTGATCTCCCACATACTATCCTCCCTCCCCATGCGCATCAGTCCATCCTCTGCCAGTATCACCCCTGTTGCAGACACGGGTGCACTGCAACCCACTAAAATTTTCTCACAGACCACCAGTGGGCTGCAGCCCACTGGTTGGTGACCACTGGTTTATAGCAATTAGATTTTGTACAATTAGATTTTTATAAAAGTTCTTTAGTTTAATGCTCTTTACCTATTAAAAAAAAGCAATATCAATTAGTTTTCTGGGAAATCAGATTTTCCAGCCCTATTCTACTGCTGTACAATTCGTATCATACTGATGTATAATAATAAAGACTTGGTTTATTTGGAATTAATAGAAAGTCTCTTCTAAATCTTTGAGTTTTTACAGAAAATATTCAGTGTTTATACAAAGAATGAATAAATTAAGTGTGCTTTGTCATATTTAGTGCTTGGGAGGAGACCTTCTCTAATGTTGCTCTGAAGGATCAAAGTATTTCATCCTTTGGCTGTCTTCGAAATGTGAAGACCAGATTTTCTTTAAGTCTCAGGGGGAATAGAGCAACACAAAGCTGGCAAATTGCTAGATTGCACTGATAGAACTGCTGGGCATAGAGCCAAAACAGGCTCTAAAAAAAATTTAAAACCTGAACACATCCTTTCTACAAGGTGAAAGTGTCTTTTCTTTCCCCTTTTGAAGGAAAATTCCAACATTTCCTTTGAAAGGCTTTCTGAAGAGCCTGAACAAACACAAGATGTAATTGTCAAAATACCAACATGCCAGCTAAAGATAGAGAAGTATATAAAGTGTATGGGTTAAAGAAAAGAATCTGAAGCATCCCTCCAGTAAGAACTTTTAGAATTTAAAAAAATATATATTTTATAAATAACACACATACACACAAAGACAAGCTACGTTTAACGTGCAAACAAAAAAACACACCTCACCAAAGAAATGTTGAAAGCAAATGTTTGAACTCTACCATCTACTGGCAAGCTATTTCTGTGATTTACATTTAACTGATAGACAAGGAGATTCCCTCACCTCCCCAACACACAGGATTCTCACATTAAATAGTTCCTATGAATAGATTCTACTAGTGAGAGTTCATAACTGATGTAAAATAAGTATTGTTATATTAATTCAAGGATGCATCAAACTTATATCCATGAAGTCAGAAAGATAAAAGGATAAATATTAAGAGTTTTACTTAACAACATACTGTGTTAAATTGCTTTCTAGGGCTATGCAGTTTTTTTTTTTTTTTGAAACAGTATTCTGTTGTTTTTTTGAAACAGTATTCTGTTTCAAAAAAGGGCTTCAGAGCTAGGAGGAATATATATTACCAGTTAGAACTCATTAAAGCAGCTATATCTATATCCAACATTGTTAGCTACCATAAAGTATCTGCTGCAGCCATGGAAGAGATGCAGCTACTTCAGCAAATAACTGATAGGTGGTGTACTTGCATTTGCAAACAGTCAAACCCAAACCACTGCATTGCTTTCACGATTTTTTTCCCAGCTTACTCATCTGTCAATTATTTCCCCCTACATTAGTTTATACTTTTGTGGGTGGTGAGGTAGCCTAAAGGTGGAGTTTTCGCCTCACAATCAGGATGTTGTAAGTTCAATTCTAAGTAGAAGCAGATTTTTCTCTCTCTGGGCATGATGAGAATATACAGGTGAAACTCGAAAAATTAGAATATCGTGCAAAAGTTCATTTGTTTCAATAATGCAACTTAAAAGGTAAAACTAATATATGAGATAGACTCATTACATGCAAAGCAAGATAGTTCAAGCCATGATTTATCATAATTGTGATGATTATGGCTTACAGCTCATGAAAACCCCAAATCCACACTCTCAGCAAATTATAATATTACATGCAATCAATAAAACAAGGATTGTACATAGAACAATATTGGACCTCGAAAAGTATAAGCATGCATATGTACTCAGTACTTGGTATGGGCCCCTTTTACGGCAACTACTGCCTCAGTGCGGCGTGGCATGGAAGCTATCAGCCTGTGGCATTGCTGAGGTGTTATGGAAGACCGGGATGCTTCAATAGTGGCCTTTAGCTCTTCTGCATTGTTCGGTCTCATGTCTCTCATCCTTCTCTTGGCAATGCCCCATAGATTCTCTATGGGGTTCAGGTCAGGCGAGTTTGCTGGCCAATTAAGCACAGTAATCCCCAGTCATTGAACCAGGTTTTGGTGCTTTTGGCAGTGGGGGCAGGTGCCAAGTCCTGCTGGAAAATGAAGGCAGCATCCCCATAAAGCTTGTCTGCGGAAGGAAGCATGAAGTACTCCAAAATCTCCTGGTAGACAGCTGCGTTGACCCTGGACTTAATGAAGCACAGTGGACCAACACCAGCAGATGACATGGCTCCCCAAATCAACACAGACTGTGGAAACTTCACACTGGATTTCAAGCATCTTTCAGTGTGTGCCTCTCCATTCTTCCTCCAGACTCTGGGTCCTTAGTTTCCAAATGAGGTGCCAAAATTGCTCTCATCAGAAAAGAGGACTTTGGACCACTGAGCAACAGACCAATTATGTTTTTCTTTAGCCCAAGTAAGATGCTTCTGACGTTGTTTGTTGTTCAAGAGCGGTTTGACAAGAGGAATACGACATTTGAAGCCCATGTCCAGGATCCATCTGGGTGTGGTGGCTCTTGATGCACTGACTCCAGCCTCGGTCCACTCCTTCTGAAAGTCCCCAACACTTTTGAATGGCCTTTTCCTGACAATCCTCTCCAGGCTGCGGTCCTCCCTGCTGCTTGTGCACCTTTTTCTTCCACACTTTTCCCTTCCGCATAACTTTCTATTAATGCGCTTTGATACAACACTTTGGGAACATCCAACTTCTTTTGCAATTACCTTTTGAGGCTTTCCCTCCTTATGGAAGGTGTCAAGGATGGTTTTCTGCACAACTGTCAGGTCAGCAGTCTTTCCCATGATTATGATTCCTACTGAACCAGACTGAGAGACCATTTAAAGGCTCAGGAACCCTTTGCGGGTGTTATGGCTTAATTAGCTGATTAGAGTGGGACACTTTGAGCCTAGAGTATTGAACCTTTTCACAATATTCTAATTTTCTGAGGCTGTGGATTTGGGGTTTTCATGAACTGTAAGCCATAATCATCTCAATTATGACACATCATGGCTTGAACTATCTTGCTTTGCATATAATGAGTCTATGTCATATATTAGTTTCACCTTTGAAGCATTTAAGAGCTTTTAAGCTCTTTTAAGAAACACAGCACAGTGAACAAAATTTAAAAGAGCTTTTAAGCTCTTTTAAGAAACGCAGCACAGTGAACATCTCATATAGTTTATTAAAGTCTATCTGTATCACCAGTGCTCCTAGTTCAATCTGGATTTTCATCTAATTTTGCATCCTAATCATTATTGGTTTAGCTACTTAACCTATATTTTGTTGAATTCAGAAGGGAAGGGACTCTCTAATAAAGTTGGTAAGCTTATTGCATTTTGCCTGTTTTGTGTAAGATGATAGTTGCCAGTAGTCACTAATCAAACCAGATAAAAGCATCCTATGCTTCTACATTATTTTACTACAATTGTACTTAAATCATATTTGCAGCACAGTCCTGGGAGTGTTAGGCTATCTCAGCAATGGTCAAAATCCCTTTCACTTCCATTTCTCTGAAACAGAACTGATTATAAATTGTAGCTGGATGAGGCAACTAAATATTTTTCTCTTTAAATGAAAATAAAAATAACAATTGTTATTGTCAAAATAAAAATAAATTCAAAAAATGACATAAATCTCTAAAACTGTGTGGGTTTTTTTCAGATTTGGGGATCCCATGATAATGAGAAGCCCTTAAGAAGGTTGCAACATATATGGAATTCTCCTGAAATGTTGACTGATTGGGTGCCATCAAGTCAGTGCCTACTCTTAGCAACCACATGGATTTGTCTCAAAGAAACTAGTGTACTGGGCTATGACAACAGCCCTAAGAAAGAGGAGGAAGAGCTGCAGCCAAAGCAACAGTCAAGTAAGAGAATTCTCAGCCCCAAACAGGAACTTGAGAAAACATCTCTGACTTGAGCCTAGTATTCATGCCCTTTGGTGTTCAAGTTTGGTTAATTTCAAAGGGTTTACAATGCTGGTTTAGGAAGCCTAAATAATACCAATATTTTATTTGTACTGTTAAACTAAGTTGTAGAATTGTTGTTATCTATATACTAGTTTCCCTGAACCAAAGGCAAGTTTTAGACACTCTGAGATATGAAGTACCTACAAGAATTTACTACATACATTTATTTACTTATTTACTACATACATTTTCGTGCATTCCAGGTTCCATCAAAATTCATTCCCTCTGATTCTCTCACTCTCTCTTCTTTCTCACTCTCCCACCCTCTTCTCTCTCTCTCTCCCTCTCTCTCTCTCTCTCTCTCTCTCTCTCTCTCTCTCTCTCACACACACACACACACACACACACACACACATCTTTTTTGTATCTGTGTTTCTGGAGTTAAAATAGAGTTTCAAATAGCTCCAACAAAATATTTAATTTAGCATCAAGCAAAAATTTTTATGTCAAAATCTCAGGAAAAAAGATTTTAATATTAATTACATCAATAATCTAAACTGTTACCTCTGTCTCCAAGATCTCTAAAAAAGGTTGGTCCTGGTCTAGCTTTCGTAACATTTGCAAGGGTAGAATCTACTTCCTTTGAACAAACCAAATAAATGACAAGTTAGTTGTGAAAGCAAAATCCATTAAAGCAAGTAACAGAAAGAACAAAAGTTCTTTTGACAAACAGCATCTACTTTTTGCCTACCTTTTTTGTCAGTTTCTTGGCCAAAGTTTTACCTGTCCAAAAATGAGAGAAAAAGAAAAAAGAAAAAATACACCAGTCAATCATCTGTAAGTCAAAGCTTTGTTGAGTTCTGCAAACTGTGTTTTTAAAAGAGAAATTGCAAGTGACATGAACAGAACGTTACCAACAGCTTAGAAATATTTAAATGTTCATAATAGTTAGAAAAAAACTACTGTTCTAGAACGATAGGAACAATCTGTTCCAATGCTGCTACAATGCGTAACAAATAGAATAAAATAAACTTTTAGATATTTTACTGTAAAAAAATTAATATACTTTCTATTCATTACATTTACATATGGGAATAAAACTGAAATCACAAAAAACAACCCTAATACAGCCAACATGTATCTTCCAGATCAAATGGGCTACAATAATTTTAAAACCTGTTACTATAAAAGACCACCACCAGAAACATTTAAGACTAAGACCAAGTGTGCGACAGGTGGCTATTATAGTTTTTCTTCTTTATAGTACTTAACTATCTCCCATGTGAATGTAGTGGAAATGAAATAGGTTTGAGTTCTGCCAGTGACTTTCTACTTCACAGTGATATTCTAATGAGTTATCCCTGTTACACGATTCATGTGAGAAGCCAAAATAGAACTCCAGTTTTGTCCACATCCAAGAACCCCAAATACAGTCATTAACATATTAAACCATAACTTCAATCTCTGGATACTTCTGGATAAATACATCTAGAGTTTTGTGATCACATCTTAACTGACCTTTGTTAACCAATGTCTGGATAGCATGCATGGTCATCATCTAGCAAGGAATTAGTAACATACTTGGAACTAAATTTGTTGAATGGCATATCATGACATCGGAGTGTAGTCTACCATGACAAAGGATCACACTTTTCACTCATTATATTTGATAATTTATAGATTATATGAATAACTCTATATTTTTCAGGTTTATAACTTTTTACTCTATGTATTGTAAACTCATGAAGTGAATTAAAAACTTTTTGAAGGTCTATATACAGCATTAAAAAGTAATGGTAGTTTGGTTTCTTTTATTGTTTTGTCATAAGAATGAAAGAACAGAAATTATTACAACTTAGGTCAGGGATATTAAACAGGAGGCCCACAGGCCACATAGCCCAGAGTTATCCTGCGGGGCCGTCCAGGAGATGGCGAGGGACCAGCCAGTGCTGCCCTGGCCAACCCCAGCTTCACCCACCCATTTGGCTGGGCCGACCAGGCCGCACCCATTCTGGCCCCCCAAGAACAAAATCCTGATACAGCCCGTGACAGGATTGAGTTTGACATAGAGGTGGTATTTAGCAGGTTCTGACCAGTTCTGGAGAACTGGTAGCGGACATTTTGAGTAGTTCGGAGAACCAGTAGCAGAAATTTTGAGTAGTTCAGAGAACTGAAATATACCACCTCTGACTGACTCCACCCCCATCTATTCTCTGCCTCCTGAGTCCCAACTGATCAACTGGGTCTTCTTTTGTTGCCCTGCACAGGAGAACAGAGCTGGAAAGCAGATTAGTGGGGTGGGGAGGGAATAGGGATTTTGTAGTATCCTTCCCCTGGAGTGGGGAGGGAATGGAGATTTTACAGTATCATTCCCCTGCCACGACCACCAAGTCACCCCACAGAACCGGTAGTAAAAAGATTTGAATCCCACCACTGGTTTGACACCCCTGACTTAGGTACTTCAAATTGCCAATGGAGGTTGGTTCAGAAGATGGATGCTTTTTAGCATCTTTCCACCTTTTTAAACATCCATTTACATAACACCAATCAGAAAAAAAAAACAGAGGTTTTTTTCAGGCAAAACATGATCTATAACTTTGCATGTACAAGAAACTGCAACCAGAATCAATTATTAGATCATAAAAACCATTTTTGAATAGTTTTAGAGCTAGATACCAAATGAATGTCATACATTTTTTTGCAATCTAAAATTTATAAATTCAAAGCTTTGTAACATACATTTTACTGAGGTATTAGTTATCTGTTAATATCAACGTTCATAATAATGACATTCTGATGTTAGTATCTCAACAGCAATGAATTCAGCCCACGTTTTACTGTATACAATACACTTATATTATGCCTCTTTAGGAAGAACAGACATATAACCTTTTGTTATTCAAAAGTCACTATTTTATCATTTGTGATGTTGTTGTATCACAAAGGAAAAGAACAGCATTAATAATTACCCTTGGACAGGATTTTCCACAATTTGGAGATGTCCTTTCCAATTATTTAAGTAGAAATGCTTCCTGTTTGGCTTGGAAGTTCCTGCTGTCACAATTTATCTTTCGAGGGGCAACTCACTTGACATCCATATCCCTTAATGTTTTTCTGGCCATTAAAAATAAAAAAAAACTGAAATGACTGCAATTGGACCATCTCCTGACTCTGTAATGTGAAGGCATGGTGATAAGGGGATTCAGCATTTCCTCGCCCTTTGGAGATAAATCAAACTTGGAGGTCACAAAATCAAATAATGTTATTAAAAATTAGGATAAAACATTAAAAAAATAAAGTATTAAAATGAGGACATTCATTAGGAAAAGAAATAATTACAAATTTTACATAAAAAAGGAAAATCCAAAAGAAAATCCAGTGCTCCAGACAGGCCACAAGATGGCACTGGTCTCCTCTCAAAAAATTATCTGCAAAATATAAGAATATTCTGAAGGAAAAAAAGTATCTTCATACAGTTAACTTTGCATATGCTGAAATCAAACATCCAATTCCGTAACTTACATTCAGAAAGATTAAAAAAAATGAGACTTAATGCAACAGAAAAACAAAAATGAATACCTGGGTAGGTAACAGATAACAAATAATCAGAGTTAGAAGAGACCTTGTAGGTCATCTAGTCCAACCCTCCACCCAAGCGGGAGACCATGCAGCATTTCTGACAAATGGCAGTCTAATCTCTTCTTGAAAGTCTCAAATGATGCCGCTCCCACAACTTCCGAGGGCAAGGTATTTCACCCTTTCCATAAATTTGGATGGATTCTATATGGGGCTGCCTTTCTAGGACAGAAGTGGGAAGAGCGCTCCTAGTCCCTTCCCTTAAACATTTATCATCAAATAGGAACTAGGAAATGTGTCTTTTCCATAGCAGCTCCTGCCCTACGGAACACTTTTTCCTCTGAAGTTCAGCAGGCCTCTACCCTCCTATCCATAAAGCTTTGGACTTCAACTTCCAGAATCCCCAGTGAGCTTGACTGACTGGGGAATTCTGGGAGTTGAAGTCCACCCATCTAAAAATTGTCAAGGCTGAGAAACATTGCATCAGAGAATATTGGGCAAAGCGAAGCCCCATTTTTCTACAGATTTCTTTGTTTTAAAAAGATCAAACTTCCTCTATATCAAGCAAGACAAATTGCTGAGGTACCTGTTTATATGACCAAGACAAATTCAGTTGTGGGAGTATAAACAGAGAGTCTCTAGTCTGCTGGTTGCATTCAGAATAAACTGCATCAACTAATTCAGTTTGACTCAGTTTTAAAGTGATACACAGATAAGAAGAAATTCTCCTTAATTTCTCTTGAGTAATATCAGAAAGAATCCTCTAATTTGGCAAATGGACAAATTGGCATTCATTCAGCAGCATTGTTTAAACCTAAAAGAAAAACTGCACTTACGCTCTGATTTGTCAAACATAACTGAGAACAGGAAATCTCTTGGAGTCATGTAATATTCTCCTCCATATTCCAAAGAAGCAAATTTCATAAAACGTTGCTTTCGAATGGAAAGCTTTTCTGCCATCTCATCATCCACAGCATCTTCCTTCTAAAAGACAGGAAAGGATATAGCAAATACAGGTAAATTTATTCATGACTAAAATCACCAGGTTATGACTCAGCAACAGAACAAGACCTGAAACTATATCATTGCTGCATGCTGCAAAACAAATATTTATTTTAGACTAAGGCAATTGTCAAAAGGATCATTGGCATTTAGGCACACATCTGTTTGTAGGTTTGTAGGCATGCATTTAAAAAAAAATTACTCATGAATCTTACCCAAATTCATGGATAAGATGGAAACAATAAGGTGTGATTAATTCTAAATGTAATTTCACTTCATTAGATGGTGACCAACGCTGTGTCATTAGGCAGAAAACATAAAAAAGACAATACAAATAAGATGCCCGAGATGCTGTAGTTGAGAAAAATTGTGTAAGTGATGAAGGGAACAGCAAAAGAAGGCAGCTGTCACAAGAATAATGCTGCTGCTGTGTGTGTGTGTGGGGGGGGGGGGTTGAACAAATGTTGGTGCACAAATAAATGCTGCCTCTTGGAACGAATGAATGCTGTTGCATGAACGAAATGCTGGGGCTTGGGGGGCGGCTTTTTGCCCCACAAGACAAGGTGCAGGGTGGGCATAGTTGGGAGGGAAGATAGGCAGGTGGTGGGAATTGGTTTGAGGCCGTGAGGGACAAAGTCCAGAATGGTTTGCATTGGGTACTTGTTTAATGATCCACGATTGATTAAAACTGCAATGAGGATGGACAGGATTGTGGTCTCTAAGTGACGCAGTCACAAGACATCTCATTATATGACTGCATGACTTGGCAACTAAAATTCCTGTCCTAACTGTGGTCGTAAATTGAAGATTACCTTGTACTCTTAGGAATTATTTTGGAAATACTAAGCTGGGATCCACTTTCCTGTATCTTCAGTTTTTTTTGTTATGCCCTACATTCTGGAATGACAGAGAAATAGGCCTTAACTTTCTTCTGTGAGAAACTACTTCATGTATTTTAAGAATGCTGTATTTTCCCCCACAGCCTTCTCGGTCTCAAGGCTAAAATATCCATTCCCTTAATTCATCACTCCAGGAGTTAAGTTCCAATCTTCTGTTAACCTTCATTGCCCTTTTGTGAATTCATTCCAATTTGTCTGAATGTTTTAAAAATTCCACTGAAAAATAGAAACAATATTTAAGGTGGAGGTCTAACCAATGTGAAATAAAGTGGAACTATTCTTTTCAGTCATTTGAAAATATAATGCTATTGACGCACTTAACTTTTTGGAATCACGTCACATTGCTGACTCATATTTGGCTTGTTAACAATTATAATTTAAGGAACCTTTTCACAAGCACTATTATGAAGCCAGGCTGGTTCATCTGAATTCACACTTTATTCATTACATATTCTTTTCTATGTGTTCTTTTTTATCTCTTTAATCCTTCAATTCTTTCCTTCTTTATCATTTATTTGCCTTGCTTGAAAGTGAAGAGGTCTGCAAAAGGACAGAGATAAAGGTAGCCAGAAAGTAAGGAGGGTGTCCAGTGAAGAGCAATGCACTATTACTCTGAGTTTAGACTGCACATCCAATTTCTATTTATGCTGATGAAAAATGAGTTTTACAAAACCAATCCTCTGTCGAACTCCAGCATCTCTACAAAGATGAACGTGAAGAATGTACCTATGGGATTGCTCTCTGATCTAAAGTTCTGTATCTGTCTGTCCATCCATCCATCCATCATCCATCCATCCATCCATCTCTGATCAGTCTAGCAAACAGCATCAAGCAGTAGCTAGAGACAAATTGTAGAAGCAAAAGCAAAATGCCTTTTCATCCTGCCTTTACTCTTGCTCCAGGTGAATATGAATTTGTACGTGTTTACCGATTCCTTAAAACTCTTTTAGCTAAAATTTCATGGACTTCTGAAACAGAACTGTGTACTCAGCATTATTCTCTTTATGACTCAGGGGTTTTCTCTCCCTACATCATTAACAATGATGACTGAAGCAATGAAAGTGCTGGCACTCTCGAGGGATGCCCTTCAACCAGTAACCTAAGTAAATCGTGACCGCAGCTGAGTTTTTGTACTTGCTACAGAAAGAAGAGCTGGTGGCAAAATCATCATCATCACCATCATCACCACCACCACAAGAGATCTGGAAGCACTTTTCTATCAAATTTTATTGAAAGGCTTAAGCTAGTGAGGTGAATAGCTTATGCCTTTTAACGAATGTGCTAAAAAATGTGCTATCAGATTCCTTTTGAGTCTTTGTCTTTGGTGGAAAAGTTGAATAAAGCCAGCTGAGCTATAAGTGCAGTCCAATACATGATCACCTTTTCAAATATTTCCTGCATATCTTAAGAACATTTTCAAATTTTACATTCTAAGAACAATTACAGAATACTAGTAGTTCAATCACAAGTTCCTTTACTGTAGTCTAACTAAATTCAATAGAACTTATTTCCAGTTAAATATAAATACAATTATGGTCTAAGGAGGCAAACCTGGTACTTTCAAGATATGTTACATTACAATTTCAAAATTCCCAGCCAAGCTATTGATTATGATAGCAAAAAAAATACAGTCCAAAATACAGTCCAAAGACTGTGGAAAGTTGACCTAATATTAATCACCAGAAATATAAGCAATTTATTTTGAAAAATGAGTCAGAAACATGGCTTTCAACTAGACTGAATATTATCAAACCTTTTGGCTATTGGTATATGTACACTTATACAAGTATCCAAGAAAAGATACTGCATTTGGGCTTTCTATAAGGAACTTTAGCTGTCATAACTTTCCTTACTTTTAAAATGGTTTTGCCAGAAACTGACGTTTACTTCCACTTTCTGGTAAATAAGGCACATAGCGAAATAGATTTGCGTAAGGATCGATGCAAAATAATAATGCAAATAATGCAAAATCTCACTCTTAATTAACACTGACTAGAATTGGCCTCGAAGAAGGGGGGGAAAACAGTACCCATGCAACCCCTCTCTGAAGCTAATCCAGAACAATACCATGAATAATGACATCAAAAGCTGCCAAAAGGTCAACTAAAATCAGAATAGATGCACTTCCTCACCCTACTCCCACCAGAAGTGATCCAAAAATGTGAGGAATGCCATATCTGGGTTAGAACTGAAAGAGGTCTAGATAATCCGCTTCATCCAGGTATTAAGTATTAAAAATAGATCAACTAGAACACAGATGTTGATGTTTCACAAGTGATAGAACTAAGAGAAAAACTGCAATGACAAATAAAGCAAAGTTTATGTTACACTGATTTGAATAACCTGATTTCTTTAAAAAAACCAGAATTAATGATGCATTTTATTTAACTGAGCCCATCCATTTTACAGAAAAAGGGTTTTGTTTAAGCTGGTTACACACACACACAGAGGTATGTGGAACTGAGTGTGTGAGAAAGAAAACACATTTTTCAGAATAATTGAATTGTAAAATGTATTCAGTTAATGTTCAGTTATTTTACTGCAACTACAGATGGTAGGAATTCAGGAATTCTAAAATATCATACGTGCCATGGTAGCAAGACATCAACTGAAGTAACAAAGGAAAAGATTTCAGCCTTAATTATGAATATAAATGTACCTGTGATTTTACGTTAGACCCCTTCTCATGGTAACTGGAAACATTAATGTTAGATCTCTAATACTTAGTGGTGAATTAGACTTGAATGACTTCAAAGAACTCTACAATGACACAAATCATTTCTCCTTTCACTGACATACCAACTAATCAGCTGCTACATAGAAAAAAAACTAGCTTGAGGCAGTTGTAACCAAACATGTACAAAGTACCTACCACCAAACCCTGTAAAGCTTTATTCATTTATCTCAGGAATGAATAATGGGTCTTAAATTACAGGCAGTTAATTCTCACCCCAAAACAGATGAGAATAAAAGGTACTACGCATTTCTTCAAATCTTGATATCATAAATAATATGTTACCTTTCCTTCATTAACTTTCAATCTTTTTGAATATTGTCTAGTATGTGAAAAATGTACAGTTGTATGCAATTTATAGTGTTTACTGAAAGGTCATTTTTAAAAACTTGGTTTCTTTCAAAATGAATTGTTGGTTCCAGTTTTTTTCCAGTACAGTACAATTAAATGACCTTTCTTGTTCTTTCTCACACATTTACACACATTCCTTTCTTACAGTTTCTTATTCCATCTCCTTATATTTATAATTTAATTCCAACTTCTCTTCTACTTAGATACCCATTTATCATCAGTCATCAGTGACTGGTTCATAAGATCTGTCCATTTTAGCTCCTGACCAAAGTCCATGACTCATCAGATACCTATATTTCGAGATATATTTTTCTGAACAGCTGGTCAAATTTCAGTGTGCATTTCTATACAAATTATTCCATTGAGGGATTTAATCTACTGGGAATTTTTCAGGAGTCATCACCAGCAGAGTCTTGGGATTGCTCTAGATAGCACAAACTACAGAGAAATTCTTCTTAAAGGCCTGAAACCGTCCAGCTGTTCTTTAAGTGCCTCCCTGTCCTTAACTCAAAGTACATCCTCACATTTTAAACCATGAACAAACTATGATACAAGCTATTCCTTAAAAAAACAGTAAGATAAAAACAACCTGGAAAAGGAGGCACCACAACAACACACATTTGACTAAAATCTGGGCAAAAGATAAGTCTTAAGCTAAATCAAAAGTAGAATGGAATAAGCCCTATAACTGAGAGTTTGTATGAAAAAAATTGAAGATGGGCTCCAGCATGTGTGCGAAAGCTTGGAAGAATAAATCTCTGATCCCAATCATCATCTTTATTTAATGACCCCATAATCCTTTGCGAGGTGGAGTGTGGGCAACTGAATGGAGCTAGCAAAGTGTTTTAATGGCCGGATGCCCTTCCTGTCACCAATGTGGAGTTTAATCAGCAGATATATTCTCAGTGTGCCCAGAGAGAGAAATATCTGCCTCTACCTAGGATCAAATGCCACCTCTAGGCCACTGCACTACTCCAAATCTCTGACCCCAATAACCGATCCAAATTCGATCTCACATCATTATCCTGGGACATGTATATGTTCACTTTCATTAGTGAAAAAAATTCTTCCCCAATACCTTTGTCCCCAAATTTAAGACGCTTCATAAACTTTCAGTGGTCAGTTTCTGAAAAAAAATCCAGCAAGAAAAATAGAAGTTGCAAGGTTTCAGATTTTTAAAAGTTGCTTTACTTTGGGAGTCTTCAGATATGAAAGATACCTTGGAACAAAGATACAAAAAGTACTTGGACATTTGGTTATTTGAAATGAACGTGTCTTTTACACATCTTGCACTCTCTTGACTAAGCTGGCTTTAAATCTTCTAATTGCTGAATGCCTCTAAACCCTCTTCATGTTTGTATATGAATGTTTGGGAAAAATTCCAGGAAACAAAAAGGGAATTCTAAAAAAGTAATGTAAAACCCCATACATGGAGGGATGACATCTCCCTGAGAGCTTAAGGAAGGTGGAATTGTATCATTCGGGTTGTGTTTCTAGATATCCATTTTGCAACATGTGCAGATATAGCTCCTAAAGTAATACAATTATGTATAATTAGCTATCATACAAAGATTTGCAAGTTTAATTCTGGTAGAAGGTTTGAATTTCATAAAATAACATCTAGCTACCTGTGTCTGAGGAGTCCAAATAAGGAGAAAACTGGTTTTCCAGCACCTCTAGGTGAGTAATGTAACTAATTTTTGAAAAATAACTTACGATCTTTCTTGTCAGCTGATATAGTCTCTATTAACTCTCTCTCTCCATCATGAATCTGTAGTCCATCTTTGCTGAATTACATAAAAAACCACCATGGTTCCATATAGCTTGCTGTAGATCATTCCATCTTGTCTGCCATCCCTTCAACCTAACATTTCAACTACTACCAGACACTGAGGTGAAACATATGAACTACTATGTTTAATGATGCATCCTAGAAGAGAAAATCTCAAAGAGATTTACATTGTCAATTCTCTGATGAACCTAAATACATCTCAGTTGTCTTCATTAATTCATCAGGGAGGTTCCCCCTAAAGATTTTAATCCAAATAACAAAATCCATGAGATTAACCTAGTCCTCCAAGACATAGTCGCCTTTGCTTCCATCACAACAAGATGCTTTGAAATGACTTCTACTAAATGATTTCTCGATATTCAATGTAATATTCAGCTGGTCTCATGGAATATAGCAGGCTGGCAACCTTTTTTTTAGTTGCCTACTAAAGAATTTTGACATTAGATTCTTTCTGGAAGATATGAGAACAAAAGTCTAAAGAGCTGGAAAACTAAATATTTCTTTCATTTCAGACAACCTCTAGTCTGAAAGGGGAATGTCACACAAGAATTGTTATTTGAATTCTTAAATTAGAAGTTCTGTATGTCTTCCACCCCATTTACTATAATGCTCTAGCTATTACCAAAGGGCTGAAATTGGAAGCCAAAAGGTTTGTTAATTAATGTCTATTTTTTCATTATGGAAGAGAAGCTAATGGGACAAAAACTCTTGAGATTTGATGGAGGACGACATGCTGAAACTGGTTTTTCAGTTCCTAAATTAGAACAGATTTCAGCAAGAGATTCCTCTAAGGAATTAATTATGGAGGATGGAGACTGATTCAACTGGTCATTAAATTTGACCTACTGGTTCGAAGTGTCTTGATTCCAGTGGTGGGATTCATTTTTTTTTATTACTGGTTCTGTGGGTGTGGCTTGGTGGGCATGGCTGGGGAAGGATACTGTAAAATATCCAGTCAGAGGTAGTATTTGCCGGTTCTCCGAGCTACTCAAAATTTCCGCTACCGGTTCTCCAGAACTGATCAGAACCTGCTGAATACCACCTCTGCTTGATTCCCAGTAACCAAAAAGGTTAGCTTACTTTCTGAGAGGCATTGCTAAAGCCCCTGTCACACAGCACCAACAAATGGAAAGAGGATGTAAAACGGAGAGAAACACTTGCCATCCGTTGGTTAACGCGATGCATCCGTTCTGTACTCACTGCATCCGTTTTTCATCCTCTCTATCCGTCCAGCATCCGCCTACTGACATTTCATCTGCTCAAAAAGTTTTGAGCTGCACAAAACTTGTTGAGCAGAAGATGTACCCAATGCGTCCGTTCTACATCTGCTACGCATACGGGGAACATCCGTTAGATGTCCGTTGTCATCCATTACGCGTCCGCTATATCCGCTAGGCATCCGCTGCGCATCTGCGCAACTCGCATCCGGACACAGGGAGGAAGTGAAATGGACGCAGAACGGACACGCAGCGTTTGTAGCATGGATGTAGAAAGGATGAAAGTGGATGCAGCTCGCGTACAAAGCATTAAAACGGAAAAAAACATTCGTATAGGGGACGTATCTCGGATATTTTGGATGTCTGCAGGATGTCTAGAGGATGCAAAAGGACACCTAGCGGAAAACCTATATTTCCTATAAAAAGGGGGAGGAAATCACCTGGATCTCACTTTCAGTCCAGCAGCTCTGCTGTGCAGACCTCTTCAGCCTTCATTTGGCTCTTGCTCTTCCACAGTATCCAGTCATCTCCACCATGGATCGTCACACACTCCTTTTGGTAGCCACCATCGTTCTACAACAGTGCGAAGCCATCTACAGGCTCTTTCACCTGTTCTATGCGAAGAAAAGGAGGCGTCCAAGAAGTGTCTGGGTCCGAAGATGGATCGCGAGAAGAGCAGAGTACGGACTGTATAAATAGCTGATAATGGAGCTGAGGAACAAAGACACTTGTGCATTCCAGAACTTCATGAGGATGCCTCCAGCCATGTTTGACGAAGTTGTGGAGTGGCTGAGACCCAGGTTGACCAAGCAGAGCACCAACTTCCGGCCCAGCCTGGACCCTGGACTCAAGGTGGCACTGACTCTGCGCCACCTGGCCTCAGGTACCACCTACAGGAGCATGCAGTACGGCTGGAGGGTGCCACACAACACCATCAGCATTATGGTTAGAGAAGTGGTGCAGGCCATCATTGAAGAATACCTGGAGGAGCTCCTCCAGTGCCCCTCCACTGAAGAAGGCTGGAAGAAAGTTGCAGAGCAGTGGTATCACAAGTGGAACTTCCCCCACACCATTGGAGCCATAGATGGGAAGCACGTGGCCTGCAAAGCTCCAGCCAAGTCGGGGTCCACTTATCACAACGACAAGGTCTTCAGCATCATCCTCTTCGCCATGGTCAATGCTGACTACAAGTTCATGTACATTGATGCTTCAGGCAATGGCTCATCTTCAGATGCCCAGGTATACAACGCCAGTCACCTCAAGGAGGGGCTGGAAGGCAACCTCATCGTGGGCTTCCCAGATCCAGACCCCCCGGCCCAACGACACACAAGATGTGCCCTACTTCATCGTGGGGGATGACTCTTTCTCCCTCAAAACCTACCTCATGAAGCCCTACACTTCCAGATGCCTCACCCGTGAAGAGAGGATCTTCAACTACAGGCTGTCCAGGGCAAGGCGGGTGGTGGAGAATGCCTTTGGCATCCTGGCCAACAGGTTTCAGGTACTTCTCACCACCATTCAGCATTGCCCACAGACCGTGAGGAACATCGTGGAAGCTTGCTGCATCCTGCACAATCTCATGCGCACCCACTACCCAGTGGTGCAGAACAGGCTCGCGGACCTCCAACAAGGCAATGGGGACATGGAGCCTGGGAAATGGAGGCAAGGGCGAAACCTGATAGATACTGTGGATGTGCAAGGCCCCAACAGAGCTTCACGTGAAGGGAAGAAGCAGCGCAACCTCCTGAAACACTGGTGCAACTCCCCAGCTGGAGCAGTGAAGTGGCAAGACAGGATGGTAGATGCTTAATGGATGCTTCCTTCAGCCTGTCTCATCACACGGATGAGATTGTGCCATGTATGTTGAGTGGCCCTAAAATGAACAGGGCATTTATAAAGAGTTGTGTTTATGTTGAAATGTGTTGATGAATGATTAAATTGTTATTGATAAGAAAGGGCCATAGGTGTGGCACCTGGGAGGGTGGACCATACAGTCCCACTATGCTTGCACTGGAGGTTTATCTATCCCACAGCTACTACCCATCCCACATGTATCCCTGCCCATCCCACTGCTATCTTAACCCATCCCACAGGTATCCCGCCCATCCCACTGCTATCCTTACCCATCCCACAAGCATGCAAAGGCTTAAACCATTTCTAAAAGTTTCTACCAAGACTTTATTGACTAAAAGAACTGAATCAAGTGTGTGAAGCAAAGATAATCTTTATTAATAACAAACTAAAAGAAAATGACCCAAGTAAAGTTTCCCAAGCAAAAATAAAGTCAACAGGTAGCAACCCAGTCTCTGGCACTCTTCTCAGTCACTCTGAGGCATGCCCATAGTCTCAGGGGTGAAGGGTCCAGGTGCTGTGGAGGTGGCTGCTGCTGGAGTGCTGGTCTGAGGCGCCACTGGGGTGCCTGGCCCCAAGAGGACAACAGGGGATGGTGTGTGGAGGAAGCTCTCAGAGAGCTGGCTCAGTCCTGTGATGTTGAGAGCCCCTTCCTCCAGGACATGGGGTGTCAGTCCCAAGACCGATGACAGATGTTCTGATGCCGGGCTTGGCTGTGGGGTGGAGGAAGGAGGAGTGTAGTGGAGCTGTCTGGTCTGCAGGTGAGCGAGGTGAGGCATGGGTGGCATCTGTGGCGTGGGTGGCATCTGTGGCATGGGTGGCATCGGTGGTACCGGTGGCATCAGTGGCATACGATGAACCTGTGCCTGGACTGGGAAGGACTGCCTGTGCTGCTGGAACTCCTGGTAGTCGTAGCCTTGGTAGGTGAGGGCCTGTGGAAAGCCTTGGAAGGGCTGTGACATCACTTGGGGTGGAGGAGCAGACCTGGACTGGGTCGGAGCAGGTTCATCTGGGCCTGGAGGGTTGTGCAGAAGACCGGTGATCCTGTCCTTGATCACCTGGTACTGTGATTCGGACATGTCCTTGAGGGTCTGGCTGACGTAGGTGAGGAAGGGCTTGCGGTTTGAGGATGGTATGTCGGTGTGTACCAGCTGAGAGAGGAGATCTACGCTGCTTTTGATGGTGTCCCTGATCTCCAACAGGACAGTGTGGCTCTGCCCCTTCAGTCTGGCTCTCTGCCTGCTTTCTGTGGAGGTGGAGCTGGGTGTGGGTGTGGGTTGGTCTCTGGTGGAAGTGCCCTCTCCTTGCTCCCACTGCGTCAGGGGGTCCTCCCTGCGCTCCGCCACGGGTAGTGCAGCTGTTGGGGGGGGGGGTCTCCGTCGTGGGACGCTCCACAGATACCTGCCTGGACACAGAGCTGACTCTTGGCCAGAAGAGGACTGGCTCTCTGTGGGCTGCCTGAGAGAGAGGGTTGTCAGAGGGGCTGCTCCTCGGTGGCGGATCTCACCCTCCAAGAAGCTGCACTTGGCCATCACGTAGGTCTCCCGGTCCGTCAGCTTGACCGTGGCCTGGCCAGATTTCTTGAGGTGCAGCTTCCTGTACCAGGTGTGCATGTGCTTCCACCAGCCGAGGAGGACCTCCGAAGTGTAGCCCAGGCTCTCTGCCTTCTCTCTCCAAGCAGCCTGCTTCCTTTTGGTGTCTCGATAGAGCCTGTGTCCCTTCCACCATAGATACTCGTTCTCCCTCAGCCATTCGAGCACCTTATCCTCATGTTCCTCTTCGATGGAGTATTGCCTCCTCTCTCGTTCATGCGTATGCCTCTTTCTCCCTCTGGCAGGGCCATCTGGGCCCTCATCAGAGGGGCTTCGAGGTTCTAGGGGCTGCTCCACCATACCACCACCACCAGCAGCAGCAAGAACAACAGTAGCAGCAAAAGCAGGACCAGCAGCACCAGGAGCACCAGCAGAACCAGGATCAGCAGCAGCAGAGTAAGCACCAGCAGCACCAGCAGCACCAGCAGGACCAGGAGCACCAGCAGGACCAGGAGCACCAGCAGGACCAGGAGCAGTGCCAGCAAAGTAAGCCCCAGCAGAAGCCCCAGCACCAGGAGCAGCGCCAGCAGAGTAAGCCCCAGCAGAAGCCCCAGGACCAGGACCAGGACCAGCTCCAGCAGAAGCCCCAGCATCAGAAGAGTCAGCCCGAGCAGCAGAAGGCCCAGCAGAAGCAGAGTCAGGGCCAGGGGGTGGGATGGTGGCCCTGTCCTTCTTGCCAGGGCTGGCAGCAGATGGCATAGGCTTCCTCTTCTTCCCCATGGTTGTTGGCTGGCTGGAGCTGTGTCTGGCAGCAGGTCTTTCCTCTGAATGGTGACCTGCTTGTGAGCTGCTTCCTTTTATATCCGCGGGCTGACGCAATGCATCCTCCCCGCATGCGCGGTGAACGCTTTGCATCCACTAGGCTTCTGTGATGCATCCGCTGCATCCGCTCGGCACCCGCTCTGCATCCGTTCCTTCCATTGCGCGTCCGCTTCGCTGTGCTCCCCCGGAAGCCCCGCAGATGTGCCATCCGCTTCCATCCACTTCTATCTGCTAGGCTTCCGTGGAGCATCCGCTTAACATCCTCGCTACATCCTCCCCCCATCCGTTCCTTTCCGTTGTTGTCCGCTCTGCTTATGCAAATTCGGGGCACTTTTGAGAGTGGATAACAACGGATGGAATATTTTCTCGTCCGCTGTGTCCTTTTTCATACGTTTTGCATCCATCGGCCTATGTGACAGGCCCTTTAATTCACTCACTATTGGAACTGATTTCAAGGTAGTTTTCCATTCTAATAAGTGATCACTCATGTTTTCTGCAGCTTTGCTCTTAATACTCTGTTATATGGCAGGACTGTAATAGTCCGAATACCATAATTAAGTCTGCAAGCTATAATAGGAACAAATTTACTCCTGCAGGAAATTATGAGGGTTGAATGAAAAATAATGATCTACCTCCATAACCTCATTTTAAATAGTAAATGAAGCAGGCAACTAATCTTTGAAATAATTCTTGTTACCTGCTTTTACTTGGCTACACACTTTTGCCAATTTATTAGTACATTTTTTAAATTAATGGATTGAAATTCTGAATTTCGTATGAAAGTTGTTACATCTGCTCAATTGTGTTTGCTAGTACCGGAATATTGTTCTGGATTACACTCACATTTAGATAATCTAGTTGTTTATGTGTTGTGTGGAATGTTTTTAACATTTGTTACTAACTCTTGTCAGTAACAAATTAATTCATGCTATTGCTTTTTTCTGTTTTTAAATTAAATCAAATCTAACATTCTAACATGTCAGCCAGCATTTAAGTCACATGTAGACATAGCACCATACATGCAAAACCATATGGCACAATCTCTATGTTACAGCCTAATCCAAACATAGACATTTGCAATTTAATATTTAAACATCAGACGGGATAGCCAGAACTCCTTTGCTATATGTGCTATAGATAAGGATCTGCAATTATAATTGTATTTCAATCTTTAATATTCTCAAAGCTTATGAATAAATATGAATATGTATTATGTTTTATATAAATATGAATATATATATATTATGTATATTATGTATTCATAATAAATATGAATATGTATTATGAATAAATATGTCACTGATATTATATTCGGGTTGCTAAAAAAGGTTACAAGATTAGTTTTGATTTTGGTTTTTTAATCCAGCAGAGTCTAACTTGGCTCAGATTATTTCTTTTAATATAAACTGGGGGGTAGGGGAGAGAAAAAAAGAAATTAAAAAAATGTGAAGAGAATACAAAAGCAAGGAGAGTCCACAAGTTCTGATAACCAACATATTTAACATCCAAGTTGTATGTTACTATACTAAACTGCTTTACAATGCCATCACAATAAACACAAAATAATGAAGTTAATGAAGGTCATTATTATTGCCTTACATACAGTTGAGCTTTCCACAAAAATGCCAGCCTCTATTCCTTGTTATGACAGTTAGCCATATTTATCTGTTTATTTTTCCATAAATTTCTGTACAAACTTTGAGATTAACACACAACTGATAAAGCAGGTCCCAAAAACTTCCTGACAATCTAATGCTTAAGATAATAGAAGGTACTATTCTTACCTTTTGATAGCAAGACTATCCCTGCTCCAGTACAGTTCCTATTTCCAATTAGTAATTATGGGTGCAATTTCTAGTGGGGAGAACATTCTCAATATATAGACATTATTATTTGTATTATTGCATTATTATTTCAAGTTAGAAACAGAGCCCAGTTAAAGTGAATTTGAAATTTGTTCAGTGAATTTTGCCCCATTTTATGACTTTTCTTGCCACATCTGTTAACTGAATCATTGCAATTGTAAATGTGTAACCAGGTTGTTAAGTGAATCTGGCTTCTTCATTGACTTTGCTTGTCAGAAGGTGGCAAAAGGGGATCACATGACCTTGGGACACTGAAACTGTCATGAGTCACTTGCCAAGCATCCAAATTTTGATCACATGACCATGGCAATGCTGCAATGGTTGTAAGAGTGAAAAATGCTCATAAGTCACTTTTTTCAGTGTTATTGTAACTTTAAGAGGTCACTAAATGAACTGTTGTAAGTCGAGGACTCCCTGTATTTCAATTCTATTTATTCCAAGCATACACACACACAGAGTTGCTTCAATGCTGCATATATTCCAACTTTCTACTTCTTTGGCTTTCCATGGAAGTTTTTGTGAGGAGGACGACTATTCTTTGCCATGTCTTCCAGCTACAATGCATATTCTTGAACTCACTCATTCACTCACTCACTCACTCACTCACTCACTCACCTCGACTTCAAGAGTCTTATCACAGGCTCTCCTAGAAGTAATAAGAAGTCTTCCACAGCCATTTTTACCCAGGCTCCATTTTGGTCTGCCAGCTATGATCCTTCTTCTCCCCAGGAATGTTTAAGTCTCCAGCTCTCATCTCTTCCAAAACAATTCAGTAGCAGACCTCTTCGTTATGAATAATATATTATTTATTCTCCTCTCAGGGTTTGCCATCAACTAAGAGAAATAACAGCTCCTGGTTGGGTGAGTGCATGACACAATAGCAGGTAATTCTGGATGACAGATGCCTTGCAACTTCAGTTACACCAGGATGGAATTTATTTTCTTCATCCATTTCAATCAGGATTTCATCTGGTATATCGTACCGAGACTGTTTTGCCTATTTTGCCACAAGCTAGATGTAGAGTGTGGGTTGGGAATGTGACCCTGCTAGTTTTCCTCAAGCTCTCAGCAACTTTCACTGGTATTTATTATGGTATTTCTGGCTGTACTGGGCCTCAGGGATAATGTTTTCTAGTGGTTTATGTTCTTTCCTGTTGGGGTGTATCCAGAGAGTGTTGAAGGATCATTGTTTGATACCTAGGTCTCTTCAGGGTTCTATCTAGTCTCCTATGTTTTTCATCATGAAAAAAAAATCCTTGGAGGGTATAATTTAGAGCTTGGAAGAAGGCTCCCATCAGTTTGTTGACAGCACTCAGTTCTACTGCAGTTCACTTTCTAATTCCAAAGAAAATCATCAGTGCCCTTGAATGCTGCTCATTGATACAAGATATGTAGATCACATAATACCTACACTGAAAGATTTGGTCTTA
>BLBF01000006.1:22081336-22105472 GCA_015471245.1 Laticauda colubrina
CAAGATATGTAGATCACATAATACCTACACTGAAAGATTTGGTCTTAATAATTGCTTTCTAGGCACAATTTAAGGTTTGGACATTCGAAATCCTTAAACAGCTTTGGATCTGACTTATCCTCTGTGCTGTTCCTCCTGCAATTAACTTAACTAGTTACTTAATACAGCAGGAAGACCTTTGTGGAACATGGAATAATGAACTTAATTTAAAGAAAGGTATTTGGAATGATAGGATAAACTTCTTAACAATAAAACAGATCAACAATGAATATTAAAGGTAATTGTTGAATTGGATAGGCCTCCCATGTGGATGCTTTAATATAGATACTTGCACTTGAGCTTGATCAACTAACTGATCTTTTGTAACTTTATGATTCTACATCTTGATCAAGTTGTATGTCTGCAGCTGACCAATCTTCAACAAGAATGTGGAGATTTTCACTAAAAAAACAAGTATAATTAGAAATATCTTCCATGCACACGGACAGCTCAGGCTATTATGATTTTTTTGGGGGGGTACTCATTGAAATGTTGCCTTAATGTACAGTGATTTTAAAACAAGCTCTTACCATGGTGCTCAAATTTACTGTAGACCAAGTATTGATAAAGGGACTATAGGTTTGTTTGAAACAATACATTTATACGCAATGTACCAAATGGTAGACTGGATTAAGAAAGCAAATTTGGTATAGTTGTCAAGGTACAAGGATAGAAATTAGAGTTCCAGTCTAGTCAAAGACACCAGGTAGATGACTTTGGGTTAGTCATTCTCTCTCAGCCTAGGAAGAAGGCAATGGCAAACAATTTCCAAAAAATCTTCAATGCTTCAGATTTTTCTTCTTTTTTAAAAGTGCTCAACATTTTTTAAAAATGGTGTCGTATTTTTCAAATAGTGTTGTTTTCTTTCTGCCAAACCAGTTCTCATTAAAGAAAAAGGAAGCCAGAAAATGTCGAGTTTTCAATATCATTATCATGTAATATAAAAAAACCATTCCAAAATACTATATTAAAGTTAAATATTTCATTTATTTTTTTAAAAAATGTTAACTTTATTTTTAAACAAAACAGGGAAAAGGCTTTAACCCATGGATGGGTTGAAGGAAGTTTGGGGGGTTGACACCAGGCACCATTGGGAGCTTTGCTTTGTCTATTTGATTATAAGCTTTTATTTAAATTTAGAAAAATATATTATGTTTTTATTTTAGAATTTTACAAAATGTATTGCTGTTTTTATATTGTATTCTAATACTATCAACCACTAGGAGTCTGTTTCCTATTGGCCTGAGTATAAATCTGACAAGTAAATAAATAAAATTTTATTTCTGATTCTTAACCAAAAACAGTTAGCCAGATCTATCGGTAACTGTTTCTTTCGAGTTCTAAACTCGCACTCTTTATTTTATTTTATTTTATTTATTTATTTTTATTTGTCAATTGCTTACAAGATAATAGGTATAAGTAAAAACATAGTTATGAATACATGGATACACATAAGAAAAATAAAAAATATAAAAGAAACAATAGGACAGGGACAGTAGGCACGTTAGTGTGCTTATGCACACCCCCTACAGACCTCTTAAGAAAGGGGTAAGGTTTGTATTATGTTTTATTTTCTGTGAAAACCCAAATAAAATTTATATTAAAAAAAGAAAAGGGTGAGGTCGATAGTAGACTCTGATATTAGTGATAGCATCTTTCCTTCTGGTCTGTTGCTATTGCCTTCAATTTTCCCAAGTATCAGAGTCTCCAAAGATTGTTATTTATGCTTTGTGTCCAAAATATTTAACTTACAGCTCAGTTATTACTTCTTCGAGTGAGCAGTTTAGTTTTATTTCATGTAGTTTTGAATGATTTGTTCCACTTCCTGTGGAACAAACTCTTAACAATTGTCTTCAGCATCCCAGTACAAAGGCATTAATTGTTCTATGTTCATCCTTTCCAGTGATGCAGCTTTCATAGTCATACCAGGCTATGGCAATACAAAATTAGTATTGTGACATTTCTCCACTTTAATACAGACAGTTTTTGACTTACAATTGTAACGTAGTGTCAGCCGGTCTTCCGGATGTTCGTATTCCCAAGGTACAAACCAACAAATATTGATGTATGCAGTCGTTTATTTGTACAAGTAACGCACATCTCATCTGGCAATAACGGCTTGAATTCCAATCTAGGTTAGTGCTGGGGGTGTTTGCCTTCCAGCACTCTTTATAGCATAACCCCACCCATCTAATTGCGGCTACCTCCTGTAAACTGCCCTATTCTAATTCCCCATGTATGCAACATTTCCTATGGCTAATAAGTTACTTAGGCTGTATTCCCATGCCGTAGCCTTGAACGCTCTGCACCCTCCCTATCACTGATCCCCTCTACTTCCCTAAACACCCCGCAACACCTGACGTATAACTCCCCCTCCCTGCACTAAAGCCTTATACAGCGGAGTGACCCAGCCACGTCATGTGGGAATTCCCATTCAGCCTTCCACTCTCAGGTAGCAGTGCGAGGCAGCGTCATAGGGAATCCCCATTCCGCATCCACGTTGTTGCTGATGGGAGGGATCCATGATTAATGTCTTTTACTGCTGTCAGGCGTAGTTGAATATGGAGCCGGACATGTAGCCTGCTCTTTATGGTCATAATTTGTGATGGTTGTAAAGCAGGTTGGCCATGTGATTTTACACCCTTTTTTGCAGCAGTTTTAGCAAGGGTTCGCTGTGGGCATCATTTTGTAAATGCAGAAATAAAGGCTAGTTTTCTGTAAAACCATCACAAAATGCTGCCACGTGATTGTAAATATACAGCCCTGTTGCAGAGTGCCTGAAAAGTGAACATGTAGACCACCCTGACTATCAGAACTTCTAATCGAAGTCACAGGTATCCCCCTTAATACTTACTAAGTCAAGGGAATGCATTTCATCTCAATATGTTATAGTCTTTCTCCCAAGAAGCAGGTGCTTCCTTTCTTCATGCTTACCATTAACCATCTTTTTGAATTTTTTGAGTCATGCAAAATGACATATTCTTCTACTTTTATTACCTGTTCATTGTTTTTCCATTTCTTTCACTTTCAAAGACCAACTTATCAAGTCTTCCTCACTTCCAAACCCCAAATCATCAGCATATCATACATTGCTAAAAAATTTTCCAGCAATTTTAATTTAATTTCTTTTAGTTTGCCATTTTTAATGATGTATTTTGCATATAAGTAAATTCGGTAGTACAAACTAAGCTAAGCAATGGGCACAATTATGTATGGGACCATTTGACTGGGCTGGTTGCAAAAATAAAAGGTTGTTAAGCAAGATTGAATAAAAATTGATCTAGTTAAATAAAATGACATCTTATTTGAAACCTCGTTTCAAAAACTGCTTGATATAAAATTGTAGTCTGTCTGAGAACTTAAATTCTCTCTCAATCCTTTTTCAAAATTTCACCTGTAATAACATGAATGGCCATTTTACTGGAATACAGACTAGAGATGTGGTGATCGTCTTTATATTGTTTTTAAGTGTACCATCATTTCTAAAACCTGATCAGACATCATTTATACACCTCTTATACAAGAAAGGGCATAAACTATTTAACTACATTGTTCAATTGTTTTGTTGTCTGGAAGAACAACTTATGAGTACCTCTGTGGTTAAGACTTGTGCCAGAAACCTAAAATGTGGTTTTCCTACATTTCCCTCCCTCTCTCAAACTTTGTTACTCCCTTTCCCTATTAAATATTTGCAGCACTTAAGCCTTTGCTTAGATTTTCCCACTTTTAAAGTTATGTCTCTTTTGAAAGGAGGGGGAAGGCTTTTGAAAGTAAGAGGAAAACACTGTCGTCAAATAATTAAAAAAAAAAACTTGAACATGTTTAAGTAGATGTGTCAGTACTCTAATTCTATTATACAAGCAAAGAGAATGCAAGACAGCCTCTCATTCATATAGGACAAATAGTTGTGCCAAAAGCACAAATTACACCTAATTATAGGGTATAACTCTGTCATCTCTTTTTATAACCTAGTCGTTTACACACTTTGATTTTTTTTTTACTTCCATTTGAGTTTATTAACATCAAAGCTTTGTCATCACTTATCTGTTTCCACCAAATTTTTACTTGGGGCAATAAAGAATAAAACTTCTTTACATTCCAGCTTTTTGGATGCAAGAATGGTTTAGTCTGCATTGTTCTTATGATGTTTTATACAAAGGTTTTAATAACCATGTTGTTAAATTTATTGCCCTTGGCAGAGAAGTCTTAAAATACAGTATAATTTAACCTACTGTAGTATTAAATACATCAGAGTGCTCGGAAATTATACTCATATTAATACTGTTCCCATAAACAAGACGAGAAAACTTTGGAACTTTTGAATAAGAATATACCAGATGGTTTTAGATTTTTTTTAAACAATATTGTATTCCAAGACGTAACTCATATTTTCATCAAATTGGCCAGATATACTGCATTACATTTTGTCTTACAATTAAAGAGATATGATAGCTATAATGGGTTAATAGGAGTATTAGATATTAGGTATGTATGTTAACTATGTTTGCTACTCTGATAAGGAATTTCATTATCTGTACTTACATGTATACATACATACATTCATACATACAACCTCTCCTTTTTTTCAAACTGCAGGTCTCAAATTTGAACTCCAGGTTTGATTTCAACTTTCATCACACACAACTCTGCCATTTTAAAAATATATTCCCTGCACAAATGAAACAGAGACAACGCGTACCATCTTCGTCTCATCCTTTGTTTATTCTGAACCCTTCAGTTTCTCCAAAGTCAGCTCTTACAGTAGTAGCTTCTTGTTCACAGTAAACAAGAACATGATTCCTCTGAAGAATATCAGGGGTTCTGGCACATCCATTAAATTCCACCTTTTGGCATAATCTACACAAAGCCTAGATGAACTCAATAAAACAAAGACAAACTTTCTTAAATTCTCTTGCTTTCTCCATTATTCTTCTTATATTAATTATCTGGTTTCATGTCACTCTGCTTTTTTTGAAACCTGCCTGTTCATTTGGCATTTCTCTCTCCAGATATAACACTGTACTCCTTTGTTAAGTTAAGATCTTAAGGCAATTTTTTGTTTGCCTAAAGAATTAGTGCAATGGTTTATAATTTGCAATGTCTAATACCTCCTTCTTGAGGAGTACCAATCCTGTCCAATCTCTAGACCACCCTGTCCTGTTCCATTTTGTGGAACATAGAACTGTTAGCATTTAATTGTCTCTTTTCCTCTAGCTTTTAACAGTCCCATGGATATTTAATTTGCTTTTCTATATGACAGCTGATCTATTCCCTCTCCCACTCCATTTTTTATTGGAGTCTCTTCTTGAATACATGCTTTTACTAGGTATTTCATATATGGTCTCATTTGCAAAGGGTTTCCGTCCAGGCTTTTCATCTTTTGTTAAATTAATCTGTCTCTATTACATTACTTGCATGATTATTCCAGAATTGAGTAAAGCCTGGCAAAAATAATTTCCTATGATCTTTCTGATGTTCTTCAAAGCATCACTTATTCTTTTTTTTTTCTTCTGTTAGTTTCCTCTGTGAGTTTACATTGATTGAACTACTCAAGGATTCCTTGAGTTGTTGGGGTGATTGCTGAAAATCTCAGTATCTAGGTAATCAAATACAACAATTATTCAAGTGAAAAATGCATTCTTATTAATACCTAGCTCTGTTACAGAGTAGTGAGACAAAGAAAATATTCCCTGCTTTCCAAAATTACTAAAATACGGAACACGATGGAACAATTCAGAAAACAGTAGGAATACAAGCAATTCAAACAGTGGAAAATAGGAAGAAATTCGTTTAAAAATTGCAGTATATGGTATGCAAAGATTTATTCCTACATCAGCAATAATTTCTTAGTGAATTATTTGACAATTTTTACAGAACGATTGGCAAATAGTTTAAAAGGAATCTAGAAGTTGGCCATATTGAGTAGGTGGTTATAATAGCTCTGGGGTTCATATTGAGTGGATAGGTGTAATAACTTTGGGGATTCATTTTGAGGTCCAACTTGCACTGAGCATTGTCACTTAGGAAAAAAAAAGAAATCTGACAAAGGTCTTTAGAATTAATGTGGAGAAAAATAAGGGAAGTTTATCTGCTGGAGCCATAAATGCCATGCAATTGCTTATTATCTTGGACCTACTTCAGCTTAGTAATAATTGTGCTGCAAGGAAAGCATATCAATAGTGGTTTCTGAGATAGGAATGGAATGATACAATTCACAGCAATTCATTATTCCTGAATGTAAGCTAAATAAAAGACAACACTGCAGAGGAGAATTTTAACTCTGTGGGAATGTTGTTCCTTACAACTGATTTCTTAAAAGAGCAACCATGCCCTCCCCCAATTCCCAAATGCAACCACAGCATTTCACAGAGACTTTGAATGGGACATTCAGATTTTATCTACATGGAGCAATTATTTTATCTTGGAAAACTCTGCTGAAGGTATTTGTCATTCATTTTCATGACATTAAGATTGAGCTTTATATGCACTATTTTTATTACAATTATTATAAACTTTTATTCATTAAACATGAAACTTAAGTCAACTGAACTTTAAAAAATGTATCACAAATATCACTGGCTGGTGCTGATAGTTGATACGGGTTGCTGCCAATATCCTAGGTATCAACCAATTATCTTCTTAAGATGTACGATGTTCCAAAGAGTGCAGTTTTTGGCAGTTCCGCTGGTGTTATTGCAGGAAGCTGCAATTTCTTAATGTATTTTGTAAAATTCTTGGACATGGTACCAAATGCCCCGATAACAATGGGTATCACTATTACATGTTTCATCCATAATCATGTAGTTTTGCTGGCCCGGTCAAAATTATTATTGTTGTTAAAACTCATATGCTGCCCATTTTGCAGTTCAAGGAAATTCTGGGTGACTTAAACCAGAGTTTTTAAAACTGTAAAAAACTTGATAAATTTAAAGAAATTCTAAAAGAAGGCATTATTGGCAATTTATAATTGAGCTAGTTTGGTAGAATTCTTAAAAGTATTACTAGAAATGGTGTGTTTTAGTTTTGCCTTAGATATGAAGCCAGCTGGTGACTTTGGTGAATCACTCTCTCCTAGCTTGAGGAATACCAAACCAGTTCTGCAATACATTGTCAAGAAAATTGCATGAAGCCAAGATTCCTCCAACAATATAATATAAACAATATAATATTCAGTATTGAATAATCTCTTTACTTCTTGGACAAATGTATGGGTAGCAGCTAAGAAATATTAGGGATATACATATTTAAAGGTTACTTAAGCCATGGTCTTCGACACTTTTCTAGCGTAGCTAAATATCGGAAGTATATAATACTTTTTAGGGCTGTTATAACAATTAGAAAAATATATATCAAGTCATATAACAAGTTTTACATTTATGTCTATTTTACTTTTGTTTTAAAATTTGTATTCTACCTTTAGTTTTGAAAAATCAAACAGAATTAAAAAAAAAACCAAATGAACTCATTTAGGATAAACTAGAGAAGAAATCTTTGCATGGTTATGCTAACGACTTTGCTTTAAATAATTAAACAAAAATTTCCATGATTTTTTTCACTGCCTGAAGGAAAAACAAAATAATATTAAATTAAAATATAGTCAGATCTCTACTATTTGGCAATTTTATTGCATTTATTAATAATATGCAACACCATCATAAACCTAAAGCTTGAGCTAAAAATAGTTCTTGCAAGTGGAATGCCAATATCCTTATTAATGCACAACAGGATACCTGGTCTACCTCTTCAACTATACAGGAGATTTCTAGTAAATAGCTGTCAACAAGCCTGTGCATGACTGAAATCAAATTACTAATACTATGGGAATAGGCTTTTGAACTTTGTGCCAACAAAGTATCACGTATCTAATCTAAGGAGGAATTACAGACCAAAAGACTGCTATTATTTTATTAGCCATACCACCTTCATTTTGATCTGCTTTACTATGCTTGTTTAAATCTACTTGTCAGTGGGATGGCAGAGAAAGTACAATACATTTTATGTTCCAGAGCAGCTGTAATTCTGTTTTGAAACTTCTGGTTTTTTTCAGGTTTTTAAGAGTTTTGAACAATTTTTACAGCATTTGATCTAGAATTAATGACATAAAAAGAAGTTATAACATATCGAAGCAATAATTCCTATATAGTTAACTAAATATAGTAATCAGCTCAGACATAATGTCATGGTTACTAGTCAAATAATATGTTAATCTTGGTTTCAAAGAATGAACCCAAGTAATTTTGGCAAACATAGTGTTTTCTCTTTTAAATAAATCCAATACAATTGTATTTATAGGTAGTAAAATTTTAAAGTTCTCAAATATGTATATAATAATGTAAAACAACTTTTTTCACACAGGTCTGAGGCATTTTTCCATAATAGGTATTGTGTGTAATATCTTGCATTTCTATCTGATCAATCAAGCAAACAAAGAAAAGGAAACACACTAAGATTTCCTTTATAAAGATTGCCAGAATCAGAATGCCAACTCACTTAACACACTGAAAATTAACTAATGAGATGTTGAGATTAATTTATGAGATCTTCTGTCATTCAGATTGAAAAGGAGTAAAAATGATTTGACACACCCTTTGGCCAAATAAAGCACACAGGAAAATATTGCTGTGCTTGTTGTTTACAATGCTGTACCTCTTTCCCATACTCCTCACCTATTGTCTTTGCACAACAATGCAAATTTTAAAAGTTGAAAAAAAACCTGGGGATTAACAATCCCTTTCAAAAACAAAACTTTACTCATTAGTTTCTGCTGTGTCATCAAGTCAAGTTCTGGTATTCAGATCTGCTACTACTATGAAGCTAAATTTCAGATAGGCAGGATATATGTATGTATATGAATAAGAATGCTTATATGCATGTGTATTATGTATGTATGTAATGTTTATGCACACATACATACAGGTAGTCCTCAATTTACCACAACTGAGGCCAACATTTCTGATGCTAAATGGGACCGTTAAGTGACTTTTACCCCATTTTATGATCTTTCCTGACACAGTTATTAAGTGAATCTGTTTCTCCATTGACTTTGCTTTCACAGGACCTGGGGACACTGCAATCGTCATGAATATGAGTCAATTGCCAAGCATCTGAATTTTGATCACGTGACCATAGGGATGTTGCAAAAAAAGGTTGTGTGAAAAACAGTTGTAAGTCACATTTTTCAGTGTCTTTAACTTGTAACTTTAAGTGATCACTAAATGAACTGTTGTAAATCGATTATCTGCTATTCTTATAAGTTTGTTTTCTATGTTTTACGAGGTATAAATATTGAAATTATACAGGTACAGAGTCTGTAATGTGAATTTTTACTTGCAACTAGCATTTCCTTCTCTTTTTTTTAATGATGATACTGTCAGTAAGGAAAGCCTCTGAAAAGTCTTAAGATATTCACTGTTAAGAATGGGTAATTATAATAGTTTTATTGCTTTCCTGAATAAGGAATGAAACAACCTAGCTATTGTAAAACAAAGGTATTGTACAGTTGTGTTGGAAATATTGTTCCTATAATTTACCAAATTAATCAGCCTCCTTCAATTAATAGATGGGACTTAATGGAATGTAGAAATATGCCCGGCATCAAGTTACACAAGTGAATCAACTCTATTTTCCTTCCATTCCCATATCCTGAAGTTCCGACTACAACTCCTGTTGTCTTCCACTATCATGCAGAATTACGAACTCAATATTCCATAAATCTGGTGCATATCATATCTAAAGCAAGTTTAGCTTCACTAGCAATTCAATTTCTATACAAATATTTTAAAAAATCAATTTCTCCGTCAATTTAGGGAAAGTTCAAGTTTTATTTTTGACATGCAAAATATCTAAGTCTTTATCATTGTGGCTCTTCCTCAATTTATCTCCATGATTTATATTTGTATAATACCAAAAAATACCCCTTCAAATGCCAAGGATAGGATTACTGATAGTGAAAAACAAAGATTGATATTTATTATAAAGATCCTTGATGCTGCAATTTAAAACCCAGGATCATAATCAAATGCCAAGGATTACAGCAGTGACAGAGAAACTGGTGACTAATGACAATACAGTCATTTGGCTTGTACTATACTTTTATCATAATGAAAGCATTTTCTCGGTAATTTCCATGAATTAGAAACTATGTACACTGATCAAATTACAGTTATTGAAAAATAAAGACTTGAATATTGGAGAACATTAGAAAGACATCAAGAATTCTATAAACTTCAGCTATCTCAACCGTACTTTCTTTGGTTACCACTCAAAGAAAACCATCTCTCTATCAAGGGTGGTATTTAAATTTTTTTACTATCTGTTCGGTGGGAATGGCTGGTGAATGTGGCAGGGGAAGGATACTGTAAAAGCTCCTGTCAGAGATTTGACGGTTCTTTGAACTACTCAAAATTTGCGCTACCGGTTCTGAACTGGTCAGAATCTGCTAAATAGCACCTCTGATCTCTATGATCATCTTGACCTGACGGTTGACTTAATAAATTATATCTACAATATATACTGTATTTCAAGAGGCAGCAAAGTTAAAAACCTCAAGTCTGCTATTTTTTCTATAAACGGTTTATTTTTTCACATCTTACAGAATCAATCAAACCTGACATGAAGAAATCAATAGTTTTAACATCTTCACAACAGAGGTACTTAAAATTCCTAACAAAATGATATGCAGATTAAAAAAAAACACCCTATGTAACACTTCACTGCACACCTTCCACTAGCCTTAATGAAACATTAACACAAACCATGGATGTGTGAATATATTTTCAAAGCCAATGCTCAAGATATAAATACCTTGCATTTACAAGCTGTAAGTGATACTGTGTTGTGAAACAAATGCACACCCTTAACAAAAATTCATTTCTAAATTTAAACATAACATTATGGCCTTACAGATTCCATGCAGACTATATTATTGACTGTTTTAGTCACGCAGTATAACAAGGTCTGCATTTCAGTAATGCAAACTATGATGCTCATGATATATTTAACGCTTCAGTTATTTAAACTTCAGAGATATATGAAACTTGAACTAACTTAACGCAATGTGATATAAAATCCATGCAATTTTGGAAGTTTAAATAGTTTAATTATAATTAGTACAGGCAATTACATTGACTTTTAAGACCAACTAGATATAAATTAGACAAAATTTCAAAATAATGTTTCTATACCACTACATCACAGGTGCCAAACTCAATTTCACTGAGGGTTGTGTTTGACCTTGGGGGGCCAGAGTAGGCATGGCCAATGTCAGCGGCACTTGTGGTGGCCCAAGCACTCTGCCAGTGAAAACGGGCTCCCTAGCTCAGTTTTCAACTGCAATGGCCTCCTGCAACCCTCTGTCAATGAAAACAGAGCTCAGGAGTGCTGCATGTGGCCCTCCCAAGTTCCATTTTCATTGGCAGAGACACCGTGGGCTGGTCCGTCACTGTTTCCAGGGCAGCCCCAGGGGCCAGATCTAAGCTGGGCTGGATCCAGCCCCCAGGCCTTGGTTTGAAATCCCTGCACATATTCTTTGCCCTGAAATTCAGCATTGCTGTGGATCAAACAATAAAAAAGCAAATATCAACCCTTAAAGATTTTATATTATCTTTGTCAATAACAGCTGAAAAGGTATGCCTTTTCTGAAAAACACTATATATTCCTTCCACAGTTCTTTTGTGGGAGGAGATCTTTGCAGCGGTCACTACAAACACCTCTTTCTTGCCTCAAATCCAGGTCTTTGGTCCAACAGAACATGGAAGATTTTCCTTTGTTCTGATGAAAAATAAAAAGGTGTCTGGATGTGGGTGTGTGGGCAGGAAAGAGATATGCTAGCACATTTTCACAGAAGTAAGCATTCTACAGAATGACAAGGCATGGGTGAGTTGGCATGCAGGAGAGCAGCCTGACACTGAAGAGTTAGGAATAGTGAGGTGATGGAGCCAGGTAGGCTATCACACTGGTAATGGCTGAAGCAGAGGAGTGTTGGTGAACTGTTGAGCAGCAGCAGCAGAGCCAAGCCTCAATATAGCAGCTCCATCAATTATAGGTAGTTCTTGACTTACAGTAGTTATTTAATGACCATTCAAAGTTACAATGGCACTAAAAAAAGTTTTAATGCCATTTCGTGCCATTTAATTACTTACCATAATTTTTCACTTTGTAACATCCCCATGGTCACATGATTTACATTTGGATGCTTGACAACTGACTCACATTTACGACGGTTGCAGTGTCCCAGAGTCATGGGATGTCCTTTCTGACAAACTTAATAACTGAATTACTAATTTAAGAACTGCAGTGATTCACTTAATAAATGTAGTGAGAAAAGTCATACAATGGGGCAAAACACATTTAACAACATACATTGTGGGCTTAACTGGGGTCGTACGTTGAGAACTACCTGTAGCCAATGAACTTTTTCTCCATTTCCAGAATTTTAACTAAGATCACCAATGAGAGTTCATGCCAGAAGCAACAGAGTCTAGCTGTAACTTTCAAAACAACAATCTCAGCTTAACTTAAAAATAGCTAGGATTGGGACAAAAAAAGAAAGAACCTTAGTTTTCTCCCTATTCTACAAGCAGGGAAAGTGCCCAGACCACTACAAACAAATTGTTAGCAGGTAGAAGTATCAAAGATTGGCTTCAGGAGAAAAAGGAGGAACCCAGAAGGTAAAGAAAAATTAAAATCCATCTATAAAGAATATAAAAAGCACATCTGCACAAGCATAAGAATAAATAATGAAACGAGTGAAGTAAATGGTGAAATAAGATATAGAAATAAGACAGTAATAAGACATAGATAACAATATATAGGCATACTGTTTTTATTTGGATCACTTGAAAAATATGTTGTTTTTGTTTACATGTATCAAAACTCTATACTAAAACCTCAATGAAAAATTAATTTGCATAATGTTTTGTTGCTTTTAAAAGATGAAGACAAAGCTACACTGGGGTCCATTAGAAATATTGAGAGAACATTGGTCACATTAAAAAATTAATAAAAGAAAACCACAGCTTTGTAATTTAGTGTATTTTATAAGTATTGATCATTATCATTTTACAAGCTTACTTAGAATTTGTACTTATGTATTTTCCACAGCAACATCCAGGAAATTTGTTGCATAAACTCTCAAATTTGACATGTCAGGCTAGGGATTAAAAATGGAACTCTGAACATCCCCCACATGAGTTCATGCAAGTGCACTAGCTGGGAAAAGCTGCTGGCAAAGCATCAAACATGTTTTACAACTCCACTCTTTATATCTTATAATAAATATGAGGTTTGTGTTTGAAACAGAGGCTGGATAGCACTCTTTCAGCCATAATATATATGTAATATTTAAGTCTGGAGGACTAAAGATTCCTTATCTCTGATTTCATTCCTATGAACTATATCCCAGCATGAAATAGTTCTATATTAGCTTGGCAGTTCTGCTATTGTCCCCTTTATTTCTGGATTATAAGAGAGCTATGCATATTACTGGTAAGTATAAAGAAAATAAAAAAGATAAAAGAGAAATACGTTTTTTGAAGCTCTATAAAGAAACATCCAGCGCACTGGTTATACCAATTTCTAAATTGGGAGGCCTTTCTCATGATTACTTAGGTGTGTCTTAGTCATCTCTCATTTTGATTACTGCAATATAGCCTACAAAGAGCTACCCCTGTGGACCATTTGAAAGCTTCAGCAGATATAGAATATGTGGCTTGAGTTGGTAAGTACATATCTCAGGAAACCATTATTTCACTTTAGCCTGTTTAAATTATTTATTTTTTATAGATTGCCTTGCTCTGGTGATTGAGGTAGCTAATAAAGTGACTAAATAAGCAATATTGCTAAATTAGTAATAATTTCTACAATGTATTCAATGTAAAATAATATAATTTTTAAAACATGTGAAAGAGCAATAAAACTATAAAGGCAGGGCCTTATTTTTAAACTTCTAAGTTTTGATCTTTTAATATCCAGAGAAGAAAACTGGAGAACAGAGTTTGATTTAATTTGATTAGAAGGTAGAATTGATACACATATAATATAGACTGTTAAAAGCAAAAACAAATCAATAGTAGTGAAGAACAAGTAGAGCTCAATACTTAGGTTCAAACAATTATACCATCAAGATAAAGCATTCAAAACTGAGCTTGGTTAATGAGAAAAGTACACTATGGAGTGGTATGTTAATTCAGAGGATTGCACGCCATCTGAAAATAAACATTAAGTCAAAGACAACAACAGATGTTTCATAAAAGTGTCCCATCTCAAATTTTTCTGCAGTACATTACTGTGACTCCGATATTGGAAATATAGTGCTAAAGATAAAGTATCACTATGTTTGGTATTTAGCAATACTGGAAAATGACTGTAGTTACTGCTACACAGTATACACAAAGAAGAATAACATTTATTTTGAGCATCCCAAGAGACTGGTGTACTTACTACCTTCACCCAAAAACTCTAAAAAAGGGAAAGATCTAAAGGACATTAAAGAAAAGGAAAGTGAGTGAAATTTTCATAACTGAATAATTCAGGGCATCACTGTACACTTTAATAAGTTTGATATGATTACAGTGATATGGAAACATTAGTGTATTTAAAGTTTTCAATATATCTAATATAAGTTATATCAAATATCCTTTCAGGGACTTTAGAAAAACCAGTTCCTTATCTGAAGCACTGTTTCTCAGTTTTGGCCATTGTAAGATGGCTGGACTTCAATCCCAGAATTCCCCAGCCATCTCTGGAAGTTGAAGTCAACCCATCCTAAAGTGGCCAAGGATGAGAAACACAGCTCTCGAAGTATGAAGAATGAGAAACAGCAGCTTTTTATGGCCTTCAGGATCTGAAGCAATAGTTTCCCATCATTCTATTTTTATTTCTTATGCAATCAGACTCTTTTATTATAGAGTATTTTAATATGCTTTAATGAGATCCAAGATCTCTCTTTGTTGGTGAGAGAAAGTTTTTTATTTTATTTTATTAATATTTCTCAAAGAAATATTAAGGAAGCCTTCAAAAGTAACTTCAAAAGTTTCAACCTTTTAACCCCCAAAAAATGAAATCAAAAATATGTTTCCAAAACATTATATATCATCCTGTACTGGAAACATTTTACTTATAAATTATTTCTGCATAAGCACATTTCAGTAATCAATTAATTTTACAGCCACCAAAGCAATAAAACTGCTCTAACATGATGTAAATCAAATAATATTATTGACAAAGTGTTTACTTTAATAGTAATCTCATTACAGCATCGTACAAAATCTAATCAAGGAAAACATTGTTTTTCTGTAATATTCTTTTGTAATATTCTTCTGTACTAAAATTAACCCTAATGAAGTAGTTTGCTTAAACTACAAAGTTTTAACTGAACAACAGTCAGGGTGAATCTGGTCAAATCTTTTCTGAGAAGTCACTAAATATAATAAATACAAATTAATGATTATTCTTAAAATTTTGTGCAAGAAATTCAAAGTAAAACAAGAATAAATGGTCTATATACAGGTGGCCCTTGAGTTATGCTAGCAGTTGGGATTGGAACTTCTATTGGATGTATCCATAAAGCATAATGTCATGTGATCATATCACTTAGTGTAGGTAACCCTGGAAGACTTGATTAATGTCACAATTGCAGAGCTATGTAGGTTGTTAAGAAGGAAAAGGTGGAAAACCAAAACAAAGATCACGGGCATGCCACTAGCAGGTGCTACCTGCTTTGAGAATGGATGGTGCCACAGGGTGCCACAGGTAGAAGATATGGAGTGAGTGTGGGTCAGCAAGAACTGCGAGTAGCTGGGGAGTGCTGCATGTGTGTGCATGCTACAGCTAGAACTTTGAGGACTGGTCATAGGTATACTATAATTTATTGTATAAGTTCAACACTGTCATAACTTTGAATGGTCCTGAATGAATGGTCATAACTTGAGGACTACTTATATTGTCCAGACATACAGTCATTCTGTGTGGATTCCATTGGAATACTTTTTCATTTTTATTCAGGTCTAATTTTTATAATGTACCATTGTTACTCCTTCAACACGTTCTTATTTAAACAATCACATTCTGTGTAGCAAATCTTCTGTCTCTTAGAAAACATATCAGCAGGTCCTACTGTCGCCTTTTTACATATCAGAAAAGTTGACAAAGTGGGGCTTTTAAAATTCAGTGGGACCTGCTGATATGTTAGTACCGAGATAGGAGACCACAAGGAAATCCTAGGATTAGAGACAAGACTGGGAGCTAAAATTATCCTGGAAGATAATAGCAAATCACTTCTGTATGGTTGACAAAAGAGCAGGTGAATGCACAAAGCTCCATTTGTGCATGTGCAAGATTAGGTTCCGCACACGAAACCATCCCCTCCTCCTGCCATTGTGGGTCCACACAGCCTGAAAGGTTAGGGACTGCTGCCATGCAGGATCCAAGGAAAAGGCCTTCAAGCCACATGAAGACATATAATAGGAAAAAAAGACTAAAAATGTTGTAAATGGAAATCTGAGAACATTTCATTGTCTTCATGAGAAATTTACATATAAGTCACAAAGATGGTGAAAGAGACTGGCTCCAAGTTTACAAAAGAGTGTAGCAAGAATGTATATGTTCCCCTTGTTTATTCACTCTTTATGCTGAATGTATATTAAGAGAAGCTGGTTTGGAAGGAAATGAACATGTTTTTAAAACTGGAAGAAGAAACAACAATAATCTGTGCCATGATATTGACACTACCTTGGTAGCTGAAAAATTGAAAGGATCTGCAAGCTCCAATAATAAAATTCAAGGAATGCTATGAAAACATAGAACTAAAACTAAATATACAGATCAAACTAAAGCCAACAAATAACCAGGCTTATAATTGAAAATGAAGATATCAAAGGCATGGATACCTTTGGCCTTTTAGGATCAACAATAAAAGAACAAGTAGGGAAGAAATATGCACTTGGCTGAGCAGCCACAAAGACTTGGAAAAGATATTCAAATGCTGTGATGTCTCTATAGCTATGAAGATTAGAATTTTGCAAGCCATGGTATTTTCCTGTGACACTCTATGTAAATAAAAGTTGGACTTCAGAGAAGCAGGCTAGGAAAAGTATTGATGCTTCTATATTGGAGAAGAGTATATTATGGACAGCCAAGAAAACAAATTAATAATTATTGAACAAATCAACCCAGAGTTCTCACTTGAGGCACAAATGACCAGGCTCAAATTATCCTACTTCAGACACATAATGGGAAGACCCAGCTCTTTAAAAAAGGCTCTTGATGCAAGGAAAGGGAGTAACAAAATGGATGGACTCAATTACAGCAGTGATGGGAGTACCATTAGACGACCGGTTTAAGGACACATTGTCATTAAAGAAGATCCATGTGATCTCTAAGGGTCGAAAAAGACTTCAGCACCTGAGGGCAGGACAAGAAACCATGATGGAAACTAATCAAGGAGAGAAGCAACCTAGAACTAAGGAGAAATTTCCTGACAGTTAGAACAATTAATCAGTGGAACAACTTGTCTCCAGAAGTTGTGAATGTGCCAATACTTCTTTTTAAGAAGAGATTGGACAAACATTTGTCTGAAATAGTGGAGGGTTTCCTGCCTGAGCACGGGGCTGGACTAGAAGACCTCTGAAGTGACTTTCCAACCGAACGCCCCACTCCATATGTGCTACACTCCAACTCCTAGCATCCGCACTCTCTACTACAGCTACCATGTTGGTCACGGATGATGGGAGCTGTAGCCCTTCACATCTGGAATCAGCAGGTCAAGAGAGAACTTGAATAAGGGATCTCCAGCAGGAACTACCTAGATAACTCCGCCCCCCCCGCAAAAAAATTATTATTCTTCAAGTAAACACCCATAATGGTGTCATTTTAATAGCAGTTTCCCCCACTCACCTGCGCCAGGACCAGGAAGAAGCCGCCGGTCCCCTCCCGCCCGTTCCATCCTCTGCAGGAGCCCACCAACGCGCCTCCTCCGAGCAAGGAGGCGGTTGCGAGCCACGGGCTCGTCCAGCCTTTGCGCCTCCGGAAGCTGCCAAGCATGAGCGCCCCGCGCCTCCCGCAATTGCGGACCAGAGAGGCCCAAGCGGCTCCCCACGCCGACGCCATTTTCTCGGAAGTAGAAAGATCGTTGACATCAATCCGTAAACATTGAGTTATGTAGAGCCACCCGCAGTTCTCAACTTCCGGGTGCGCTTTCCATTATTCTGTATTCCTATTCCATCAAGGGCGATGGATGGAGTTGTTGTCGTGGGAAAAACAGTCACCACGGAGACACACGATAAAGGCAGGTTCTTCCTTTCTGGCATAGATCTTCGTTGCTGGTGAGAATGGTTTTCAAAAACTCGCCTTTTCAATATTTTAATGGTCAGCGGGGCTGTTTGCAGGAGGCACCGAATGCTTTGGGTGCAATTTGAGTGAGGGGTTTTGCATGAGAAAGAGGTTTGAAGGTGTCGTTAAAGCAGACTTTTGCTGGAACCGGATTAAAAACAAGAATTAAAATGCCCAGGCCAAACACTAAGAGCGGGCGATCTTACAAGATGATTTTCTCCCTCTGGTGAAAAAAATGGAGCAAGACTGACCAATAGTAGTGGAAGAAGTAAAAAAATTAAAAAGCATGTATTCATTATTGTTATGGTTGGTTGTATAGTCGGTCAGATGTTTTGACTATCTGGCATTTTTTCTACCATATCGAGTCCATCCCAAGGACCTGGAGTAAATAGATGTTATCTAATAATATTAAAGGTATCGTCGCAGGATGTAATTATTTTGAAGCAGAAACATTTAGGCTTCATTACCACATACACAATAGGATTCTAGAAGGAGGTTCTTTCTGGGGTGGTCGTTAAAAAAGGATTTGGAAATCAAATTTGTGGAGGCCAAAAAGTTACCTCTAATTTTTCTAGCTCTTTCTATAAAAAAAACAAAAACAAAACACACGTTCTCTTGAGGCGCATGCGCCATTTTAAAGAGCGCTTGCAAGTTATTGTAAGGCTGAGCCAGATGTTTAATTAGGCCAAGTAAACCGCTGCAGTTCTTCAACATTAAACTTAGGGGTTTTTTAATGGCTTAAATTTTTGTGTTCATGCATGGTTCAATGTACTGAATAAATCTAAGAAGTCTCCCCACCCATAGCCAAAATAAGCATATGTTGTGCAGTAGTTATACATTTTGTGCAGTGGTGGTATTCAAATAAAGTTGCCATGGGTTTGGTGGGCATGGCTTGGTGGCCGCGCTTTGCATGCATGTACACACTTTGCGTGCCAAACACACACTTTGCGCAGGCTCAGAGGCGTTCTAGCTTGCCTCCTGCAAGCCTGCACAATGGTGGTCGCTGCAGCAACTGCCACGTGGCGCTATTTTGCGCCACGGAAAACAGCTGCGCTTTGAATTCTGGCCATAAAAGTGAGTATGGGAGCCCAGGCAGGCTGGTGGGCCAACCCTAGAGCAGCGAAGAGAACTTGTTCGGTATCCACTGATCATCACCGCTACCGGCTCTCCAGAATCAGGTAGAACCCGTTGAATACCACCACTGATTTTGTGCATGTAGATAGCTGGGGATTAATGGCACTGTCTTCACTAATGTGAATGTTAATTTTAATGTACTGTAAGAATTAAGAATCACCTTGAGGGGGTTCCCTCTGCTGTATAGAATTGTTTGGTCCCTCTTCTTGAGTAGCAGAAACTTCAATCCTTGATTTCTTTCAAAGATGATAAATCACAAGACCTAACAGATTATTTACTGAATAGCATAACAGGAATAATTGCAGTTAAGCTTGTCTTACTCAATAAACTGGGAATATGAGGGGGATTTGGCAGAGAAAAAGTTGGGTATCAGGCAAACTTGTGCCATCATTAACTGAAAGTGAGGACATGGCCTCTCTTAAATTGTCGATCTCCAGGGCGTAAGGTTTGAATAACTGTTCAAAATCACATCTTGCCCAGTTAACTGTAGTTTAGAACAGGGGTCGCCAACCTTTTGGACCTCAGGAACCACCAAACTCATAATTTTAGATCCCAGGGACCATTAACCAGTTCTGTGGGCATGGCCTAATTTGTGGGTGTGGCTTGGTGGTCATGTGACTGGCTGGGCATGGCTTGCATGTAAATATTATATATATTTATATAAATGTTGAATTTTTTATTTAGAAAAAGTAATTTTTACCCCAAATCAGGCAAAGCAGACAGATTGAGTTGCTCACAGAATCAGATTCATTCAGAGATCTATGCCATTGGCTTGCTCAGTCTTGTCAAATAAAATTTGCTTGCAAGCAAACTCACAAAATTAACTCACAACACACCATGCATGTAAATATTGATTTTTTTTATAAAAAAGAGCAATTTTTACCCAAAATCAAGCAAAGAAGGCAGATTGAGTTGCTCACAGAATCATTCAGTGATCTATCTATCTGCCATTGGCTAGTTCAATCTCTCAAATTTGCTTGCTGTGAGTCTGCACTGAATTTGCTTGTAAGCAAACCTTCAGTCCTAAAAGGGAGGTTCGGACTGCTGGTTTAGAGAGACAATTTCAGTTTTAGGGATTCACACAGCCCACCAAATAAATCATAAATTAACCACATGAATAGCATTTAAACAACATATTTAGGCTAAATTGTGATTGGCTAGCTTATAGACTTTAACTTCAGTTGGGCTGGGAGCCCCCTCCTTCCTTTTTTTACTCCTTCCTTTCTCCTGAGAAAGAGAAGCACCGAGAAGAGAAGGAGTTCAAAAAGTACCTGCTTTTTTGTCAAGAAATTTTAACTTCATTTTTTCACAGAAGAAAATTTCCCATTAATCATCTGCTATCAGGTCACTGGGCCAACTTGATCATTTGGTAGAGTAAAATCAGCAGTAGATCCTGCTGAATGAGACTAGTAGCTGCTCCAAAGGTCCTCTAAATCAGTGTTTCTCAAACTTGGCAACTTGAAGATGTGTAGAATGGGGAATTCTGGCAGGGGAATTCTGGGAGTTGGAGTTCACATATGGACTTCCAAGTTGCCATGGTTTAGAAACATGGCTCTAAATAATCCTGCTTGTCTGACCTATTGAGGACAGAATTACATATATCCTAATATACTAGATCACCTAAACAAGTTTGCTGCCTCAGTTCTAGTGAGAATTCCTTTCCCAGTATTAATAAAAGATTCACCTGCCAATCTACTTTGAAAGAGGTGCAGGGGTGGGATTCTATCAGTTCGCACCTATTCGCAGAACCGGTTGTTAACATTCTAAGCAGTTTGGAGAACTGGATGTTAGAAGAAATTACTGGCCTAATCCTGTAAGGAAGGCAGGAAGGAAACATTCTGGTGTTGCTTATAGAAACTGCCTCTCCATTAACACTTATTACATTCTTGGCAGGACTAGACTTCCTGTCTCAGGAATGTCTCTGGAGTTTTTTTTCCCTTCCTTTGTTGGTACTTTGCTTGTGTGGAGTGAGCATTCAAAGTGACAATGGCACTGAAAAAAGTGACTTATGACCATTTTTCACACTTACAACTGTTGCACAATCCCCACAGTCATGAGAGGCCAGGCGAGGAGATGTGTGCCTCGATGTGAGTGATGTTGAGTTGGCCACAGCCAGCCAATAACATGACCACCAAGCCATGTCCACCCAGTCACATGACCACCAAGCCATGCCCACCATATAGCCATGCCCAGAGAACCGATTGTTAAAAATTTTGAATCCCACCCCTGAAGAGGTGCCTTAATACTTTGTCTCATTCTCAAGCAAACAAAATAAATATAGGTTTTCCAGCATGTTTGTTTGCCAAGGCAATATATAGATCCAGCTTTTTTCAGGTTTCTTAACTTCAGTATAAACAAAATACTAATTTGGTTCACAGATCATACTTAGCTTACTAATTTGTTAGGTCTATACCCTGACATGGTTTACAGTTATGGCTAACCTAAATTATAGCATATCACAATGTTTGAATTGAAAAATCAGACATTCTCTGTCAAACTAGAAGAAATCTAATAAAAGAACCCTCTCCCCAATAATGTGGGTCAGATTGAATACTACTCTCTTGCTTCTGTGAAGTTATTTCCATCTATGGAAAGATTTTTCTTGGTGGAATACTGAATTTGAAAAATATCCCCCTGCTTTGGGTGGAAATGTCTGTGCGTCTTATAGAATTAATATTGCAATGGGAGAGGGAGATCACCACCGCCACCTGTCACTACTGCCATCATCCGCCACCACTGGGGAACGCTGGAGCCTTCACTGCCAAGCAGCTGATTGGCAATTGGATCGATCTCCCAGAATACCATTGATCAGCTGTTCTAGGCAGTGGAAATCACCTCTGCCGCCTATCACCACTGCCTATCACTGCCCTCACTAGGTTTACACAACATACTCAGTTGTAAATTATATATTATAAATCTTAATGCTAGGTTTCAACCAAAACCAAACAAATCATCTTATGTATAGTCCAATATTTTTTTTTCTATTTCAAAATTCAAAATCAGCAAATATTAGGAAAGAGACAACAGCAGAATATTGTAATGTCCTATAAGCTGCAGAATAATTTTTGATTTTGCTTTTTGTAACACATTATTATAATATTTGTCTCTGGGCAGTATCTCCTCACATGATGAGGTTATTAACAATTAATTAAATCAAGTTATAAACTAATTGTATGGAATTAAAGACAGTTGACTAAAATTATAAAAATTCAAGTCATTAAAACAACTTAATTGACTAATTGCTTAGTAAATTAAAAACAATTAAGGGGGTAACAACTCATGGTCCAAAGGACTGCCAAAACGAAAATACAGTTTTTTGGGGGAAGTGCATCTTATAATGCAAAAAATCCAATAATTTGATGTTTTAGACTCTTGTGTATTTGAATATCATTATCAGTGTGGCTCATTATAGTCACTGCTAAGTTGTTCTTGGTTTGCATAGCAGGGCACCTTGCCTCTGAAGATGCCAGCTGCAATTGCCAGTAAAGTGTCAGGAAATCTGTTGTCTGGACCATAATCATACATCCTGAAACAGAACACTGTCCAATGCCCAATCATCTTTTTTTAAACAAATTGCTGGGCATCATATTAAAGGGCAGCAAATTTCATAGTTGCACTGTTGCAGAATGAAGCAGATCTTTTTACCAGTCTTGAATCTCTTCATACAGTATTTAGTTTTAATTGACAAGCTATTGAGGTTGAACTTCGTTGACAGAAAGGAAAAAAAAATTTATAGATGCACTTCCATACTAGCAGCTACGTTATTCTTTTTTCAAGGGTGATGACCGTGGCTGCATGTTGTATTCAAAGTCAATGGGCAATCCTTATGTTATGATATTTTGTTCAGTGACCAAAGTTAAGATGGAACTGAATGAAGAGATTTTAACTGGTCCTTGGGGTTCTGGCCATTGCAGCATTCCCAAGGTCATGTGATAACAATCCGGACATTTGAAGCCCAGCTCACTCTTATGATGTCATAGCAAGCTGTGGTTATATGATTGTGATTTCTGATGTTTCCTGATAGCTTCCCATAAGCGAAATCAATGGGGAAGCCTGTAGGAAATCAAAAATCACTCCCACTCCTGTGCTTTTTGCCCACCCATCATACGCTTGCAACATGTCTTTACATTCTGTATCCTGCTAATAGCATCCCCCTGTGCCACCTGCATATCTGTCCTTGCCCTGCACTTGCCCTTGGCATCCACCCCCCCGTGCTACCCACATACTGTCCCACATTCTAGTGTTTTCCAGTGGTACTACCCCACTTCTGCAGCACCTGCACACCACCCATACTCTGGAATACATGCCCATGGCACCTTCTGCCCCCTCACAATAGCTGCATGTGCTCTGGAATACCTGCCTATGGCACTCCCCACCTGCTCATTGTTCTCACTTGCAGCTTTGACCTACCATTCTGCTTGCCTGGCAATCCCACCTCTTCCCCCTTAACCTGCATGATCCTAAAGTTAGGATGGCAATTGGGGATGTGGGATACAGTTGCTAAGCTGATTTCTCATCATGATTTCAACTTTTCTTTCCTGATTACTTACTCATTGATAGCTCAGATCTGGGTATATGCAGAGTTTGGATTCCTTTCCTTTCCTTTCCTTTCCTTTCCTTTCCTTTCCTTTCCTTT
>BLBF01000006.1:22105482-22140472 GCA_015471245.1 Laticauda colubrina
TTTCCTTTCCTTTCCTTTCCTTTCCTTTCCTTTCCTTTCCTTTCCTTCCTTTTTTCTTTTTCTTCAGCTGCTCAGTTTTTATTATGTCTGCATACTAGGATTTGTTTTCCTAATTCCTTAAATAATATTTCCTTAAATAATTCATAATTCCTTAAATAATTCCTAAATTCCTTCAGGAATTTCCTATTCCTGAAACAATGCTTTCCATAGCCTAAATTACATCTCCATAATATCATTACATCAAAATGTTTATTCATATTATATTTTTAAAATTTCAGAGTTCATTGCTTCAGCAGTGTTTATATTTTAGCAGTACTCATGTTGGGAAATATCCAACCTGGCAGGGAGGAAGGATGAAGCATGGAGCTGTCTAGTCACTGCACAACCATAAAGTGGCTAGAAGTGGCTCTCCCTGAATTCCTTGAAGGCTTATCTAATTGTCCCCAAGGGAGAGCTGCCAGAGGGGGGTTGCTGTATTATAGGCAGAACATAATAAAGTAATTAGTTTCAAACTCCACATGTGTGGATCTGGTGACTTGCACCTGGTTTATGATGCAAGGTTACTTGCATCATAAACCACAGGTTGAAAAAGCATCACCCTTCAGTTATGATAGTTTCCCATTAGTATTTTTCCCCACTTGTTACAATTATTGAATTACTTTTAAACAGTTTGGTAGTGATATAGCTATTAAAATACAAATATTGGAAAGGCTGCACATTTCTACATACATTGTATTTGCCAGTGAATCACCTCTGCAAATTATGCTATTATAAATCAGTACTGAAGATGAAGAACCAATCTATTTTTTCTTTTATGCTGTTTATTAAATTTCTAATGGCTACTTAAGCTATCTACCATTGATTTAATAAGGCTTTAGTAGCTGTCAATAATAAATTCATTCGTGTTATTAATAAATACTATAGAACAGTCACAAATAAATACTGTATCCTTAGTACATATATTTATTTTCTTAAATAATCTACTTCACCTCATTGCCTGCCTGCAACAGATGGTACGATACAATTTGTCTGGTTCTTACTGTGGTTGAATCTGCACAGTGCTTAAGGCTGTAATGTGGTTTGTTTTGATTTGGCTTCGTATCATGTAAACCCAGCCATTGTGGCTTGTAAATCATATATTATAGCTTGATGTGATCTGTGAATCTAGCCACCGAGTAATTGAAGTAACTCTTTTTTAAATAATGGAAAGTTCAACTAAGGTTCCCCCCCGGGATAAAAATACTTTGTTGTTGGGGGTGTATGAGGATTAAATTAAAAATGATGTTTTCAAACAACCATTGAATACCCCTCAAAACCTATGACACCATGATTAAGAAGAATACAGAACACAAGAAGGAAATTATGCTGCATTATGGATGATTTGCGAGCTGAGCCTCACAAGCCACCCAAGAAGCAATTACAAAATTGGATCTCATTGTCTTATCTGTCTTCTGTACACTACAGCCTTTGTACATTGTGACGTCCATTTTTCTCAAGACTGAAAGAATACTCACAAATGAAGGTGAATATACGTGACCCAGGATAATGTTGCACGATCCAATCTGAGTCGGTCACCGGGACCAGAGGTTTTGTATTCCAAGCTTTCAGACTCGTGCTGGAGCCCATCCTGAGGGAACTTCTCTCTGGAGGGAAGTTCCCTCAAGGTGGGCTCCAGCACTAGTCTGAAAGCTCAGAAGACAAAACCTCTAGTCCCGGTGACCGACCCAGATTATTATAGAGTATTCCTGAAAGAATACTCTATTTATTCAGTTGAAAAGACTCTTATGAGTGGAGTTCTTTTATGAGAGCTTTAGATGCTTGTCTATTGTTGGCAGACATATGTAACAACTGACGGTGATTATGTGGAGAAGAAAAGACACATAATAAAAGATCCCATTGTAACAATTATTTTCCTGTTTCATTCATTAAAATATCCCATATTAAGTAATGGAGCTGGGTGCATTATTTTTCATTCATTCCTTGTATGTCTACTTATATTCACATTTTAGAATTAGATTTTTTAAGAGAGCAGAAAATTCTTACGTTTGACTATAAATCTCGCCCAATATATCTACTAGTAGTAAGAAAGAAAATTATAAAACATACTGTAAATGAAGCTTGCACAATCTGCCAGCTCTGTCAGTCCATTCCCAGGATGAAGAACAGCCCTTCATTCCAGATTGTCAATACACATCCCCACCAGGGAAGAATATGCTCTATACATCATGTACTGAGCCAGCATTTTCTGGCTATAGAAAAAAATGTTTTATCAGTCTTTATTGTTTTAAATTTTTATTGAATTTAAAAAACCCGGGGACTAAGGTTTATTGCTTCAGCATCTGATTAAGTTTGAAATTCCCAAGCAATGGGGAATTCCAGGAAGAGTGAAGCAGAAGAACAAATGGTTCAGATAGTGCTATTTTAATGTATCAACAAATACTTTAAACAATCTAGTGAGGAATGGTGCATTAGGTTTTTAATGTCAAGAGCTGGGGAAATCAGGAGATTCAGGTAGTTCAAATGGGTATAAAGATTTGTTGCAAGCTTAAGCTCTCGACAAGAATCTGACCAACTAACAGCCAAGGGAAATGAGTGGGAAATAAGAAAGGCATTAAAGCTGGGCTGGACTTAGATCTCTTGTGGGTACACAGTAAGTTGTGACTTATGACTCATTTGACCCTTCCATTAGGCTCAGCCTGATCATTTCCTGTATAAGGGTTGTTGGTTTTCTTTGGTGTGTGGTGTGCTAAAATATCACTGACTCACTGCCTCTTTGTATAAATTATAGAACTGGTGAGTATGAACATCAGTTCATCTTTCAGGTTGGGCATGAATATATGTAATGTTCTATGTCTGTGATTTGCAAGAATATCTTAAAGCCTTTTTACATAAATTCATTTGAGATCTTGGCAGAAAGCATTCATTTGTAGCAAACCAGCACCATCTTGTGGTCTGCCTAAAATTTTCTATTTTCTGCTGGCTTTATCTTTAAGGAAGCTCTAATTGAACTGCTCAGCTCTGTAATTTAACTTTTACAACAATGGATGATTGTATCTTAAAAAGGATTGTTATATTTTTCTTTTTATTTGTTCAATAAAATCTTGTTAAAAATTAATTTCATTTTGTTTATCTCTTGTGAGATTGATCTAGCCGCAAAGGACTGAATCCAGCATCCACATACCTCTATGCCACATTGCCAAAAAGTGGCACTACAGAAATTATTTCACTTTTTGCATTTTTACCTTTTAATCAGAAGTAAGGTAGCACAGGTTATGAGAGTCTATTTGTCTCACACAATAAAGTCAGGATGCAAGTTACCCCCTACAAGACAGGTTGTGACATCCACAACCTCAAGGTAGGAGATGAAAATCCAAAGAACTTCTGGGAGAGTAGGTTTTTGATTGTCCTTTATTGACAGCCCATATAAGGTAGTTTATATGTCAGAAAAATGCTTATTATTTTTGTGCCTCCACATTCTATAAGTACACAAGATCACTGCAGCAAAACTTCATGAGATTGGTACCTTCTGCCCAACCTTCATTACAGCTCATCTGCTTTACTTATTATAGCATGTATGTTCAGAACAAAATGTCTCTATATAGGGATTTAGTTCAGTTGGAAAACTGGAGATTGCATTTGCAATCTATCCCATTTGCAGTCCATCATGGTCAATTTACAAGTTTGAACGATTTGTAAAAATGAGAAACAGAGGAACCAAAATTAAGAGATTTGCCTATCTTTAAATAGAAAATACAAGAAATTTAATTGAATGTTTAAATTTAATTGAACATATGTTCCTGTGCCTTCACAATATGACTATAATTATCACTAGTTAATGCAAGATATGTGCTACCAATTAATGTTTATGCCTGATCATAGAAATGTGTAGGAGCAACTTCAGGCATTTTTGGCATGTTTAACAAATGCTTCCTTCCTTCTTATCTTTCTTAGCATATATACTATAGATATAAATTACATGAAATCACATTGGCACTTAGAGCAAGGTACTGAGGTCAGGCTGGGATTTTTACTCCTGTACTTAAGTTATTGTACTTGTAATCATATAACCACTTCGTTCCAAAAGACCGAAATAAATTTACATTTTTCCCTAAGAACAGAGGAAATGTTCCATAAGGTTAGGCCAATTTCTAGATATAATAAAACACTATGATTTATGGTATAGTGAAGCAGAAAATGCAGCTATAAATCAAGGATAATGTGAACAAAGACAAATTTGATTTGTCTTATATTTTGATAATGAACCAAATGCACGTCTTTTAAATGTAAAATAGGAGGTTTATGCAAAATGTAAAATAGGTGGTTTATATAAAATAGGAGTTTTATAGAATATTATTCAAAAGTGTCTTGGACCTGGATGAGCAAATAACTTCTTTGTTCATTAGGGGGCCATATTTTTTCCATGCTTCCATGCAGAAAAGATCTTGCTGCTATAAGAATCATTTTAATAAATCATCTTTCTAAAGTAGCTTTTTCAGGCACTTGTTTTCATAAATAGTGGAAAGTACTGCTTAGCATAAAGTCAGAAAGACTTATTCCAAATCACCATGATACAGACATAGCCCTATAATAAATATTTATTTTAAAAATGTGTAATTATAAAACCTAAACATATATATTTAAAAGCAGATTTACAAAAAAATATTTTCTATGCTAGGACATTATTATTTTTTTTGTTACAGTAATGAAATCTAGTTTTCTTCTTCTTACTTGATTCACTTTTGTTCTATTTCCTTCCTTACAAAATAATGCAGATATATTTTGAAGTCAAGAAATATGGTAGGTGAAACTCTTTGGATCAAATTGCAAAGTGAAACACAGTCAAGTACAGGTTTACTCAGAAATATGTCCTACAACAGGGCTATCAAACTTGTGGTGTCACAGCATCGTCATGTGACATATTGGGACTTTTTTCCTCTTCGCTAAACCAGGCAGGGGCGGAGCCAGCATGTGATGCATCTGGCCCGCAGGCCGTGAGTTTGACACTCCTGTCCTACAACATTCAATGAAGCACTTCCTAACCTAAGAGTACACAATTTTGTGGGCCGATGTATACAATTGCAATTTTGAAGAACATTGTAAGTGGCATATCAACACTTGTAGGTTAATTAGGATAGTAAGACATCTGTAAGGACAATTGATGTTTTGTATGGAGAAGATTAAGATGAGCAATCTTGAAATATCTGATAATTCTCATGCAGAAGATATTTCCTGCTGCTCCAAAAGTTGAATTGAAATCAACTGGTCACAACGCAGGCCAAAAATAAAATTTCCTTAAATATTAGAATCAAGCTGAAGGCACTGCTTAAAAAACAAAGGAAACAGCCTATGGAAAATCTATCTTCTGCCAACTTAAAGAGTTTAAAAGTACATTAAAGGGGAACTCCCTTTAATGTACATTCCTTACTTAACACTGCTAATTCCTTGTTCCCAATGTGAAGTTACTTTGCAAAGAATAAAGGAAGAATTTCCATAATTCTGTCTTCCATCTCATGTACCTTGGCTTGCTTCTGAGACCATTAGTTACTGATATGTTGCTGTGCCCTGTGCATTTGGAGAATTTTTTTTAAAGTCCTATTTTAAGACCTCTGCAGAAAATAGTGTGTGTGGACAATCTGTGTACCAGTTTGGATCTTTCTGTGTGTTCTGGAAGAATATGAAGAATTTTGATATCCCCGTCAAGGAATGAGGCCCAAGTGTCTTTATATAGAAAGATTATGTTTACACGATAGCTATTATTGTCAGGCCAACCCTAGCTATTTTGGCATTGCTGGTAAAATTAGTTTTGCTGTCTTTCCTCCCAGAGGCAAAACAATGTAGCATATGTCTTCAAATTTTCAGCTGAAAAAACCAACCACCTGGATAGTATTATTTTTTATTACTGTGTAGTTGAGATTTGCGTGTTGGAAAGAAACTAGGGGAATACCAGCCAAGGTTAACTACTTTAATTTCAGAGAGAGGAGAAAAGTAACAGACTTTGATATGCTTGACTTTGACTGAATTTTACCTAGAGAGAATAAACTAATTGTCTGGATCCACTTGGGTTTTATATTGGATATATGGAGATTGCTTTAGTTACTTTGCTGAGCAAGCTATCACCAAAACGAGCGTAGAACCCCCGTAGGTTTTTGAAGCTTTAAATCCATGGGCTCTCTTTGTGGAATGGTCCTTGATCCTTATTAGGACACACTTAGTAGTTCTAATAAATGACTATTGGATACCTAAGTTATTGATATATGGAGATTTATGCCCATTTTTCACACTTATGACCACTGCAGCATCCGCAAGGTCATGTGATCAAAATCTGTAGGCTTGGCAACTGACTCATATTTATGCTTGTAGTATCCCAGCATCATATAATTTGGGACCTTCTGACAAGCAGTCAATGGGGAAGCCAGATTTACTTAGTATAGTGTAATATGTTGTTATAACACACATATTATGAAAATTTATCAACACACATGCACACACACATAACTATTGTGGTTTAAAAAAAACAAAACTATTGTATTTTACATAAATGAGTCCCATATTTCATGAAGAACTTTCAACTGAATTCCAGGGCTACTCTCTCCCACGAGGCCTCTGGTTACCTGAAACAAGGTTGCTGGATGGCTATCTGTGAGTCCAATAAAGGTGGAGAAATATTGACATTTTGTCCCCTTTACACCAGCACAGGGGTGTCAAACTCAAGGCCCAGGGGCCAACTCCACCCTGCAGAGTGCTTAGATCTGGCCCATGAGTCTGCCCTGGAGAAAACAAAGGACCAGCCCACGATGCCTCCGCCAACAAAAATGGAGTTTGGGAAGGCTGCGAGCTCAGTTTTCGCTGGCAGGGGGCTGCAAGACACCATCACTTAGCGCTCTTCCTGGTCTTGCCTTTCTCCGCTGGAGAATGGTTCCCTCTAGCCCTGTCTGAGCCACCATAGGAACCCCCAACACAAGTGATGTCAAGCTGGCCATACACCCCACCCCACCAACATCAAACACAACCCTCAATGATGCAGCCCTCAATGAAATCAAGTTTGACACCCCTGCTTTAGCATATCTAGCTCGTGATTGATTAGGTTAGCTCCTTCTTCTCTGAGCCTAGAGGTACTCTAAGCAGGTCCTTTCCTCCTTCATCACTCTTAGCCTCTCTATAAACCAGGCGGAGTTCCAGGATCCGTGGAGATCAATTTGAGTGTCAAATCAGATCAATAGCTCTAGATCAATAGCCCTTTTATAGCTGCAAGGGCTTCGGTTGAACCCTGCAGTAGACCTTCTAAAACAGGGGTCTCCAACCTTGGCAACTTTAAACCTGGAGGACTTCAATTTGATTGCTTATTGTACCCTATGACTATCATTAAGTGTTGTACCTTATGGTTCTTGACTTTTTATGAATGTATCTTTTCTTTTATGTATACTGAGAGCATTTGCACCAAGACATATTCTTTGTGTGTCCAATCACATTTGGCCGATAAAGAATTGTATTCTATTCTATTCAACTCCCAGAATTCCTCAGTGGGAGTTGAAGTCCACCAGGTTTAAAGTTGCCAAGGTTGGAGACCCCTGTTCTAGAACAAGCTGACACTCCCATTGAAACATAACTAGGACCATTAATTGCCTGGGTGAAACAGTCTAATAATTTTCTGTGGTTGTTATGACACACTGAAACAAAAGCTAACTTTGTGAGTTTGGTTCACATAACATAGTAACTAAAATGTGGTTGTCCACTTTGTATGTGGTAAAAGCGTATAGTAAAAACAACGAACACAGATGGAAGTCTGTCCCCAGAATAAGGAGATGTGGTCCTGCCAGCAGGCCTGGGGAACCCAGAGTAGGATGGAGCACATTAAATGGCTGGTATGTTGTCATCGAGATGGGGGGTTATTATTTTATTATTTTTCTTCTTTTTAAAAAAAATATTTTATATTATGCTTTTATGTCCTTGTAAGTTGCCTTGAGCCATGTGCGAGTAAGTGGCAATGTACATTTTCTAAATAAGTAAGTTTTGATGTTCCTACTCATGGAAGCATGAGGATAGCAATCTAATGAATGTTAAAAGCAGGTTTGCAGGCCAAAGTTACTAAAGTATGGGATGAATGTTTCAGATAAGGTGCATTTCTCTGTATGTCAAGGGAAAGATGAAATTAACCACAAACCAGGAAATCTTCAGTTGAATGTGAACAAGGGATTGAGTTAGTGTTCAGAGCCTTGCACAAATCCAAAAGTAAAAATATAAAATTTCAGATCTCATTCACTTATTACATTTACTTATAAATTTGTGTGCTGCCCAACACCCAACTCCTCTGATTATTGCAGCCATGAATTTTTCTTGGCAGAATTACGGAGGTGTCTTGGAGTTACCTTCTTTTAAATGTTTTTTCCCCCCAGCTTCATGGCTTAGATGCCAGGCAGGCCTACAATTTCCAGGCAATTCCCAACGTATCTACTTTTTGATTCATTTTGTGCTTCTATTCGTTGTTCACTCTTAGTGACTCTTAGTGACCACATAGAAAGATAGATCAACTCCAGGTCAATCTGTTCCGAAAAAGGTCTTTCAGATCTTCCAAGGGTGCATTCACTGCCACTGTAATATAAGAGTCTATGCACAACTGTTGCCTTGTATTTTTATTCTTTTCCTTCAACTTTCTCAGGATTATATTCTGGTTTAGAGAGCTGGGTTTATATAATGTGTCTGAAGTAAATAATTTGAACTTGATCATTTGTTTTTCAAGTGAGAACTCTGTGTTGATTTGTTCAATGATCCATTTGTTTGTTTTCTTGATTGTCCATAATATTCTCAGGAATCTTGTCCAAAAACAAAGTTCAGAAAACATTAATTCTGTTCCTATCTTGTTTTTTCAAAATCCAACTTTCACAGAGGGGAATGGGGAGGAGGAGAGTAAGGAGAAATGATGCAGTATATTGCATTGTCAAAATGCAAGCTTTGTCCACTGTGCATCATGATGTTCTTTGCATGTACAAAAGAGGTTCAGATTGAATTGGACCTTGCTTGATATAATCTTTAAGGTATTGGAGATCATAGCTCTAACGTTCCCTTAGACATGAAAGCTGGTTGGATCATTTGGGGCAAATTCCCAACCCACCTTATATAGTTGTGAGGAAAATAGGAGATGGGAGCCTTACATATGCCACTTTGAGCTGTACAAAATAAATACAGAATATTCTAACCAAAATTCATGTTGGGAGAATGAGCAAGGATACATCCATAGGTAGGAGACTTCTATGAAGCTCTGTGCATATTTAGTATATTGCAAAATTAATGCCAGAAAAATGGTTAAGATTGTTAGATGATTCCTTCCTTCCTGTTACTTCATGCCCATAAAGTAGTTTTCTCTTTTTCTCCTTTGCTCTGAAATACCTCACTAAAAAAAAACATACCTGGCACCAAACCTGTATTAGAATAATAGTCATGATGTCTTTAAGCAGCCTTCTCCTGGATTATACAAATCAAAGGAACACCTGGAAAATGACAGTTTCAATATTTACTAGATCACCTGTACTCTGTTGGATCATCATTTCAGAGATATTTCCTTATCTAAACAGAGAAACAGATTGATCAAGGGCAGGCAAAAGTGGTGGGAGCGGGAACAATTTCCAACTTCCTGCCGGTGTCCCCATTGCAGAAGAGAGATTTGATTAATTCCTACAGAATTATCTGATGCTCTGCCCTTGTTCAGGTGAACACAAGAACTCATTTGAAACTCAATACATTAGCTAAATTATACAAACAAAACACCCTTGAAGCCATTTAAACCCAACTGCTGTGGTAGCTGTGGATTTCTGCATTGGTTAGGGCAGGGGTGTCAAACTCATGTCATCATGGCAGTGTCACATGACATCAGGACTTTTTCTCCCTTCACTAAATTGGGTGTGGGAGTGGCCAGTGCGTGATGCATACGGCCCACGGACCAGAGTTTGATAGCCTTGGGTTAGGGAGTTGAAATAGGTTTTATCCAAGATGCCTTCTCATTATTATTAACTTCTGATCTAGGTTTCACTGTGACTGTATGAATTTTTAAAGGCAAAAACAGGAAACTTAACAGTGTTTGCCAGTGGCTTATTCCAGAACTTTATGATTTAAGAAATCAAGGACTATGAGTCTAATTAGGACTGGAATTAGGAGTAGGAGTCTAGCCAAAGTCTTAGAACTTTCCAATGGTTTCCTATTCTTGTCCTTGCTTAACTTTTTGAGACCAGAGTAAGCTTGCTGCATCTTGCAGTCCTCAAAAAACATGTGAGCTATTTTAGCTGAATTTCTGTTTCATAATAACATCACTGATGGGTTTTGAACATCATTCTAAGTCATCACATGGTTGGCTTTGAACACAACCATGCTGCGTAGATTGTGGCTTAAGGTTAGGTATGAAATTCAATCTGTTGAAATTCAATCGACAAACCCTAGTTTAGCATGTCTTGTTGCATTGTAAGATGTATTATTTCATAAGCTTAGATGGAGAAGACATGTTGCATTAGACTACTGCATGTTATCCCAGTTTTAAGAGGATGTACATTTATATACATAGTTGTGCAGGGCAATGGCGATTTTATCAGGTATTTGCAGAGGAACTTAAATACTAAATATACAGGCAATGCTTCTCATCTTTCGTATGTTTCAAGTTAGTTTCAAGCAGAGGTTGTATTCAGCAGGTTCTGACCAATTCTGGAGAACCAGTAGCAGAAATTTTGAGTAGTTTGGAGAACTTGCAAGTACCACCTTTGACTGCTCCTGCCGCCACCTATTCTCTATCTCCCGAGTCTCAGCTGATTGGCTGGGTCTTCTTTTGTTGCCCTGCACAGGAGAACAGAGCTGGAAAGCAGGTTAGCGGGGTGAGGATGGAACGGGATTTTGCCGTAACCTTCCCCTGCCACGCCCACCAAACAATGACCACAGAACCGGTAGGGAAAATTTTTTTGAATCCCACCACTGGTTTCAAAGCAACTTAAAAAAGTCTTTTGACATCCATCTTGCCATCCCATGAAAGGTGGCCTTCTGTTTATGCTTGCAGGACAACTCCATGCTGGCTGCAAACCAGAGTCCAAAGTAGAGCAAAGCCTGATTCTTACTTCACATGGTTGAGAAGTGTACCCTGACACAGAAAAGCAATCCCGTGGCTGAACTTTTGATGATAGGGACACTTTGCCACCTGACGGGATGTTGGGGGTCTTCTTCACAACCGAACCCCACATCGGAACATTTCCAGGAGGGTCACAAAGAAAAGAGCTCCAAGCCAGAGGTGGCATTTCAGCAGGTTCTGACCAGTTCTGGAGAACCGGTAGCAGAAATTTGGACGAGTTCGGAGAGCCGACAAATCCCACCTCTGACTGGAGATTTTACAGCATCCTTCCCCTGTCAGGCCCACCAACCTACGCCCACAGAACCGGCAGTAAAAAAAAATTGAATCCCACCACTGCTCCAAGCGCGTCCTTTCTATCGGCCTTTTGCTCAAACCGTTTGGTTGCATTCAAGCAGCCGTTTTAAAACAAAAAAAAAAAAAAAAACCCCACACCTCAGGTTCCAGAGTCCACGTGGGAAACGGGCATCCCAGCCTCCAGGGAGGGGTTTCCTAATCAGTTTTGCGCCCCGGCAAATTTAAAAAATAAAATAAAATAAAATAAATAAAGACTTATTCAAGGCCCGCCTCAGCTCGCGCCGGTGCGGCTTGGGCCACTAGGCTTCCCGGCTTTCCTCCCGCGTGGGCTCCTCAGCAGCCTGCTGTGTTGCTGCAGAAGAGATGGGCGCTCGCGTGAATTCGGAGCTGCTGGCGTGGGAATGGTTGATAAAGATGCTAGGGGGCCAAAAAAAAAATAAAAAATGGGCCTGGGTTTCGGCAGAAGAACTCCAATGACTCTCAAAAGGAGGACAAATCCACCTCAGGTCCCCTCAGAAAAAAACGCTCCCTCCGCATGCAGGGGGAGAGTCTTCGGAGGAGGCGGCCCTAAGTTTTGCAGCCTGATCACTCCAGACACTCCCCCCCCCCCATCTCCACCGTCTTCTGGTGGTTGGACTTCCGGGTAACTAAAAAAAGCCCCCGAGCCCCGTTAGAGGTTTTTTTTTTTTTTTTTTTTTGGGGGGGGGGGGGGGGGCAAAGGACCGTTCCGTGCGCGAATTCTGGAGACGCCTGGAAGTTGCTTCCCAGGGAAGTTTGTGAACGCGGACTTGCCGCTTGAAAAGAAAAGGGGGAAGGGGAAAAAATAAAATAAAAGCGCGTGTGTTTTGCAGAGCGCGCGTGTTTCTCCCACCATAAAACTTTGTCCCAAGTAAAAAGCGTTTGGTTTAAAATAATAATAATAATAATTAATAAATAATAATTATTATTAATAATAAATGATCCGCTTAGCCTCCTGGGAAAACGAGCCGGGCTAAATGCAGAACATCAAGGTTTGATTTGGGGCGGGAGGGCCCGGCTCTCCCTTTTACATCCTCCGTGCTGTCCAGTCAGTGTATGGGAATTGGATAGTGAGGTAGCAATTGTGAGCTGTGATACAGAACATATACTAGGCATATAAATAAATAAATAAATCCCAATCAGATTTACTTTGATCTCAGGCCGCGCTGCTCTTTCTCCCTCCCTCTCCTGTGAGCTCCTGACTCAATTGCGGCTTCAAAGTTCCTGGTCCGCATCGTTTTCTGCCCTACTGCATACCCACGGATCCAGGAGTGTCGCAGACCAGTAAAAAAAAAAAAAAAAAAAAAAGATTTTTTTTTTTTTTTTTGGGTGTATGTGTGTGTGCGCGCGCGCGCGCCGGCCCTGGTGAGAGAGCGCGGCGATTCAATTGCCTGGATCAGGCTGGGTGTGGGGGGTAGCTTCTATTGCAGCAGGTAATGTTGAGCGCTAGGACCTGGGAGAGCCCCCTCCGCCGCCCGCAAGCTGGACTACCTTAAACCCAGCCCAATGCCTCTTCCTGCGCCACTTTTCCCTGCGTGCTTGGATGGGAGAGCTACAGACGAGAGCCGCAGCAGCTCGGGGCTGGAGTACAACATCGCCCGGCCAGCTCTGCCGAAGCTACACCTGTTCCGAGGCAACTCGAGGAAAAGATCACCGCCCCCCACCCCACCCCCGCACACTTTGGACGGGAGCTGCCCACTCTTGCCTGGGTGGTTCGAGGCTGGAACATCGGCCGGGCTGAACCGAGGAGCATCCGCGTAGGATTCTGGATAATAGATCTGGACGTCAAAAAAGTTTTTTTAAAAATATTATTATTTTCAGAAATCCCGTTGTCCTTTCGGGGGGAGGATTTACCTCGGCCAGCAAATGTGAATGTCCCCCCCTTTATTCTTCTCCCCCCTCTTTCCCCTCCTTTTTAGGATTCATGCTGATAGATGCAGCCTGGTATAGACTAAAAAAGAGCGCATGTCTTTGGGGAGCAGAACCCATTAAAAAAATGCCTGGCGTCGGGCCGGGCATCTAAGATGCCATCTATCGATAATGTATGTCCCCGCTGCCCTCTGTAACGCCTAAGGCGCCGAAGTTGCTATGCTCATTCCGCTCCTCAATCCAATGGAGAAACTACGGGTTTTTATTCTTTTTTACGGCTGAATGGGCAGAAGACCTCACCGCCTGCTCAGAGACCCCGGAGCGTAGACCTCGTCGGCTGCTTCTAGACCCACAACCCGAGGGGGCTGAGAGCTATGTCCCGGTGCGGAGCGAGCGCGCTGCTTTTTTCAGACTGAGGTGGCGATTTTGACCTTGAACCCTGAGGCCAGCCAAAACTGCGGGCTACTTTTATTCTGGTGTCATTTTTTTTTTTTTTTTTAGTTTGGAATCCGTGCGATTATTTGATGGATTAAAACAAATCTTTTTTTCCCCCTACCCACCTTCCCTCAACGTAACTGCAAGTGGAAGGGGAAACAACGGAGTGGAAACACGTTCTTTAAAAAAAAAAAAAAAAAAATTAAAGGGGGAAAAACCTTAGGGTGGGCACCAGCGATTACAATTTGCTGCCAAAAAAAAAAAAAAAAAAGCGCTTACCTCCCCCCTCCTCCCCTCCCCGCTCCTGATGGCTCCTTTAGCTGAAGTTGGGAACTATCTCGGGGTCCAAGACGCGGGCCCCTTTGGGAACGTGCCCGTGTTGCCGGCGGACAGCCCGGTTTTGTTAAGCGACCACCTGGGGCAGTCCGAAGCAGGTGGACTCCCCCGGGGGCCTGCGGTAACGGACCTGGATCACTTAAAAGGCATCCTGAGGCGGAGGCAGCTCTATTGCAGGACTGGATTTCACTTAGAGATTTTCCCCAATGGTACGATCCAAGGAACCAGGCAAGACCACAGCAGATTTGGTAGGTATGGGCGCTTAATCCCCTGCTGGCCGCGGGAGGGCTGTGCCAGAAGTCATCCTGACCCTTTTCCTGCGCAAGGTGGGTGAGTGGGTGGTGGTGGGGAGGCGGGGAGGAAAAGGAGTGGGCGCTGTTGGTGGATGGCATTGTGGTGAAGCCTCAAGAATTTGCAGACCTCCAGCAAGTGTCCAAGTAAGGGGGGGGGGGGAAACCCAACAACGAGCTGTATGGCGTGGTAAAAATCACAGATGCGGTCCCGCGCTTGCTCGGGGAGTAAGAGGCAAGCCTTAATAACGAGAGGGAAAGGTCCTCTCCGCAGAGGTGCAGCCAGTGAATCAGTTTCTAGTCAGGGCAGGAGTCCACTGCCTGTTTAGCCCGGCGTCTCTTTAACTCCGAAGTAAGCTTCAAGCAGACGTGCACAGAATTGGGCTCTTCGCTTTCGTAATTCTGTAACGTGTTTTCACGATCTGTTCTGCCTATCCCCCTTTTTCCCTATCTGCTTCCATCCACCTGCCTAAACTGCAGCAGAACGTTTCGAAGAGCCGTTTTGGGCCGTCTCGTCTTCGCACTAGTTCTTCGCTGCTGAAGGGACACCCCCTCCCCCCCTTTTTTTTTTTTAAAGAGAGGAGAAGGGCTGTTCGAACCCAGCTAGTCCCGCTGCCTGTTGGTACCGGCATAATAAACCAAGACGTTTTGGTCCCGCAATAATTCTAGCACGATTCTGTTCTGGAAAGGGAAGGCAGGCTTGGCTTATTTTCGCGTTTCTGTTGCATGGCTGGATGTCCGCATGCTTAGATATCCCCGTGTCCAATGAAAGACCCGCGCTGGCTAATAGCTAAACGTAGACTTCGCTTAAAGTTTTTTTTTTTTTTTTAAAGCCCCCTCTGAAGAAATCTCTGACTCAGCATAGACAAGCCGGCGAGCTTGTTCAGCCTTTTCCCCAACTCGCCGCACTCCAGAGATCCTGGAACCGCAAACGCCTTTGTCCCCCGAGTAGCATGATTTGGGAATGATGGGAATGGTAGTTCCTATCTCTTGCGTGTGGGGCAGGATGCCATGCCGCGCGTTCAAAGGGACCTTCCGCGCGTTTTGATTTGATATCGCTGAGGTTTAAGTCTGGTTTAATTGTTGCGGACTGAACTTTGGAAAAGGGAGCGAATTGAAGCAGCCCCACTTCGAAGAGCCCGGTCTCCAAGGTGCTCTTGGAAGGACTTGATTTGCGGGTAAAATCCACCTGACTGCACTTGGCCCAGATCACAAAAGATTTAAAAAAAAAAAAAAAAAGTTCAGTGGTTTCCCTCCCCTTTCTGCCGCCATGCTTTAAAAGCCAGTTGTTACCCGAACAAAATCTCCCTTTCGTGTCTTTTACTGCTTTCGAGAGCCGTTTGGAAATGCCGCAGTTCTGTAACGAAAGGATGCCCTTCGGAGGGGAAAAGTGTACCAGGTCTTGTTATAACCCCCCACCCCCCCAAAGCTAAGGAGACCTAAATTGGGTCTCCTTAGCTTTGAGGACACACAGCCGCTTTTCAGCCCCCCAACACGGTTTTCGTAGAGAATTGCGGAGCTGCTAGGAACCAACCCCCTTTTCCCTTAATTTTATGAAGGTCGTTGGAAGTGTAGACGCGGGAGGCGCGCGTGTGACACTGAAAGGAATCTCAAAGAGGCGGCAGCAATTCCCCGGGGGAAGAAAGTTGGGCGACGAAGCAGGAGTAGGGTTTGAGCCTGCTCCGTCTTCCCGCACGCCCCTTTCGCTACGAAATGGCAGCGGTTGAGGTCTGGTGCAGGGTGGGTGCGGAAGTCGGGAGCGGCGGTGTGTTAAAAAGGCGAGGTCTGCAAGCCGGCTCTTCACACTCAGCACCAAGCCTGCGGACTCAGCCGGCAGCAGGTGTACGGTGGCCGGGCTGAAACCGCCGCCGCCGCCGCTGCTCCCTCGCGCATTTGCGCGGCGGCAACAGCAGCAGCTCGAAGACAATGCCGCGAGGTCCTAAAGTCCGCCAATTCCCCCCATCTCTCTCCACTCGCTTGAGTTGGCCCTGAATTGAATAGGCTCCTTTACAGCTCTTTGGGAAAAAAAAAAAAATCTGAAAGGCACTGGCTATGCCAACGATTGAGGGCAGTGCATCATTTGCAGTTAAATTCAAGGTCTTTCCTTTGATTTAAATGGCTAACCATCTTATCTGTTAAAACCGGGGGCTTTTAAAGTGTTGATTTTGAAGTCTACTAAAAGTTAAGTAGTAATCCGATGGGAAGCATCCAGAAAAATCCCAGGAGTGCAGATCAGGTGGCTAAGAAGACAGTGGCAAATCACTTCTGCATTGTTATCAGGGGAAACACTTTGGGCTGTTATATGTGGAGTTGACTTTGACTCAAGGAACATTCAATTAGGGGACTGTTTATTACACAGAATGGGGAAATTATGCCAGCTAATCTCTTTTATGAATCAAACTTTTTTTTTTTTTTGCTTCTTTAAAAATTCAGCTGTTTTCTTCACTTGAAAAGAATAGCTTTTGGAGTGGTACACAAGAAAATCTAGAAGATTAGGTCAAGTTATAGGGCTGGATATAGTGTATCTTTTCTACCAGGATGTTTGCAGGGTTGTTCCCCCCACCCCAAAAAAGGCAAGGGGCACCCACCACCATGAGATCCAACCCCTTCCTTCCTTTTTAAATCAGGGGTCTTCAAACTTGACAGCTTTAAGACTTGTGGACTTCAAGTCCCAGAATTCTTCCTCCAGTCATGTTAACTCAGGAATTCTGGAAGTTGAAGTCCACAAATCTTCAACTTGCCAAATTTGAAAGACCTTGTTTTAAATGTTCATCACAAAGCACACTGAAAAAAAGATGGTGCTTAGATTGCACTAGGTAGATGTGATTACCCCCTTGATTTTTTTTTAACACCCCCCCCCCAACCTTGTTTTCTACTGGTGTTGGAATTCAGATCCAGTAACTTTGTGCTGAGTAATCATGGTTGCTGAAGTTCAAAAGTGTAGAAAATGCCAGTGACCAAATGTCTATTAGAAATAAGTAATAAATACAGGTTTTGCTTCATCACAGCAAGTCATGCAATGAAAATTATATGGCTGCAAACCCCATGACCACCCATTTAGGGCAGATGCCACTGAATTCAGTAGCTATTTACATATAACTTGTTGCTCCATCATTAACTGAATAAATCCAACTTCCTGAGTTGATAGGCCCTATTTTCGGCATGCATATTGTGTGAAGCAAACCCACAGGTGCTATTTCTGAAGCTATGCAGCCTGCAAGCTGACTTTACAGTATGCCCAGCTGTTGCATAGGAATCCTCATTGTAGATGAACTGGATTAATAGAGCGATAAATATGAAAGAAAGAAAAGCTTCATGCACAATTCAGATTCCTGGAATGGCACCTGCAGAGCACAGTGATTCCAAAAGAATAAAACCACCATACATTATATATTTTAGAGTGGGGGAAACCTAGGACTGAGCCTCCCTGAATATCTCTGGCAAGACATCAAGCTTTATATATCTTGACTTCTTTTATATCTAATTTGATTTCTCGATTGTACAGAGACCAGGGCAGTCATGCAGTGATATAAAAGTTTTAGAATATACTTTTTAAAAAGCTTGCCTTGTTATTAAGATCAGTAACAGGAAATCATTCAGTACCATACTTGGACGCACTCTTCTTAAATTAGCTATAGCTGACAGAATATATCTATTCAAAACAAAAATACTGTTCTAGTAAATTTGGGGACTGCAGTTAGTAGTGCAACCACAATATTCATAAAAGCTGCTGAAAAACTCTTCCCCAGTGCATTCCAGATGTGCAACTCCCAAATTTCCAGCGTATCTAGAAGGCACTGGGTCTGGAAATATTGTTGTGCAGTCTCTCTGTCAATGATTGTATATCGTTTTCAGGTCATTTATTTATTTAGGCTACCACCAGAAGTATACTGCAAAAATTCAGGCTATTAGTGGTTACTAGCCAAGAAGTATAGACAACTCTGCCATCTTCTAGCAATTACATTGATTTTTGCATTTGATTTAAAGTCCATTGTACCTTCATGCCAAAGAATCTAACCTATAGATTCACTGTGGTGTTTACACCCTCCTCACATTAGTAAATGTGTTCAGCGATGTAAAAAGCAAACAAACCCTATGTGCCAGTTTTATCTTGCTGTAAAGTTTACACCGGAATAAATCTGTTTAAACTGTGGTAAAAGGGTGTTGCTTTTTCAGCAACATTTTTAGTCTTCTGGTCTTGAAAACCCGGTAACGCGATTCTGGGTGACCAAGCGTGTTTTTTGTTTTTAATCTGTCACTATACAAACTATCGCAGTCTCCCAAAATTTGGCAGCCATGAAGCGTGATGTAAAGGCGTGCCTATTGCGTTGGCCCTACTCTCTACTACTACACGCATCCCTCGTGGTTTTCTCTGACTGCCCCTCCCCTTTCCGCAGTTAGCTGCTGGCAAAAGGAGGCTCGAGAGAGGAGAGAAAATTGACTAAACCGCAAAGTAAAACCCTCCACGGTTGAGTGTCCGATAAATCCAGCCCGAGTAATTAAAGGCCGCGGCACTGAGGCAGAAATTTGGAGCCGCGCGCTCTATCCAGCGAGCTCCACGCAATAGCCGGCGGCTGCGTGACAGGACGGTTCGCGCCTCCCGGATAAGGTTGGCAGGGCCAGTTCTGACGTAGGGAAACCGTGGTGCAGGGTTTATATGCCCCAAGCGTCGTCCCGACTGGGAGCCGGGGCGGGGACGCACATCTCCGTGGAGTGCGGAACGTCCTCTTGCGAGATTCTTTCAGCCGCCTGGCAAGACTGCAGTGCACCCAAATAAAACTAGAGAGCTGGGCCAACAGGAATCCGGAACGCCGCCGGGGTGTGTGTGTGTGGGGGGGGGGGGGGGCAAAAAAAAAAAAAATTAAATTTTTGGGGCCCCCCCCCCCCCCGGTTGTCCGGAATTGTGCGGGGTCAAAGATGGCTTCTCACGGCTGCAAACGGCTTTCGGGGTCAATCGGCTGTTCTGTTCTGTTTTGTTTTGTTTTGCACTCCGCCCCGCGGGGACGTGAAATTCCAACAACTGCAGGTGTGCGATTCCCTCCCCCCCCCATTCATTGTCATTTCGCCCCCCCACCCCCCCACCCTCCAGTTGCACGTAAATCGCTCTGGAAAATGGAGAAGAGGGACCCGCAATAAGGCTTTTGGGGACAGCGCGCGGAGGGAGCCCTTCTCTCTTTTGCCCAGGCTGTCCGCTGCCCTCCCCGGCTTGAGGCCTTTGGAAGGGCAAGGTGGTGCCGAAGGCGGAGGAGAGGGAGGCAGACATGCCAGCCTTTCCCGCGGAGGACTGACTTCTCGCCTCGCGGCCCGCTTTTATTTTAGCGGCTGCTAAACAGAGCTTGCTGCTTCAGGAGCTATTTTTGTCTTTCCTCGCCCTTTCTTTTCCTTCCACCGTGCAGCCGCAGAGCCAAAATTGAAATGCAGCCGCCAGGCTTAGTTTTCTAGTTTGTGCTCCCATGAAAACTGACCGTTAGGTGTTTGTATCTTTATATCGTTTCCCCTTTTCTCTCTGCCCTCAATGGGCTTGGAGAAAAAAGTGGTTTGAAATATCCAGGACTTGCCACTTCAGAAGGAGGTCACCTTGTTTTCTACTGTTCAGAAAGTAGGGTTAGAAAATGTAATGATAGCAAAAATGTTCAGGACTTTTGTGGGGGAATTCTCTATTAGCAGGGGTCCCCAAACGTGGCAACTTTAAGACTTGTGGACTTCAACTCCCAGAATTCCTGAGCTAACATGACTGGAGGAGGAATTCTGGGAGTTGAAGTCCACAAGTCTTAAAGCTTTCAAGTTTGAAGACCCCTCCCTGCTCTATGGATAAAAGTTGTTCAACATTGGAACATCAAAGCTGCCCTTTTACACAACTGGAAAGATTAAATGGAGACTATGGTACTCGTTTATCAGCGAACAAGGGCATTGAGGAGCTCTGGGCAGATCTTGCATTGAACAAGAGATTACTAGGTGTAGGTGTATCCAACATGGTTCTGCAGTTGGTTTTGTACAGCATGCTAGGTTAAGGTAGAGTTGGACAGTATGTGGTTTTGTATGGAAGCTTAATATGATGGGTGAACCAGGTTACGCTATAATACGGATTATTATTTGGCAAAGTACCTTATGTGAGCTCTGGAGAAGGGTCCAGTGGTGAAAAAGAGAAGAAAAGAGGACTATCAACAGCAAAGTCAACAGACTTAGTTACTGTGATGATGAGTGCAGTGTTGGAAAAGCTGAAGGACCACGTTAGGGAGAGATCATCATGAAGAAAATATATCTGTAGTCACTAAATAACATTTTGAGGTTTTATAATCAGTCAAATCTAATGTAATCTTAGGAAATGTATGTAATTCAAATTTATATTTTAATACATTGTGTAAATCCAACCTGTGGGGCAAGTTAAGCAATACAGAATGCTTAGGGCCATCTAGACATTTATTCCATAGTTTATTGGTAATCCAGATCTATCCATTAAACTGTACTCCATATCTGAAGTGTTTAATCAAACATGTAAAGCCTGACTCTCCAAACAGGAATTTAGCGGCTGAGGATGCAATTTATTCAAAACAACAAAAGCAATAGAAAGGGATGAGAAATTACAGAAGTATCTATACCTACTCAAAAATTTTCAAGAATCTTGAGGGAGAAAAAGAAGCCTTTGAAATGGAATAGAACTCTGGGAAGTGATGTAAGGATTTGGGGACGTGGTTTATCATTTACTTCTTCAAAGATATTTTTTCAACATGGCCTAATTTCCCTGGAATTTTCAGTTGGTCCCTCACTCAAGCAAACTTTTAAACTTCCTGAACTGTTGGAATCCTATAGACATAATTTATCTTATTTATAACAAAACAATTGACTACATCTTCTGACATTCTGATTAGCAAGATTTTGAAATATTGATTGGATGACTTGGCACTTAATTAAATAGCTAACTGTTAGATTGTTCCATCTCCACCCCAGTCCCAAGAGTGTTTCATTGCTAGATTTGACAGTGTGTTAGATCAGGGATCCCCAAGCTTGGCAACTTTAAGACTAGTGGACTTCAACTCCCAGAATTCAGAGCTGGCTGGACCTCTGTGTTAGATTATGCAGGACCTATTGGAAAAGTTTGACTTCTGACAGAATTTGGGAATGATATCTATGGATGTAGCCTTATTGAGTAATGTAGATTTTCTACCCATGAACTGTCAGGGGATTGATTGGATATGCCTATGCTAGCTGACAAGACTGGTGTCTCCTGAGAAGAAATGCTGACCAGTGGCAGAATTTAGTTTTGTCAGAGTTGTGCTCTTCTGGTAGTACAGTATGTAAGTTAGTAGAGACTAACATAACCTTTGCTGATAAACCTGAAATATTAAATAAAAGTTGGCTGAATAGAATGAAATTTAGCAGAGGGAGAAATATAAATTGATCTTAAGAAAAATAAACGAAATCTACATGTATAACATAGTGTTCTGGCTTGGTAGTGATACTGGTGAAATAGGAATAATAGCTTATTGAGAACTAAATGTTATTAAATCAGTATGATGTGGCTGCCAAAAGCACAAATGCAATTTTATGGTGCAGAACTGTAGCTTCTAAATTACACAAAATAATGTTCCAGTTTATTCTGCATTCTGCTTGCCATGTTACCAAAATAAATAAATAAATAAACAACAGGAAAAATTGGGAGCCTAGGAATTAAGTTCTCTGAAGATAGGTGGAAGGAACAGGGCATATGGGAGCACTCTGTAGATACCTGAAAATATATTGTCTAGAAAAAGGTCTCCTATGTGTTAGGAACATGGAATGATGATTTGAGTTATAGGACAGCAGATTCCAATTCAATATTAGAAGTTCTTTTCCTCGTAATAAGAGCAGTTCAAAGGGGAGTGTGTATGTGCATCTTCAAATCAGTGTTGACTCCTTGGCAACTGCAGTCACTGCAGTTTTCTTTCCAAGATTTTTTCAGAAGTGGTTTGCCATTGTATCTTTCCAGAGTTTAGACCAGGGGTGTCAAACTCATGGTGTCATCATGTGATGTCTTGGGATTTCCCTACCCACTCCTTTGCTAAACTGGGCATGGGCATGGCCAGCACATGACACATCCCGCCCGAGGGCCAGGACTTTGACAGCCCTGGTTTAGAGTGTATGACTGTCCCAAGGTCACCCAGTTTGCTTCATGCCAAGGTGGGACTAGAACTCACCGTTTCCCAGTTTCTAGTCTGGTATCTTAACTTCTGCACCAAACTAGCTCTCAGTTTAAAAGTAAAATCAAGTAACTAGAGAAGTGGTAAGCTCGGATTTAATAAATATATTCAGGTGACGTTTGAGCAGTCATCTGTTGAGCAGGGTGTTTAGAAATTAATTTAATTTCTTGCTTTGAGCAAGTCATTGGTATCAGAGCTTCAAATAGCTGTTTTCATTCTGTTGTCTTTTCTGTATATGAGTGGTGGGCTGTCTTTAGGCCCAATAGTCCTTATAGCATTTTTGGATCTCTCAAATAGCTGGAATACAAGTATTGTTTATTTGTTACTCAAAATGTCTACTATAATGTCCTGGCTATTGACAACTTTTCTACTTACCTAAAGGAAGCTGTTGTGATTGCTTTGTCTTACCTATTTATGTCCCTCAAATATTTTCTACTATTCAAGTTAACTTTTGTTTTTTTCCCCCTGGACAAATGTGCATACATAACAGCTGTGGGCTATGGCAAATTACCATTTTTAATTTTCCAAGTATTGGTAGTCCAACCATTCAATTAGTGACCCATTAAAAATTATAACAGCACTGAAATGAGTGATGACCAGTTCTCATACTTACAACCATTACAGCATCCCCATAGTCACACAGTCAAACTTCAGGCATTTGGTAACTGGCGTGTAGTTATAACAGTTGTACTTTCCTGGGATCATATGATCACCATTTGTAATCTTCCCAACTGGCTTCTGACAAGCAAAGTCAGTGGGGGAAGCCAGATTCACTTAACATCTGCATGATTCACTTAACAGCTGGTGATTTGCCTAATTGGCAAAAAGGGAAAAACTCAACTATTTTTCTTAGCAACAGAAATTTGGAGTCCAGTTGTGATCATAAGTTGAGGATTACCTGTATATCTTGGAAAGACCCCAAGGAAGTGACATAAGATTTTATGCCACATCATCACTGGTTTTGGCATCCATGACATTTATCAACAGAATATGTGTCAAACTGCAAAAGTAGGGTTTTGCCTCAGTATTATAAATTCTTTCCTAACCTCTCACAATAAATGTATGAAACAGTAAACATGTTGCCCTGAGTTTGTTGAAGGAAAAATGAGATGGAAATTAAATCACATGTCTTGATTCTTTGAGATTCCTGCAATATATAAGCATTCCTGTCACATACACACCTGCCTGTTTTAATGTTGGGCATTTTTTTAAAAAATGAAACATTTGGCAGGTGTGTGGATTTTCCCTTTTCTATAAGAGTTACAGATTCCTTTAATAAAATATGCCTGTTAACTTTTATTATATATGCTGTTCTGGAAGCAGAGCCAACACTTTGAAATTGGGAAAGCATTTGGCAAACATATTTCCCATTACCTTCAGGGAGTTTTCTTTACATTCTTCTCCAGGCAAAAACAATTTCTGAATGGAAGATAATTAATCCTCTTAGATGGAAGGACAGGAAATTAAAAAACAAAACAAAAACATACCGGTTTCCGGGGAGGGTCTGAAGCATCCCTGTTTTTTTTTTCCATTGTTCTGTGACCTTCCATGCATAGCTTGTGACTCCAGCTCACATTGGTGATGATGCAGCAGTCAGATCTTTGCAAAGACTGAGGAAAAGCTGCAGCTGTAACACAGTTCAGATTTTAAGAAAGACTGCAGATGAAATGCAGTAACTGCATATTCTGCATTCAACTATAGTGCCAGCTGTTTTGTAAAATCTGATGAGACAATTGCAATGGGCAGTATATTTTCAGTTCAACAGATAGAAGATGATACTTGTATCATGAAGGTGGCTCTCAAACCTATATAGTCCTAGTGGTCTGAATATATTAATTCCCTTGAAACTGGACCTTTTCATTAGTTCTATGATGATGCAAGTATTGATTTTGAGCAAATGAGGCAAAATGAATGGATGAAAGAGAAGCTAATTATGAATCTAATTTAATAAATACTTTCAGATTCTGTAATAAATAATGTGTTGATTATAGGAGGGCTTAGATATTCTCCCCTTCTCAGGATCTTGTTTCCCATCATCCGTATGCAGGAAGACACAGTTTGTCTTGATTTCTTTTTTGTGTGGAGCTGGGGAAGAGATTTAATTTCCAGCTTCTCTAATACCTGCAGCAATTAAAATAGAGGGTTTGTTCTCAAATTGTGCTTTTGCATTTCCTTGTTGGTCAGTTGCAGGGAATACAGATTAGAATGATCTGGTGAGTCCCCTACTTTTTCAGGCTTCAGCAGTACACACTGCTATGGATGTAGTGCAAGCTGAAAACAATTTGAAATGAAAGCATCATCTCTTTTAGGGGTTATGTGGCAAACAATAATGTGGTTTGTTCAGTATTGGCTTGGCATGGTATGTGCTTGTCAGATTTTTATTTATTAGATAGATTTCTTTGCTGCCCATTTTTCCCTATGGTGATTTTTAAAGAATGATTTATGACTTGGCATTTTTAAAGAATGATTTTTGACTTGGCATTTTTAAAGAATGATTTTTGACTTGGCATTTTTAAAGAATGATTTATGACTTGGCATTTTACAGGTTCCCCCATTAAGTTGATAAAGAGTATCCAGCATATGTCTTCCAAGGCAGCATTTGTAAAAATTCTGATGTTCATAATTTAGTGACTTAAGCATTGTCAGTCTCTATTATATAAAATATAGAGTCACAGCTTTCCCTAGATATCTCTCATTGCCATGTCCTATTTCTTGATGTACTGATTGTTACATCATTATATGTCTGAGTCTCAAATTTCTCCTTGATATTAAAATTCTTCTTGGAACTTGGAAATATTTCAATTTTCAGTAATCTTTTTTCAAGAGTGCAGTTATAGTTTTACATGCTAAGAAACATACACGTGAAACTTAGTTCACTTCTAAGACTAATACTGTTGACCTTGTGTTCTGTGTTACTTTATGTCTTCAGAATTTTTTTTTCTTTTTGAATAAGTGATGCTTTGTTTAATACTACTAAGTTGAACTATAACCCTAACCTTCTACCTTTTCCATCTTGTTTCCATTTCTTTACATCTAAATCCTAAACTGTGATTAATTATAATTGTGGGCCGGGAAGATAGGTTATGCATTCAGTCTGAAATTGACTTGTTTGAAATTAATCATAGTTACAGTGAACTGTAGTATGCTATGATCCATTGCAAACTGTTAATCTAAAGCAGGGCTGTCAAACTTGCAGTCCCCAGGCTCAATGCATCACACACTGCCATGCCCGTGCCTGGTTTAGCAAAGGGGAAAAAAAGTCCCAATACATCACATGATGCTACCGTGCTGAACGAGTTTGACATCCTGATCTAAAACATTTTTTAAAAAATCTTTTGCCATAGGGGATTGGGTGAGTGTAGCTTAGTTCTTTGAACAGCTGGATGAGCTACTAGTCAAATTGCTCATTTAATACATCATAGGTACAGAGGTGCCTCTCATCTGTTATCTCTTAAGCATGCTAATTTTGAATGTGGGTCTAAGCATCTTCTGGAAAAATGCTAAATTTATTTCTCAAAACAGTTAATCTGATTGATTGCAGACATGGAGGAGAGCCAAAGGGTGAAGTGGAAAGAAAAAGGAACCTTTTCCTGAAGGTTCTGCTCAGTATGGACTTTTCTCTTTGCTAGTGTCCTTGAAGTCAAGCTTTTTCTGAAGATGCTTTGGCACTCTTTCAGCAAAGCTGGCTGAAGAATTCTGGGAGTTGAAGTCCACAAGTATTAAAGTTGCCAAGCTTGAGGACTCCAACTATAGATCCATGTTCAAAGAATTTGGCTCACTTGCGGTAGGCTCATCGTGAAACGAGAGGGAGCAGTCAGGAATATGAGAGTTTTATCCTCAGCTAATCCTACCATGGAACAACCAAAATGTCACAAAGTGTAGCTGCTTTCCATCCACCCCTCAAAACAACAGATGATGTGGCCAAGCGAAAACCCTTTGTCAGTGGAAACATCAGAAAACCTATAACATCCCTATTGAGGACAGAACCAAAACTCTATAGATAGCATAGCAAAACTCATTTCTTTCCTGTTTGAACTAACTTGTGCAGCATTGAACTCATGTGTTCTCAAAAACACCCCCCAAAACCCCATTAAACCCATGTAATAAGGAAACTTTTACTATATTAAGATTTGTCAAATGCTTTGAAAGGTGCCTTCTGAAAACAACTGTGCTATGCAGCCCAAACCAAAATGGTCTTGGAGGCCCGTGTCCAGTGATCTGAGAGGAGAAGTCATACCTAAAGCAACCTAAAGTAGCCAGTGAGAGTGGGAAATCCCAATCTCTAACCACATTGGTTGATTAAGAGTTCTAGATTGTATTCATTGTGTAGCAGAACAGAGAAACACAATTTGAGAATTGGGATGGGTGAAGGTAGTTTTAAGTAGCCTCAGTTATGGGCTGGAGATGAGATGATGGTCTGGGATGGCTGAAGATGACCTTGAAGTATAGGTAGAAACATACAAGGAGAGGGATTCTTTCAGATTCTTTGACACTTCTTTGAGCTGTGAAGGCATCACTTCTATTGATAAGATACTACCTTGCCAACAGGGGGTAAAGTACATAGGTATTTAATGCAAATAAAGCAGTACTTGGTGGATACAATTGTAATTTTAAATCTATAGTGGTTTAGTGAATTGCATATAAATAGCTGTAATAGGTATATTATTTTGTTAATAACATGTTCATTCCTACAGTGGCTAGAGGGAATTCTGAGGTCTAGGATTGTGTGCTGATATTAGGATAACCCAAAGTATAAACTACATGCTTAGTAATGGAAGTTCCAGTCCCAATCAAGGACTACCTGTGAGACAATACAGCAATATTTGAGGGAGATTTAAACATTAAGGGTGACAAAAAGCTTTATTCCAGTATTAGAAGGAGGAGGGAATACTATTCCAGTATTAGAAGGCCCGGAGAAACATCCTTCTATGGGGCTTAACAATAAAGTAAGTTACAGTGGGATAGGTTGCATTGCAAAGTGTTTAGTTCTGCTGTTATGGAGAGCAGAACAGACACACAACAGTTTTATTTCAAGAAAGCCTTAGTTCAGAGCTTAACTGCAGATTCTGGATTGAAGAAAAGCTTGGTTTAAATCTTACTCCCAATTCTGGGTAGAGCTGGGTAAACATAAATCAGAATGTGAATTTCCTGATTTTTAAAGATCTACCAAGTTATGCTTATAAATGGTCTAGCGTATCATATGACCCCAGCTATTCTGGTTATGTTCAATAAATGATGATTAAACAGATCACAGCTTAGCGTGTTTTGTAAATGTTAGGTGACCTTTTTGCTGATGAAAAATATGTTTGGTCACCTATCTTTTAAATGTCTCAAGGAGAATTGCAGTAAACTGCATACATTCAACAGCAGAATGAAAACAGTTGAATGAAGCTTTGAAAGAATGTTGCATTAGACCCAACAGGAAATGGTCATATGCAGCTGGAGTGATGATTCATGAATAAATATATTTACATTCTGATACACAGATTGTGTGTATTACAGATCAGTAATTCAGAACTATTCTTCATAGCCAAATTAAAGTGCTATTTAACATTTTGGTGCTATACTCATGCTAACAGAAACTTATAAGAGGATAACTTTTGCTATCCCATTGGTCTTCCCTAGCTTAATGCTATCTATATATCACAGAGAACATGGTGTGGTTGGGGGGGGGGGGGAAGATTCCTTTGGCTTCATTTTCCTTTCATTCCAACCAGTATCACCAATTGGTAATATTCTGTAATTCTATCATCCTTCTTTGTAACCCGGGATAGGTTGGGCAAGAGGTAAATTTTGACAGATAACTAAACTAGCAAGTTTAATCATTGTTCAAACTCATTCTGTAAATGTTTTTTTATGAATATAGAATAGTACTTTCCTGGAATAGTTCAAAAATAATCCAATCAACAAGGGAGTTCTATTTTGAAGCATCAGAAAGAGAGCTGGGTTTCTCTGTCCTGCTTCCCTGCTTAGTTCCTGCTATCTCTGATGGTATACGCTGCTGTCCAGAACAATCTATGCAAAATTATCCAAAAAGCATAATTAGTCTCAGAGCTTTTGTCATTAAACTCATGGCTTCATGAGGCCTAGCATTAGAACCTCCATTGGACATTCAGAACAAGCTGACTGCATTTTGATCTGGGCAATTTCCCTGTCCTTGCTTTTTGCATATTGTTGTTGTTCTATTGATTAGTTTGGTTTGTTTATTATTTGATAAAACTTACTTCACTGGTAGTAATTTTAAATGTCTGGACTCCAGTAGGCCACTGTCATCCAAGCTGCAAATCAGATGCCTTTGCAGTGATGAATAATATATAAAGCAAAGCTCAATAATAGTTGCATAGAACTTTACATGACAAGTTCCAGAACTTCACCTGTCAGTTTTTGTCCTTGTTGCTGGATTTATGCTGCTGAGATAGGTTATTACATCCCGCAATAACTTTTTATAAAAGATGTGCAGTTATTATTTTACAAAATCTAGAGCGTGCTTTCCTACTAGTCACATTTTCCTTATGCATTAGTGGAGTTTATAATTGTATTCCTGTCCATTAAATTCTCTTTCCTTTCTTATTCCACTCAATCCTTGCCTATTCTCATGTACATTTTAAGCCTATAATTTTGATATAACCATTTTAAAAAGTTTTCAACATTTTAGTCACATTCAGATAAATGTAATATGTATAATGAATATAGAAAAGAAATAAGAATCTTAGATAATACTGCAAAGCAAGATATGAGAATATTTTAAGAAAAATGAAATAAGCTATGAACTGAAATTTGATAAAATAGGTTTAATGAATATAATATTTGGGAATATTTAAAAGAAAACAGAATAAGTAATGTGATATGAATTTGAACAAGAAAGGTGGATATATAACCATGGTGGCTAGATTGATGAAGAATTTAAATTGGGGTAAATTGGGGGAGAGGAGAGGAAGATATGTTGGTTATGTAGATACAGGTAACACATCAGATTACAAATCCTTTATCAATTGACAGTTGTATGTGTTAAAACCCCTTGTCTTTATTCTTGTATAATGATTGTTCCGCAATAATTTGAGGAAAAGCTCAACGCTGTTTGCTTATGTATTAGGACTACCTGTAGCTGTAATAGTTGCTGATGTGCTGGCATTCTTTTTGGTAGAAAAACAGGTGCAATTTTAACAATACAACTGAGTCAAAAGTCAACACAAGTATTAAAACAGGAGAATGAAATCTATATCAATACACTTGCTTTATATATTTTGCAGGTATCCTGGAATTTATCAGTATAGCAGTCGGCCTGGTCAGCATTCGAGGAGTAGACAGTGGACTTTATTTGGGAATGAATGAAAAAGGAGAATTATATGGCTCGGTAAGTATTTTGCAGTTAAAATGTGGCTTTACTGAGTCAGTTTTGATTATTTTTGTGTCTGATGGGCTTTTTAAAAAATATTTATTCAACCATATCATCAGCAATTATGTAACATTAGGAAAATACCCAAATCTACCAATGCTTATGTTTCCAATTTATTTAATTCAATTTTGGTGAATCTTATATTTCACTTAAACAAAGATGCACATTTTTGTATGCATTTCTTTTGTGCTCAGAATTTGATTTTTGAGCACTATTAATCTGCTTTATGTGTAGGTAATCGACAGTTAAATTCACAGTCTAAGATTGCTGGAAATTTAACAATTCAAGTACTACCAAGACTACTACTATTATTATTATCTTTTATTCATTAATCATGAAACTCAATCAACTGAACATTTAAAAATGTATCACAAATATAACTGACTAGCACTAATGGTTGATATGGGTTGCTGCCATCATCCCAGGTATCAATCAAGTATCTTCTTAAGATGTACGATGTTCTGAGTAGCACTGTTTTTTGCAGTTCTGCTGATGTTATTGCAGAAAGCTGCAATTTCTTGATGTATTTTATAACATTCTTGGGCATGGTACCAAGTGCCCTGGTCACAGTGGGTATCACTGTTACATGTTTCATCTATAATTGCGTAGTTTCGATGGCTAGGTTGTGATATTTTGTGATTATTTTCTAGTTCTTTTTCTTCGACTTTGCCGTCTCCTGGTACAGCCTCCTGGTATTATGATGATGATGATGATGTAAAACTAGACATTGGAGTGGGAAAACTGAAGTATAAAACTGCACTTTTAAAGGAATATTTGAATTTTGGTTTAAAACTTTGTTGAGGCATAAAATATTTAACTTTATTTCTATCACTCAATATTTCTGTCGTGTCAATTTAGTGTGGATAAAATTTATGCTTTGAACTCAGGAGGAAATGCGGTATATAAATATAATAGATACATTAATGAATAAGATCCTACTAGTAATTATCACTATTAGCAATAGATAAATATGGTAATCCAGTTGTATTTGCATTGTCATGAGCTGCTGTTTGTGTTATTTCATTTACAGTGTTATATTGACATATCACTTGGATAGCATCACATAGCAGCTAACTTTCTTAGGTTTAGATAAAAAATTCTATAAATCAAAATTATTTCCTGGTGATTATCTGACAATATTACTGTAATTCTCAAAAATTATAAGGATGTGTATTGCATTATCATCTGAGTTTTCCAATTTCCCAATATTGTCTATAATCCTGGGATTTCCTAATGATTGATACGAGGGCTAGCCACAAAATAGATGACGTTTTCATCTGTAGCAAGAAGGGGCGGAGCTAGCATGGCCATCTTTGGTCTGTGCGTCCGCTGCTTAGTCTACATCTAGTCATGCTAGTGGGAGGTTCGTATCGTTGCCCGTTATTTCACAGCAAACGTTTGAAATGTGTGCTGCAATTGAAAATCCCGCGAATTGTGAGGTGCGATCAGTGATAAGGTTTTTGTTAGCAAAAAACCATAAACCAATTGAAATTTTTCGGCAACTGTGTGAAGTGTACAGGGACAACATCATCCCTGAAGGTGGAGTGCATCAATGGTGCATTAAGTTTAAAAATGGATGAACTAACATTTATGATGAACAGCGGAGTGGACGTCCGAGCATTGTGACTGATGAACTGGTCGCGAAAGTCGATGAAAGGATTCGTGGAAACCGCCGTTTCACAGTAACGGAACTTTCACTTTCATTTTGTTGCATGAAATTGTTACACAAAAGCTAGGCTACCACAAATTTTGTGCAAGATGGGTGCCAAAAATCCTGAGAGTAAACCACAAGAGTCAACGTATGGCCGCATCATTGACATTTCTGTACTCTTACGACAAAGATGGAGATTCATTTCTTGATCGAATCGTAACTGGAGATGAGACTTGGGTCAAACATGTGAACAGCGAGACCAAATTGCAGTCTATGGAGAGGGGGCACACAAATTCCTCAAAAAAACCAAGAAAATGTTTGCAAACATTCTCTGCAAGGAAGATTATGGCGACTGTTTTTTGGGATAGACAAGGTGTGCTTCTTATCAATTTTCTGGAACATGGTGAAAAATAAACTCTGTGAGGTATTGTGAAACATTGCAAAAACTAAGGAAAGCAATTCAGAACCAAGCGTAGAAGAAAGTTAAGCTCAAAAAATTTTGTTTTTGCATGACAATGCCCGACCACACACAGCAAATCGCACTCGAGAAGTCCTGAATGCTTTCAAGTGGGAGATTTTTCCTCATCCGCCCTACAGCCCCGATCTTGCACCAAGCGACTACCACTTGTTTCTGTGTTCCTGGCTTGGAACACAGCGCTTTGACAACGATGGGAAACTGCGGGCGGGCGTGACTGACTGGCTCAAATCTCAGCCGGCTGAATTTTATGACAGTGGACTTACAAAGCTTGTTCACCACTTTGATAAGTGCCTCAATTTGTTCGGTGAATATGTTGAAAAGTAGTATTTAAGTGTCACTTTCAAGTGTATGTAATAAATTTTTTTTCCTACGCTTTGTTTTTTTTCTATTGTAAAACATAATCTATTTTGTGGATAGCTCTCATATATCAGGAAAACCAGATTCAACCTTGTTTGCTTTTTCAAGAACAGCCGAGGAATACAATAGATGTATAATTCCTACAGTGTTGCCAAAACTTTTATATGTCATATAAATAAACAGAGGTAGGACTTGGGGTAGCAGAATATTTAGAAATTCTAAGGCATTCCAGTCCCTATGGAGCTATTACAAGTTGAATGGCATCTGATAGCTATACTGGAGCATGTTGCATTTGGTGGACACAGTAGATGGAAACTGCATCTCCAGAATCCCATCAGGATCATAACTTCAAATGCCTTACATAAGCAGTTGCTTAATTTTTTTATTAGAGTTATATGTCCTCCTTTCAAGCTTCATAACCAGAGAACGCAAGTGAAGTCACTGGCATGTAGCTATAATAAATGATCCTTGGGAGAATGCTCTTTTATTCAGAAAAACGGATCCCACTTTATCTTGTATCTTTTTCTTCCTCAGCTTTAGAAAGTTAGTAAATATGGAGAAGGCGGAGCTACGTCTCGGTGTTACAGCTGCGATCTCGGGGCTCTGAGATCGTAACTGATATTTTCGCCCCTGGTCGGTTCTAACGGACCTAAACCGTCTCGTAGAGACGGGGATTGTGAAGGGCACAGTCCCAGGATCCCAGAGATATCGCAAAATCTCTGGTTTGATCCGGGAGAAGCCCTTTTGCTGGAAGCGGAAAGGCAGCCTTCAAAGCTGCTGAAGTCGGGACAGCTCCGGAAAGAAAGGGATTTAAATGAGCGTGTATCGGTTGGGTGAGAAATTCTTTTGCATTATAAATTGATTAAGACTTGAAAGGACACCCTGAACAAAGAAGAAATCTGTGACTTTATTTTTCTTTGACTGAACCTTGGTTGAGCGGCGTTTAAGCGATGTCAAATTGAGACTTGGATTTTTTTTCTTATTTTCTTTGAGGACTTTAATGTGACTTTGTAGGTAACCGGATTGAATTTTCTCTTATATATATTTTTATTCTTCACTTGATTTTTATTTTTTATCTTTTTAACTTTCTTTTTAGGATAGAGGCTCCCTTTGGCTATCTTTTTTTTCTTTTTGTTTGAGTTTTTTATAAATACTTTTTCTTTTGGCTGGGGGGGGAAAGAGTATTAAGAGATGCTGCAACACTGCCAACTAGAGGCTTGAAAATATTTTATTTGAATTGGGGAGAAAAGCACTTCCTTTCAAGGGCATTTTAATGTGATAAGATAGAGGGAGAATACAGTAAAATATTATTACAGGTGCTCTCTTGGACTCTTATCAATATTTCAACATTTGAGGCTTGGCTTTGAAGTTGCTGGAGAAGGCAGTCATAATAAGAGCCTTGGATAAAGAAATAAAGTGCAGTGTACAGTGCATATATATATATATATATATATATATATATATATATACCTTTGAAATTCCTACTCGCCAGCCTTTTTGTAAATTTTAACTCTAGTATTTTTGCTTTTTATTTTAAAGGGAAAGCCTCAGAGCTCTTTCTTTTTTCTTTTCTTTCTTTTTTTTTCTTGCTTCTTCGCTTCTTCCATTTATTTCAATTGGATTAGGGTCTAGAAGAACCTGAAGACCTTTCTTTTTCCTTTTTCCTTTTTTCTTTTTTGGTTTTGGGCTTTTTACTATTGGATTTCTTTTTTTTGATTTTTTTGGACTATATTTGGTTACTATACCAGCTGGATTCAAAGTCAAAGAGAGCTTGAAGCCTTGGAAATATTAAAATGAGCAGGAAACCAAAATCATTCGGCGTTTCTGCTTCTACCTCTGCTTCCCCACCACCTGAAGGACAACTTTTAATTCAGACAATGTTGAAGCAAGATAAGGAACAAGAAAAAGTAAATTTACAGATGATCATGCAAGGAATTCAAGATATTAAGATAAAAATAGATACTATGGATAAAAAAATAGAGAAATCTGATGAAAATCTTAAACAAATGATGGGAAAGTATGAGGAGAGATTTCAAAAAATTGAGGAAGAAGGAAAACAGAGAGAGGAGAAGATTGGAAATATTGACACTAGATTAACAGTGGTAGAACAAGAAAAAAATGGGATGTTGAGGTGGGAGATGGAAAGATCAGAATTTTATCTTAGATTTCAAAATATAGAAGAGGAAAAAGGAGAAAACTTGGCTGCGATAATGATAGAAATATTGGCAGATCTTCTGGAAATTACCGAGGAAAAGATGATGGACGGAGTAGATGAGATATACCGAGTTTATACAAGATATGCGATGAGAAATAAACTACCAAAGGAAGTACATATTAGATTTACCAAAAAATCCATCAGAACACAAATATTACAAGTGGCAAGAGAGAAAGCATTGAAATATAAAGGCAAAGAGATTGTGGTTTTAAAACAAATACCTAGAAGAGTGAGAGAGATGAGAAGAGAATACCGATTTTTGACCAAAATGTTACTGGAAAATGAAGTGAACTATAGATGGCTGATACCAGAAGGACTAATTTTTACGTGGCAAGAGCAGAGACATAGAATTGACTCGATTGAAAAAGCAGAA
>BLBF01000006.1:22140482-22160249 GCA_015471245.1 Laticauda colubrina
GATACACCGGAAGTATATATGAGAGTAGATGTTTTTAATGTTTTGTACGTTTGTCTGTTTGTAGAAAATTAATAAAATTTAAAAAAAAAAAAAAAGAAAGTTAGTAAATATTTATAGTTGAAGATGAACTGTCAGTGCTTATTACATATCAGAAAGGCACAATAGGGGGTGATGGGGGAAGCAGAATGTTGAAGCAAATTACTTACTACCAATGTGAAATACCTCTCTCTCTCTACCTGCCCCCCCTCTGTCTCACACACACATGAAGAGTGCAAACTATTAGCCCCAGAATAGCAGTAGTTATACTACAAAATATACTATGTGCCACAGTATTTCTGAAGATAAATGGGCCTGTAAAGAACTTTTTCCTCATTCTACCGAAGCAATTAAGCAGTTAGAGAGTTATTAAATGTAGGCAACAGTCCATGTAAAAAGGGCAGGACATACAGTGCAATGTAATTTCTATTTCCCACACTGCGCAAAGTCATAATTGATCATGCTCTATAACAATGTTTCTCAAATAGGGAAACACAATTATAGAGCACTAATATAAGTGGCAGGGAACCAAATGTAAGTTGGGAGAAAATGGTGTGGCATGCAAGGGAATAGCTTGTGGCATGCAAGGCTGAATAGCTGGCTGAATTGAAGGGTCTTCCATAGACCAACTGTTTAATAGCATGGATTGTATTCCAGTTACTCTGTAGACCAGTATGAAAGATGTATTGTTTCAGCTCCGCATTTCTCTCTCACGTCCAGATGAAGTCAAAGATTGGGCTGAAAGATCTAAGGTCTGATTCAGTGTCTTTTTCCCCCATGATAACTGAAAACCATATCTGAGGATATCTGAGACTAGTCCCCTTACCACTGTAAATGATTATGGCAACAGACATTTGACACTTGCTTTTCCACTAGTAAAAATGCAATTCTGTTAGCAATCTTATGGGCTCGTGAAAGTGCTTATTTGTTTACCTCCAAGTAGAAGAAGGTTAAAAAATGGTTAAAAAACGGTACTTAAGGGCCTTGATTTATTCTATGAATAGAATTCTTTATTGGCCAAGTGTGATTGGAATTTGTCTTGGTGCAAATGCTCTCAGTCTACATAGAAGAAAAGTTACATTCGTCAAGAGTCAATAAATCATAAGGTACAACAATTAATAATAGTCATAGGATACAATAAGCAATCAAATCATACTAGGAAACAGTCAATATAGATTGTAAGTATACAAGTGTCAAAGTTACAGTCATACAGTTAAAAGTGGGAGCGGGATGGGTGATAAGGAGTGATGAGAAGATTAGTAGTAATAGTAGCACAGACTTTATAAATAATTTGACAGTTTTGAGAGAATTATTTGTTTAACAGAATGATGGCGTTCAGAAAAAAATTGTCCTTGTGTCTAGTTGTTCTGGTGTGCAGTGCTCTAAAGCATCGTTTTAGGGGAAGGAGTTGAAGCACTTTATGTCCAGGATGTGAGGGATCTGTAGATACCATTTTCAAATAGTTATTATGCCTAACATACTTTTTAATAGTGATCGCTGTTTTTGTCTTGGAATGCTGATTATTAAGTTGTGATGTCTACATTATGGGGGCCATTATGGGGATTCTCTGCCTTAATTCTACTTGTGTTGTAGATAAGATGTTGTGTCATTTGTAGAAAGAAGGACTGCCAATTTAGTGGGACATAGTTCATTGTTAAAGTTTGGCTCGTGGAATTAAAATGGAAAATGTGGGACGAGAATGCAAGTTTGCCTCATTCTTTTCTAAATTTGAGGAAAAACTGCTTTGTGCTGGCATGAACTTATGTAATAGTGTTATCAAAAGTAGTACTGTAGTATTCGGTCAATTGAGGAGAACTAAATCAGTTGAAGACCACTCTCACTCTTTGTACATGTAGTCCTCAACTTACAACAGTTCTATCAGGATTCTGGCAGTTACTCCAATTAAATCATGAGCCTCGAGCTATTCTCCCAAAACTAAAAAAGATTTATTTGAAGTTAACATTCTACGTCTGGCATTAACTTGGGCATAGCCAACTCTAAGATACATTCACTGTCACTCTTGATCCTGCTTCCCCCGCCACCCCTGAGTGTATCATCCAAAGAAAACATCCATAGCCAAGAGTCATCAGTCATGCTCTCCAATTAGATTTTTGCGTGGCAGAAGCTTCAATCCATCTAATCAGTCTTTGAATAAAATATGAATGGAATGTACTTTCGATTCCACACTGCTGCTTGCTCTTTGAAATTCCCCCACTTCTGTTGTCAACTATAAAAAGTGTATACAAAATGTTTTATGAGTTGACAAGTTCATTTAGTGACCATTGAAAATTTCAACAGCACTGGAAAAAGTGACTTATGACCATTTTTCAGAATAACAATCTTTGCAACATCCCCATGATCATGTGATCAACATTTGGACACTTGGCACCTAGTTCATATTTACATTGGTTGCAGTGTCCCTGGTTCATGTGATCCCCTTTTGCGACATTCCAACAAGCAAAGTCAATGGGGAAGCCAGATTCACTTAATAACCATGTTACTAACTTATCAACTGCAGTGATTCACTTAATAATCATGGCAAGAAAGATTGTAAAAGGGGGCTAAACTCACTTAAAAAATGTCTCATTTAATCACAGAAATTTGGGCTCAATTGTGGTTGTAAGTCAAGGACTAGCTGTATTTCTCCCTCAATTTAATTTGGCCTTTCCTAACCTAAGAGTCATTCAAATGAGTAGAATCCAATTCTCAAAAATCCTATCAAGCACAGGAACATTTATAGGAATAAATAAAAGAGTAAATTTGTAAGATCTGAGTTCTACATTCCTCTGTGTTTCTTCATATAATGGTATACCCCCATTTATTTCTGTATTTGCAAATTTTATCAATACATCTGCATTTCTGGGACCTTTCAGAATGTGAAACAAAAGAGAACTCCCCAGTTGTTCAAGTGCTTTTTAAAAATGGTGCAATTTGAATGAGGGAACTAAAATGTAAGTAAATGGAAGAAATGTTAAATAGGACCAAATCTCCATTCCTCTTTTTATAGAATCACATATCCCTTCTAAATATTTGATGATTTAAGGGGAGAATTTTAAGTATTTGCAGAAAAAAGCTTACACTTAAAAACAGGTATCATTAAAATACACTTTTTAAAAAATGTGAAAGAATTTGGCCCTGGAAAAAATACCAAAGTAAAGCCCATGTCACACTGAACCAACGGATGCAAAGAGGATGTAAAACGGACAAAAAACCTTGCCATCCGTTCGAAAACGCGATGTACTCACTGCCTCCGTTTGGCTTCGTCTCTATCCGTCCAGCATCCGTTTATGGACGTTTCATCCGCTCAGAAAGTTTTGGGCTGCCCAAAACTTTTGCGTGGAAAATGTACCCAGTTCGTCCGTTCTGCATCCGCTACGCATCTGCTAGGCATCTGTTATGCATCCATTACGCATCCACTATATCTGCTAGGCGTCCGCTATGCATCCGCGGAACTCCATCTGCCCGGACGCAGGGAGGAAGCGGAACGGATGCAGAACGGATGCCTAGCGGATGCAGAACAGAAACAAAGCGTTTAAAACGGAAAAACATTCGCAGAGGGGACCTATCTCGGATATTAAGGATGTCTACAGGATGCCTAGAGGATGCCTAGCGGAAAACCTATACTGCCTATAAAAAGGGGGAGCAACTTGCCTGCATCTCACTTTCAGAACAGCAGCCCAGCGGTGCAGACCTCTGCAGCCTTCATCTGCCTCTTCCTCTTCCACAGCATCCAGTCATGTCCACCGTGGATTGTAACAAAGTCCTTTCGGCAGCCACCATCGTTCTGCAACAGTGCGAAGCCATCTGCAGGCACTGTGAACTCTACTGCGAGAAGAAAAGGACCCACCCAAAAAGAGTCTGGGTCCGAAGATGGTTCGCCAGAAGAACAGAGGACGGACTGAACAACAAGCTGATGGTGGAGCTCAGGAACGAAGACACTCGTGCATTCCAAAACTTCATGAGGATGCCTCCAGCCATGTTTGATGAAGTTGTGCAGCGGCTGACACCCAGGTTGACCAAGGCAAACACCAGCTTCCGTCCCAGCCTGGAACCTGGGCTCAAGATGGCACTCACTCTGCGCCACCTGGCCTCAGGGACCTCCTACAGGAGCATGCAGTATGCTGACCACCATCAGCATTGTGGTCAGAGAAGTGGTGCAGGCCATCATCGAAGAATACAAGGAGGAGCTCTTCCAGTACCCCTCCACTGAAGAAGGCTGGAAGAAAGTTGCAGAGCAGTGGTATCAGAAGTGGAACTTACCACACACCGTTGGAGCCATAGATGGCAAGCACGTGGCCTGCAAATCTCCAGCCAAGTCGGGGTCCACTTATTTCAACTCCAAGGGCTTCTTCAGCATCATCCTCTTCGCCATGGTCAATGCTGACTACAAGTTCATGTACATCGATGCTTCAGGCAACGGCTCATCTTCAGATACCCAGGTATACAACGCCAGTCACCTCAAGGAGGAGCTGGAAGGCAACCTCATCGTGGGCTTCCCAGATCCAGAACCCCTGCCCAACGACATACAAGATGTGCCCTACTTCATCGTGGGGGATGACGCCTTCTCCCTCACAACCTACCTCATGAAGCCCTACACCTCCAAATACCTCACCCGTGAAGAGAGGATCTTCAACTACAGGCTGTCCAGGGCAAGGCGGGTGGTGGAGAACGCCTTTGGCATCCTGGCCAATAGGTTCCAGGTACTTCTCACCACCATGCAGCATTGCCCAGAGACCGTGAGAAGGATCATGGAAGCTTGCTGCATCCTGCACAATCTCATGCGCACCCGCTACCCAGTCTTGCAGAACAGGCTCGTGGACCTCCAGCAAGGCAATGGGGACATGGAGGCAAGGGCGAAACCTGATCGACACTGAGGATGTGCAAGGCCCCAACAGAGCCTCACATGAAGCGAAGAAGCAGCGCAACCTCCTGAAACACTGGTGCAACTCCCCAGCTGGAGCAGTGGAGTGGCAAGACAGGATGGTAGATGCTTAATGGATGCTTCCTTGAGCCTGTCTCATCACACGGATGAGATTGTGCCATGTATGTTTGGTTGGCCTACAATGAACAGGGCGTTTAATAAAGAGTTGTGTTTATGTTGACATGTGTGGATAATCATTACATTATTATTGATAATAAAGGGCCATAGGTGTGGCACCTGGGAGAGTGGACCATACAGTCCCACTATGCTTGCACTGGAGGTTTATGTATCCCACAGCTATTACCCATTCCAAAGGTATCCCTGCCTATCCCACTGCTATCTTAACCCATCCCACAAGCATGCAAAGGCTTATCTGGAGGTTTATCTGTCCCACTGCTATTCTAACCCATCCCACAGCTATTACCCATCCCACAGGTATCCTAACCCATCCCACAGGTATCCTTACCCATCCCACAAGCATGCAAAGGCTTAAACCATTTCTAAAAGTTTCCACCAAGACTTTATTAAAAAAAAGAAATGAAGCAAGTGTGTGAATCAAAACTAGACTTTTTTAACAACAAGCTATAAAACAAAAATGAGTCTCTGGCACTCCTCTTGGTCGCTCAGTCTCAGGGGTGAAGGGTGCAGGTGCTGTGGAGGTGGCTGGTGCTGGAGTGCTTGTCATCAGCTCCTCCAGAAGCAGAAGCAGCAGAAGCCCCAGCCCCAGAAGAGCGAGCCTGTGCTGCAGAAGCCCCAGCAGAACCAGAGTGAGGGCCAGGGGGTGGGATGGTAGCCCTCTCCCTCTTGCAAGGGCTGGCAGCAGATGGCTGAGGCTTGCTGTGCTTCCGCATGGTTGTGGGGTTGCTGGCTGGCAGGGAGGCTGGCAGGCACCAAGGCTGGCAGGCAGGCTGGCAGGCACCAAGGCTAGCAGGAAGGCTGGCACCAAGGCATGCAGGAAGGCTGGCACCAAGGCAGGCACCAAGGCTGGCAGGCACCAAGGCTGGCAGGCAGACATGAACCAAGGCTGGCAGGAAGGCAGGCAGCAAGGCTGACAGGCAGACTGGCTGGCAGCAAGGCTTGCAGGCAGGCTGGCAGCAAGGCTGGCTGGGAGGCTGGCAGCAAGGCTGGCAGGCAGACATGCAGGCAGGGCAGGCAAGGCAGCCAATCTGTCCGGCAGCAGGTCTTTCCTCTGAATGGCGACCTGCTTCTGAGCTGCTTCCGTTATATCCACGGGGCTGACGCAATGCATCCTCCCCACATGCGCAATTAACGCCAGACATCCGCTAGGCTTCCGCTGTGCATCCGCTGTGCATCCGCTTCATCCGCTCGGTGTCCGTTCTGCATCCGCTGTATCCGTTCTGCGTCCACTTCGCTGAGGCCCCCCGGAAGCCCTGCGGATGTGCCATCCGCTCCCATCCGCTTCCATCCGCTAGGCTTCCGTTCCGCTTCCGATTTGCATCCGCCCTGCGTCCTCCCCGCGTCCGTGTTATCTGCTCCAGTTATGCAAATTTTAGCCCCTTTTGAGAGCGGATAACAACGGATGGAACATTTTGCTCGTCCGCTGTGTCCTTTTTGCATCCGTTGGGCAGTGTGACATGGGCTTAAGGTTCTATTGCCGACCATTTCATTTTGAAGCAACTCTGGGTGGCTTACAGACCAGTTGCAAGAGTCCTTTTAAGACAAAATAAATGCACCTGTACATGTGGTATATTGATTGTTGCATATTCAAAATTGTCTTACAATATAACACATGAAAAATATGTAAATTAGCCATGTCATTTGCTAATTGTGCAACAGGATTGAAAATAACTATTGGCTGTCTGAAGTATATTAGTTCTGAAATCAAGTTTGCATGGAAACAAGCTAGCACTCAAATTAAAAAAGACAATGTTGCTTAATAGCTACTGCAGTGTAAAGCAATCTTTAAATGCATCAAAGCCAAATACTTGAAACTGGTTTATTTTACTAATGAAATTGGTTTGGTAAGTAACTGGTTTTGAATCTGAGCAGCTAGCTATCTTTCCTTCCTCAGTTAATTTTGCAATAGGTACCTATGGACATTTAAATGCCATGTTGAAGTATAGAAGCTTTTTGTTGTTGTTGATTGAATATGTACACAAAGTTTAATGAAATATTTGGCAATGATGTGCTTGAGCCATATGCTGTGGAAATTCCAATTTCCACTGGTAGGGCTTGCACAGGAAAAATGCCTTGGGCATTGTCCCCTAAGACTGAAAGAATTGGCTTGAAATGCTGTCAACAGAAAATGGGCTTTACTGCTAAACTGCAATGTGATGAAAAGTGGCTGTAGTGTAATTCCATTAGTTTCAATGAAATGTATCATCTAATATTCATGATCCTTTAGGGTCTTGTTGACACTGGCATAATTAATAACTACATTTTAACAGCTGCCAACAGTAGCACAAATAGTCTGGTTATGGTCTGGAGTCAGTATATATTTTCCTATCCTCCTGGGTTCTGGAAGCATATGCCAAAAATAGTGCTCAAGGTGTTGGATTATTTCAAGTACCATACTGGTATAGGGTTAAAAATCTGAGGGTTGTGGTATTTTGGGTGCCAAAGCTGTAGAAGTGTGGCTGGATGCTGATACTGAAGTACTGACATTTGCCAAATGACACATGTATCCATTAGCAAATATAGCCTGTGCTGAAATAGTTTATTGTTGTAAATTCCCTCTTCCAGAGTGACAGCCATGCTAGATTTTTAAAGACCTACAGACACTCAGATCATGTGATTACTAAAGTCACATAAACTGTAGGGAGCCATGGGGATGACCTTGGGGGAAAAAGTTTCAGAAATCACTGCAAAAAGAAAATGTGCAGAAGCTTGCCCTGAGCTTTGAGAAAAGAGAAAGTCTTAGGAAAAGACTCACACTGGCTGCTTCGTGATTCCTAGGGTCTAAGAGGAATGGATGAAACAATATAATCAGTCTTGCAAGAGTCTGTTACTATAGCCTTTTTCAGTAGAGTTTTATGATTCATGATTCAGATTTATGAATTAAAAGTTTTTGATATTTTGGGCAAATATGTTGCAGTGTATTTGGTGACATACTGATTTTTTTTTGGGGGGGGGAAGACCCTTCCTGACACACAACCCATACTAGAAGGATCCTTAAAAGACTCTACAAACACAAACATTTTGCTACATTGGAGAAATGTGTGTTTTCAGTAACAGGATTTCTGCTGAATGCATACAAATGGTTTCTTTAGAAGTACAAGCCATATTTTCACAGCAATTACTTGAAAATGTGAAGGATCTGCACCTTTCATGGTTTTCCTAATTTCTATAAAAAATTCATAATTTTGCAACTGCATAAAACTCATCTATTAAAGATAAGACATACTTTCATATAGTCTACTCAAAAGGGAGTAGCATTTCAGAAATAGAAAGATCTTTCCCCATTATAGCTCCTACTCAGATGTCCAAACATCACATTCCAATTCATGATGCAAGCTAATGTTTTAGAAATGGTGGCTGAAGTAGTTCTCCAGGCACAGAATGAGGGCAGAATGGATTTCTTGTCATATGCATTTTATTCCAGATTGCTTCTATCAGCTGAATGCAATTATATGAAGGCAACATTCCAGCAATGAAGGCACTTCCTGGAAGGCCAGGACACCTAGTACAAGTATGCACAGACCATGTGAATTTGGAACTTCTGCAAAACATTAGAACTTGGAAGATCAAGTGGGCACAATTTTCCTCCCAGCATCAATTTCTGTATCTTATTTTCCCTGACTCACAGATCAAGTTATTAAATGCCCTGTCACATAAACCAGAAAATGTTAATCTCCCCCTGCTGTAACTATGCCATTGCTAGGAGTTAGACCCTCCTGAAAGAGAGGCAGAATGCTTACTTCAGGTCTTGGATGGATAATATCCATGGAGCCTTGCAAGATGTTTTTTCACCTTACATGTCTGAAAGGGTGGTATTTCACAACAGCCATTTATAGGTTCCCTTTCTTTAAGAAGAGAACGGTTTATAACACTGTCATGATAGTAGAACTGCTGGATACTGGAATGTGTTTAAAACTGCATTAGGTGCTCAAATAGTTCTCATGGTCAAGTGTGAGAGTGATGACAGAGATTACATTTCATCTTGCCATGGTTGATGCTGAGCAAGGTCTTTTCATGGAAAACTCATTGACTTGCTTCTCCCCTTGAGTTCCTGTTTATGACCTGGGATTATACTTCAATGGGTTTTACTCCTCTCCCCACCCTATACTTCTTGCAAGATTCTTGGGGTTGTAGATTTGTTTATAAAAATGGCTCATTTCATTCATTGCAAGGGATTCCCATCAGCTTTGGAAAAAGCACAAATTTTTTGAACATGTTTTGAGGTACAGAAACCTAGTCAGTCATGATCTCAACTTACCTCCAACTTTTAGAAGGTCCTCTTCCAATTATTAGACATTAAAATCCATTTTTGTCATCTTCTTGACATTCAACCTTTAATGGTCAAACTGAAACAGAAACAGATTCAAGAACAATATGGTATTATATCTCTTGTCTAATAGACATTTGGACTGAAGTGCAGAATTTGCTTACAACAACTTAATACCTTATTTGCTTACAACAACTTAAATAGTTTGCACTTCTATATTGTAGTACTTTATAGTTTGCACAGGCCACTTATAGTCTGTACTCATATATTTTGTTCTCCAGAACCCCAACATATGCAGTTCTTCACATCTCATGCTTTCTGCAGCAGAGCTTTTCTTAAAGGCAAAGGCTTTGCACAAGTTGCACAAGCAAACTGCAGACATGCAGAGGCAAGAAGGTACCAAAATTGCAGAGGAGATTTGACCTGGCTTTCAACTAAAATTTCATCTTTAGTATGACGCTTAAAAATTTTATTGGTCCCTTCCTAATAGTTCAATAAATTAATCAATGTCCTTTTATCTGCAGTTGCTTGCATCAATGAAGTTTCATCCCATCTTTCATTGTACACAACCTAATCTGTAAGAAAATTTACTCTTCCCATTTTGATGGATAGAAAAGAGGTATATGAAGTGGAAACTATTCTGTGTTTTAGTTGCAAGGGAAATAATTGGAATATCTGATTCACTGGAGGCTATCCAGAATTGGAGAGATCATAGGAGAACATGACAGACATGCATGCCTATGCTTATGGACAATTTCATTACAATTCCCAAGAAACTGTCATCCCTACAAAGACAAAGTACCTACAAAGAAAAGGGGGTCAAACTATTTTCCAAAGCACCAAAAGCCATAATGGGTATAAAAGGTAAGGAAGGGAAAACTTAATTGGACTTGCAAGATTTTATTTCCACAGCCAATCTCAGTCAATAATAGTTCTAGTCTTCTGGAGTTCAATCCTGGACTTTATATTTTGTAATATTGGAGTTTTTTTCCCAAGACTCTATATCTTGATATTCTTGATATTATATTAACAGACTACTGCAACCACATGGAATCAGCATAGCACCCAAGCCAACTAAAGCCCTTCAAAACATCCTAAACAAATCAAAAGACCCAGCCCCAGGAAAAAACAAACCAGGAGTAATCTACAACATACAATGTAATGACTGCAACAACCACTATGTTGGACAAACAAGAAGACTGGCAGAACTCATTCACCAAATACCAGTCAGAAAACTATTCAATTTCATTACAAATAGATAGACTTAATCATAGTTTCAATTGGGAAATTATGACATCCTAGACTGAGCCAAGTCCAAAAGAGTCAGGGAATTTCTAGAAGTCTGGTACTCTGACAAATTAACCTTCAATAGACACATGGACATTAACAACTTCTATAGATTATGCAAAACCAGCCAAAAAGGGAACAAAAAGATCCAAGCACCTCTTCACCAGCAATCAGCACCTCCTAGATCAGCATAGATTAACTCCACAATTAACATCAGACCAACTCTATTATTCAGTGTTGTTATTAGGGAAAACAATATCCCAATCAAGAAATTACCAAAGAAGCTAACAGTAAACAGCCCAACCAAAGAATCTCTAAGAACCTCCATCAACATGAAAAAGGGCAAGCCTCTAGAATGCCTTATAAACTGACAGCAATTCACATTCCTTATTAGTCCTGATGATGTTACCTAGTTTGGGTAATGAAATATCTGCAAGAAAACAAACAAGCTCAGAGAGCACAAAGGACCCCTGAAGTCTTATATTCTGAACAGCCTCAAAGGGATGACATAAAAAGAGATATCCAAGCATCTCAATTTGTCCTTGTTGATATTGATAATAATAAAAAGTCAAAGCATGTTGGAAAAGACCTTGGACTTTTTAAAGCCCATCATTCACTGTCTCTGACTCTCTATTCTTATGAATGAGCAGGCAGGAATGCTCTGATCATTCCAGGGAAAGGATTATCCAACCTTTGCTTTAAAGCTTCCATGGATGGAGGCAGGCCCTTCTTCTTCTGCTTAACATGTAGAACAGTCAAGAAGAAACTTAATTATTTATCAGTAAGAATAATTTCACAATTCTCTGTTCTCCATTTTCAATATAACATTCCTTTTGAGTCCTTTTTTTTGGTATGTAAATAATATTGTATGTGATAATATGCAATGTATTTATGAACTACACAAAATTCATGTGACTACTTAATACTGGCCTTGAATTGCATGAAAACTAGTATCATCCACTATTTATAAAATGTATGAAAGGAATATTTAAAAGAATAATTATTTCAAAATCTCCAGTCAGTATGGTCAGATATAGTGTTAAAAATGAAAAATAAATGATCTTGAAAATACTTCTTGGCTAATTTCTTATATTTTCAAGCAAAAACGCTCTATTTGTATATGGTGCTATAATGCTCAGACAGATTTAAAAGTGATGTACCATTCAAAACAATTAAGCACAAGGCTCGTGGATACACAATACAGCTAAACTGTATTTTATGCATCTTCAGCATGTCATACTTTTCATAGGCAAGACATCCAACAGGACCTCAGATGACTGCAGTTTATTGGCACGTTTATAAAAGAAGAAAGAGGTTTCCAAAAATACTGGCCTCAAACCAGAATATTATGCTGGATGACAATGTTCAATGGTCTAAAGCTGGCTAAACTTCAACCTCTGGAATTGTAGTTAAGGACGGTGTTGATGCAGCAAATAATTGCAATTCAATAATAGAATTGAAAATATATGACCTATCATATTAGAGAAGGAGGGTGGACTTCAGTAGGGTTCCTATAATAAAACATTTTACCTTAATTTGGCAATACCTCCATGGTTATTGGCTGTGTTCAATCTGCTGGATACAAGGAAAAAATCAAGGAGTATCCAGAAAGATAGAAAGTCAAATTTTGCTTCCACAGGCTGATTACATTCATTTTAATTATATTAAACAGTATCCATTGGGTTTATTTCCTGGTAAGCATGCACACGTTTGGAAATTACTTATTAGGAGTCTTTTTATGTAATTGGAACTTAATTCTTTTATTCTCTATTTTAAGAGCAGAATTTTAAATCCCTGGCCTTATATTGACTTTGGGAAGTTTTCCCCCATGTGTTTGACATATTTCATTTATTCACTTTATTGTGAAATAATAGGGGATTACAGTATATTATGAAGCCTTAACAGGACAGAAAAGTGATAATCAGGTTGCTAGTTTTGATAGCAATGTTTTAAAATCTGTCTTGCAGAGTTTCAGCAGCACCATATTTTTGCAGATATAGTTCATAGTTTGGGGATTGTGTTTACACACACTGAATAATATAGCTTGCAGTACTGTATTTACAGGTAATATTCCACAAGGTGTTTTTTTTGTCAGTCTGAGGTCTATGAAGCCAAATGAATTACCAAGCAATAACAAGTTTCTTTGATCTCAGAGCATCAATTTTTATTATCAGATATTTGACAGCTTTTCCTTTTTAGATTCTGAAATATATTAAAGGCAATGTGAAATGAAATGCTCATCCCCACAGACACCCAAATTTCACCTCCTCACCTCTCAAATGGGATGCATTTTTACTAACCCTGAGCCTTTTTGTCCTAGCAGAACCAGGAAATCTGTTCTTCCTGAACATGTACTTTTACATTGTGCCTTACCTTGACCTGAATTAAATTGGTCATGTATAAATTCTGTTGAAGCCAGTGGATTTCACAGGTGCCTAATAAGGTATTGGCAACATTTTTATTGTGCTGTAATACAATTGCTGAGAAACTGATCTGTGAAAAGGCCATCTCTTGTTCAGATCATTCTTTTGCCACTAACTTAAGGGACTCCTCAGATGAATTGTCCTTCATATGTACATCATGCATGGTAAGGATTTGAATAACACATTCCTGATCCTTTTATTGCATTTCATATGATTATGAAATAAGATTTTCTATTTAATTCATAAATACTGGATCTACGTTGAAATGCTTGCTTTGGGCTTTGAGAAAATCTTGGTCCAGTTAATAAGGAATTGCAGGATGGGATCAGGTGTATGTATGTCTGTATAATTTATATGGCCACTGTCTCAACAGAAAAATGATACTTTCTCCTATCTGCCATTTTAGCTTTTAAAAATAGTGCAGTAATTGCAATATATGTTGCTATTCAGAGCCTGAGTGCTAAAAATTTCTGGGTTCAAAAAAGTCTAATGGGATTTCTTGCAAGATGGTTGACTATTCTGTGATATCTTCACTCACCAGTTCAGTTGAAAATTTAATGCATACAAATTATTAAATAATTGACATAAAACATCGTCCAAGTTGAAAGTAACTGCATGAGAGAGAGAGAGATGCAACAAAGCATTGGTGTCTTTAAATTTAGAATTGAGAAATAAAGCAAGTAATTGTTCCCAGCCTGGTTTTTAGTTATATTTCATGTTGTTGCATGAATAGGGATGATTGTTAAACTAAAGCTTGCAGAAAGCAACTCCAGCCCACTATAATTATGGCTTATAATTATATAAGTATTAGAAATACTTATAGAAATACTGGTATTAGAAATGCTGGGAATTCTCTATCAGTTTATAGTCTCAGCACACCTGAAAATTGGTTGATGGGGGGATATTGCTTTAAAATGATTTTACAAGGTAAATAATGCAGAAAATTATGATGAGCCATGCTACTTTTCCTTCCATCACTAATGGATGACTGATTAAAGATAACAAGCAACCTACTAGTCACTGCCCTGAAACCACACTGACTTAAATTGTATTAACATTAACTGGCCTGATTGTTGATAATGTAGGGTGTGAGTCAGTCCTTTTTCATATACAGATGTACTTTCCTGCTGAATCAAGGGTGGGAGGAAAACACATGAACAAAGACTATAAGGATGTGTTCTCTGTGAACTCCAGACTTGAAAATGTAAAGATATGATAATGTCTAAACCATTTTAATATAAGAATAAAACTACAAATAATGAAGACAGTTCAGATCAATCTTGGATGAGTTTTAAATTGACTTGGCAGGAAGTGGAAAACAGGAAGCCTGAGGGTCTGCAAGAATTCTTGGTATATTGTCTGTTTAAATATGGAAGATGCATGGAGGAAAAACTAGAACATTACACATGGATCTTTTACTTGCTTTTTCCTTGCACCAAGGTACTTAAAAGGTATTAAGAGAATCTACAGCCCAGAAGAAGGTACTATGGGTCAAAACCAATGTGACATCACTAGATAGTAAAGAGTACCTTATTTGAAGAAGTAGCTATTTTAAATATAGCTGTGGGAAATCTCAACTGTAAAAACAGTTCAAATATCTTTCCCAGAATCTTATTTTTGCTTCCAGGCAATGCATCAACAGTCATTCTTAAATTGGAGATGACTTTCTGTTTGATGATATCTAAAATTAGGTTTACAGTCTTGATTTACTGTCCAAGATTAAAATTAGTAGAGGATATGAAGCTACCAACATTACTAGCCTGTGTTATCTATCCACAATTCTGCTTAGCTCTTGTGCATAAATTACTAAATAGGTATGGATTTTTCTTAGGGCAAGGCAATTCTGAAAATTAATCATTGACAGTTACTAGATTAGCCAGCATTAAATTTCAAGAAGCCTTAAACAAGTCACAAATCTAAGACCTTTCCATACTGTCATGCATTTGAAGAAGGAAAAGCTTTGTCTCAGGCCAACAATTATAACGCTATGTGCATATAACTGATTTTAAAAGATAATTTGTTATAAAATGCAGATGAAGAGATACTGATCACACGTAATTTTAAAGACTCTTCCTTTGTGGGTATGCTTCAAATTATGACTTTGTTTAATGATGGTCTGGAATTATGTTAGCTTTCAGCCAAACAACAGACAAGAGGAAGCTGAGATGAGGTAGAAAGGCATAATGTAAGTTATGCGGGGTGCCTCAGGGAAGTAGGGGGAGGTCTTGGAAGGCCTGGCTCAAGACACAAATGAGTTCTCTTCACTCTGCTGAAAATCTTGCTTGGATTTCAGGATGGAGGATTTTCAGCTCCTGAATGTAACCTCCTAAGTTCTGCCCCAGTCCCCATAGGATCCCACTTTTCTTACCTGGGATCCGGGATGGGCTGCTGGGGGTTTGCAGGGGTTCAGGAGATCCTCTAGCTAAGATTCTGCACTATTCTGAGAACCCCCAAATCCCACTCCTGGCTGGCCCTGCCCACCTCTCCCCTTCCAGGAGTCCCCATGTGGCCTGTTTTGGATGCAGGTAAGTGCAGGGCACACGTGAAAGCTCGAGGAGGGTGAAAAACGGGCCTCCCGGAAGTTCAGGAAGGCTGGAAATGGGCTCATTTCCAACTTCCAGAGAACCTCCAGAATCCAGGGAGGCTGTTTTTACCCTCATGGAGGCACAAGGAAAGCCTCCAAAGGCTGGGGAGGGCAAAAACACTCCCCCCCCCCGGCCATGGTTCAGAAGGCTGACTAGACCACACCCACCATAGCCACACCCACCCAACAACCAGGCAGAGAACCCGTTGCTAACATTTTTGAAGCCCACCCCTACCTGGGACTCTGCTTAGATCTGTGAGGTCGCTTTAATGATCACAACCAGGAGTATTGAGTAGTCACGTGGGTACCTCACTTTACGATTGCATCAATCAACAGCTGAGATCCAGTCCCAATTGTGGGCTCCCTGTATTGGCTTCCCTGCTTGCCTTTTTAAGCCTTACCAGATAGACCAGACAGAAAATACGATCAGATAAGCTAATTTCACTTTATTGTAAAGCTATAATAACAAAACCTTGCATGTCTGAAAATACATTTCTCCTGTTGTCTCCTTTTAGCTCAACAAACTAGGGAGGGTCCCTTCTGAACCTCTTTCTCTTTCTCCGCTCAATATCCAGCTACGGGCTATCTGACAATTTCTAAACATAATCTCTTCACCCCCACCAGCCTGTTTTCAGAAAACAGAAAAGGTCATTTTTATAGTTCCTTATTTTCCTTACTTTGGATGCATTTCTACTCAGAGTATGTATGAAAAGCCAATATGAATATTTTAACACATATTTATGTGCAGTAAAGCATCTTTATTGGTCCAGTTGCTATGATTCAACCTTTAAGCCACTAACTAACTTGTTTTTTAAAAACAGGATTGGAAAAATTCATTGGAAAAGCCAGATGAACTGGGAGGCTCAATGTGGCCCCCAGGTTGGAGGAAGCATTCCTCCAGATATTATAGGAATACTACAGTGACCAGGAGCATGTTGCCATTTCCCACTTATAGGAATTGCGGAACAACAAGATTGCTAGAGTAAAATAGGCCTTGGCCTGATCCAACAAGCCTATCATATGTACAAGAGATATGCAACATCCGGATGTACATGATGAGCCTTCCCTGGACCTAGCCATATGTTTCATCTGTGCACAGACCGAGCCGAAGTACGTTTGGTCTATGCATGGAACTGAAGCACTCATTTGCATGCAAACTTTTGGAAAATTAGCATGAACATTATTTTTATAAATACAGGTGACCCTCATTTAAGTACTGCTAGTTCAGTGACTGTTCAAAGTTATGACAGCATTGAATGAGGGTTAGTTACCCTCACACTTAGGGCCGTTGCAATGTCTCATGGTGATGTGTTTAGAGTTTGTGACATTTCTTGCTGACTTCTTCACTTGAGATCTCACTTGAGACTTTTAAGAAGAGATTAGACTGCCATTTATCAGAAATGGTGTAGGGTCTCCCGCTTGGGCGAGGGATTGGACTAGATGACCTACAAGGTCCCTTCCAACTCTGATTATCTGTTATCTATTATTCCCACAAGCAAAGTCAGTGAGGAAGCTGGCAGCAATTTGGAAGTCACAATCACATGAAGTTCTTGCTTATGGTCCAATGGTGGGATTCAAATTTTTTTACTCCTGGTTCTGTGGGCGTGGCGTGGCTTGGTGGGCGTGGTAGGGGAAGGATACTGCAAAATCCCATTCCCTTCCCACCCCACTAACCTGTTTTCCAGCTCTGTTCTCCTGTGCAGGGCAACAAAAGAAGGCCTAGCCGATCAGCTGGAACTTGAGAGGCAGAGGATAGATAGGGGCAGGACCAGTCAGAGGTGGTATTTTCTGGTTCTTCGAACTACTCAAAATTTCCACTACCGGTTCTCCAGAACTGGTCAGAACCTGCTGAATACCACCTCTGATATGGTCCTTGCTTAATGATTACTGGAATTGTGGTTCTAAACAGCATGATCATACTGTTTTTTGACTGATAACCTTAAAATTGGAGTTTTTGGCCCCAATTAATATTGTTATTACCTGCATACCTATTTTTATGAGCACTTTTCGTTTGAACATTCCATGTTAACATTTTGGAGACTTGTAAAAATCAAATTATGATTCAATTCCTATAATGGTTAAAAATTTAAATAGTTTTAAAGCTTTAAAAGTTTTATATAGATTTCTTGATAAGATTTCATAAGTAGTTTGTCACTACCTTCTTCCTATGATTAAGAGAGAGTGAGTGGTTCAAAGTCACCCAACTGGCTTTGTGCCTAAGGTAGGTCTGGAAGTCACTCTCCCAATTTCTATCTTTCTAGCCTTTAACAACTACCTGGGAGTTATACTCTTATTAAAATGTAATGCAGGTTAATTTATCTTCTATATCTGTCTTTTTTTCACAAGAGTTAATTAAACAAAATGTAATCATTTTAAAATTTATTTATCTTAGAAGATATTTAAGAACACAAGGTAAAGAAACAGAAAAGAAAATAAAGAAATAGAAAAGAGATTTTTAAGCAGAGACTAGTAAGAATAAACATGTTAATGTTAGATTAGTGCTTCATATTTATAGTATTGTTTGTCGATTTAGAACTTCACACTGTTCAAATTAAGTTGATATACACCAATATATATATATATATATATGTGCTGTTTAGCTTCCTTCGGGTATTATCCCACGTCATTGTAGTTCTGTTAAAGTTGTAGCAACGTTTCAGCAGAATCTCATCTGCCATCCTCAGGCTTCTGTATGGATATGGGTCTTACAGCTCCTGGTTTTAAATTTGAGGCTGGTCCATTTTGATTGGTTGGGAGCCTGGATCTGTGTTCATTGGACTTGGAGTTTGATTGATTGGTGTTCCTGGTTTCCTCTGTCTGTTTTGTGGCCTTGATTGGCTGGCAACAGTCTGTTCTTGTGTTGGAGGCTTTTAGTGCAGCTTGGCTCCGTGTGAAGGGACGGCTGCTCTTCATTAGCAAGCTGCTATTCATTAGCAAGCTGGGTTTCACCTGGGTGCCTGGTGGGGGGGTGAGGTTGGAGCTATCAGAGGGAGTCTGTTTTTGCCCAGGTGTTTGCCTGGCTTGTGGCATGGAGATCTTTCTATTTGAGAGTGCAGGCTTCCAAATGATTGACAGTCTGGTGGAATCATCTCTTCTATTCATGCTGTCAGGTCTTTTTTCAATCTCTATGGCTTCTCTGATGATTCTGTGGCTGGGGTTTTCTATAGTGGCCAGGGTTTTAGTGCCATTGAAGTTGATGTTGTGACCTGTGGTTTTCATGTGTTGGACTAGTGAGGAGGTGTGTTCCAGCTTTTTTACTGCATTTTTGTGTTCCTCTAGGCGGGTACTTATTCTTCTATTGGTCTGTCCAATGTATGTGGCCGGGCATGATGTACAGGGAATTTCGTATATGCCTTGGTTTTCCAGGTCAATTTTGTCTTTGGGGTTCCTCAGGATGGCTGCTATTTTTTTGTCTGTTTTGAAGGCAGTCTTGATGTGATGCCTGTGTAGTATCTTACTGATTTTATCTGTGGTACCTCTTATGTAGGGCAGGACAGCTGTTCCATGGATCTGTTGATCTTCTAGGTCTCTGTTATGTCTTGGTGTGTTTTTGTGGATCAAGTTGGTGATTTTGTTTTTGTGAAAGCCATTGGCTGTCAATACTTCAGTCAGAGTGCATAGTTCAGTCTTTATATGTGTCTTGTCTGCCAGGCATTTGGTTCTGGTAATTAGTGTTTTCGCTACGGAATTTATCTGTGCTGGGTGGTGGTGGGATTGGGCGTTGAGGTAGCGGTTGGTGTGTGTTTTCTTCTGGTATATGGTGTGTCCCAGTGTGCCATCTGTTCTTTTGTAGATTAGTACATCTAGGAATGGTAGTTGTTTGTTTATTTCCGTTTCCATGGTGAACTTGATTTTGGGGTGTGTGTTGTTTAGGTGTGTTAGGAAATTGTTTAGGTTTTCTCTTCCATGGGGCCAAATCACAAATGTGTCATCGATGTATCTTAGCCATAGTTTGGGTTTGTGGGTGGTATTAGCCAGGGCTCTGGATTCGAATTCTTCCATGAACAGGTTTGCAATGACGGGTGACAGTGGTGATCCCATAGGGGCTCCTTCAATTTGCTTGTATCTTTGTCCTTTGTATATGAAATATGTGTTGGTTAGGCAGTGTTCT